>VZSZ01011886.1:18080-29467 GCA_013398815.1 Ibidorhyncha struthersii | reverse complement strand
GCACGCCGGCCTGCTGGCCACCCATCCCGCCAGCCACTGGTCCCACTGGCCACCCACCCCGTGCTAACGAGGGGCTCCCCCAGCACCGCGGCTGCGGGATCAGGCGCTGCCATGGGCCGGGCCAAGCGGCTCCTCCAGGGCACGGAGGGCGGCGGGAGCNGCGGGCGGAGCCGCGGCAGCCGCCATGGGGCTGCTCAACTTCACCCGCGACCCGGTGCCGGAGGCGGTGAGCGGCGACATGCACAACCTCAACCAGCTCAGCGCCCAGGTGGGGCCGGGCCGGGCCGGGCCGGGCCGGGGGAGGGCGGGGAGCGGCCGCGGGAGCAGCCCCGGCCCGGGATCCCGCGGGGCCGACGGCTCCAGGGCAGCCGCAGCCAGAGCCGGGGTGAGCCACCACCCGGGGTGCCGGGCCCAGCCGGCCCCGCAGCAGCTCCGGTACCGGGCCCAGCAGGCCCCACACCACTAGAGCAGCCTCGGTACCGGGCGCCATTGGGCTTCCAGGCCCCGCAGCCCTGAAGCAGCCCTGGTGCTGGGCCCAGTCAGGCTCTGCACCCCCAGAGCACCCCAGTACTGGGCCCTGTCGGCTTCCAGGCCCTGTACCCCCAGAGCAGCCCCAGTACTGGGCCCGGTCAGGCCCTGTGTGCCCAGAGCACCCCAGTACTGGGCCTGGTCAGGCCCTGTAGGCCCAGAGTAGCCCCCGTACCGGGCCCGGTCAGGCCTGGAGGCCCCGGTGCCACGGTCCCTGCCAGGTCTCAGCCCGCTCCAGAAGGGAACCGTGTTTTCTGGTGTCTGGGGCAGGGTTGCAGAGCGTGGCCCTGTGCTCAGCGGCACAGCCCCACACCTGGCCGGGTGAGCCCCACACACAGCAGGAGCCTGTTTTTCAGGCCGCAAGGCACTCCGGGTAATGGAGGGGCTCATGTCGCACCCTGTGTGGGCCGTAGGGTCCCGTCGAGCACTGTTATTTTTCGGTGGGCCTGCACGGCGTTGGGGTTGTGATTGCCACCCTGCCACCCTTCTGTCCCGGTCAGCGGTACACGTCTGCCTCAGGGATGCCAACACACCAGGTGTGCAGCTACGTCGCAGAAGCTGGTTCAGCTCATGCTTGAAGTTAGTGGAAGAGCTGTAGCTTTTTTAGCTTAGCTTGCCAGAACTATGGGTAACTGCCATCTCTGTTACATAGCTGACGACGAGGGTAGGACAGGATGAGCCATGTGCAACAGTGGACCAGCCAGCCGTACCCAGAAGGTCACAGCCAGTGCCAGTGGAGGAGGGAGGGTGGTGGTGCTCTACCCTACAGGCAGGTTCTCCAGCCCTGCCAGCTGCACGCTCAGAAAACTGAAGACAGCGACTAGACCTTTAACCGGTTCTTTTCCTTTCCAGAGTTAGTCTGCTTACCTCATGGGGTTTGTGAAACAGGTGTTGGCATCTTTCCCCACTCGCAGGTTTGGATCACACAGGACAGAATAGCAGCTTCAGATTAGCCAAGGGTCACAAAAGCCCCGTGCAGTGCCAGCTGCCAGCTGCTCAAACCCTTTGAGAGTCTCTGAAAAGCATCCATGAGCAAATCCCATCCATAGGCATCTTGTAATGCCGAGGACCGGGGTACCTTACCAGCACTGGAGGTCGAACTCTGGGACCAGTGTACTGGGGGCAGGTGGAGCTGCATCAGTGTGGTAAATCACCACCTAGTCATGGTGGTGATGGGGGTGGCTAAGTGCTGAGAAATGATGCATGCCCAACTCCGTAACACTGTCCTCTTCCTTCACAGCAATTCTCAGCACTGACTGAAGTGCTCTTCCGCTTTCTAACAGAGCCCAAGGAGGTAAGGCATGTGCAGAACTCCGAGAAGCGTGTGAATGCAGCTCTCTGGTGAGAAACATGCAGAGATAAGATTGTGTCACTGTTCTTTCTCTTGAGCAGGTAGAAAGGTTTCTGACTCAGCTCTCAGACTTTGCCACCATGAATAAAATCAGCTTGGGCCCCCTGAAAAACATTGTGAAAAGTATTCTTCTGGTACCTAATGGTAAGTGATACATTTGCATATGCTACCCTCAGGCCAGAACTATCATGTCCATTCCTGCATGCTGCTAAAGTGTGTCTTCAGCACTGCAGTGCACTTGGCTTGCACAATAAGTGCTAACAGTAGCTAATAAATGGCTTAGCATTTAAGAATCAGAAATTCTCTTGTTGAAATGTCCCTGTTTGATGACTCGGGCTTTGTATTCTTTACACCCTGTCTGTACACACAGGCTTAACTAAACTCACTTAAATATCTGTACATTAAATGCAAGCACAACACTGTGACAGTACTTGGTTTAACTTGTGTGTGTAAATCTGTTTTTGCCAGACAGGTGCAGCCTTATGTTGGCACTAAGTCTTTGTAGGAACTTCCATCCAAGTAACCCAGTGCTTTAATTCCTACAAGGACAAGTGCTGTTTGAGACAGATAAGACAGCATACACACCCCTCTAGAGTGGGCTGGAAACCAGCATAGTTCTAGGGCATGTAAGGGAGACATTTGTCCTTGCAGTCTCGTTTTAGAAAAACACACACATGCCCAGCAGTTTCTCATTCATAAATACTGGGGAAGAGGGGCAGGAGGATTCCCCTTGAATACCCCAGACTCCAGCACTTTATGAGATTACTGTGCTGTTGTGGCTGCCGTTTGACATGATAATGCATCAAACACCTCCACTGCACGTTCATCCCATTGATCCTTCTTGTTATTAATAGTCCCTTGCTATTATCCTTCTGTCCTGGGTTTCCCATAGCTTTCTTCACAGCAGTGAAGCCGTGCACAGCTCTTTCCTGCATTTGGTCTAAACTTTCATTCCACTACTTCAAGCCATTTCTTCTGTCCAGGAGTAGCACTGGATAATTTCCTTTCCTACAACTTTCATGGGGGTATTTAATGTGGAACCGGCATTTTCTCCCTTCCTGATTCTAGCCCAGGCGCACTCGGTCTCATCGTTCCTGTTCGTGTGTGCTGGCTCCAATCCCGTTGTAACTTTTCGTTAGCTCTGGGATGCCACAGACTGTATCGGAACAGATTACAGCAGATAACTTTGCCTATGCGCTACACAGACGGAAAACCACGTGGGACTGGCAGTCTCTTTGAATTTATGAGATTCCTGCTCTTGGCTTTAGAGAACAGAATCCTTGTAAACTTCCATGTGCTGCCTGTGCCCCAGAACAAAGGAGGCAGGCACAGCAGGGGAAAGTGTTATATGCACACGTTCACACCCATAATCCAAAACACAGCAGGTAGGTCAAATTAGTAGCCTGCCAGCCTTAACAGTTCTCCTTTAACAAGCAAAGCTTCTATAGGAGGGAAAGCAGCAACTTCAAAACACAACCGCTGCTGCTGTTTCCATGGATACCTGCAATGAAATCTCTCCCCCTCTCTCTCAGGCACTTCCATCGCCCTGACTTTTAAAGCACTGGGCATCTGCAAAGGTACCAGCAGGCACAACTGTATTTCCTATCTTGACGAGCTGTGGTTTGTTTCAAAACACAGTCCAAGAACAGAAGCTTTCTATCGCAAGGTCTCCGTCTCAGCATTTATTTGACTCAGTAAAGATTGCTTTGACTCAGTAAAAAGTGATTTTTCTTCCTTGGATTGTTTATTCAGGTGCCCTGAAGAGGAATCTGTCTTCCGAACAAGTCAGAGCAGATTTTATTGCTCTAGGTAGGTCACCTGACTTTCACTAAATAAAAGATAATTAATATTTATCACATATAGTAATCTCATATGGTTTCTCCCACAGGCCTCAGTGAAGAGAAAGCCAGTTATTTTGCAGAACAGGTATTAATACATTTTTGCTTGTCTCTAAGCTAACAAAATGTCAGTGTTTGAGTGGGAACTTGGAAAACCCCACCGGGCTGCTGAGATGCGTCAGCACTGTGGGTATTTTCTTCAAAACCAGCTCAGAATTTTGAACAGATAACTGATAAGGATAACTTTGTCTAATGCCATTGCCTCTACCTAATCAGTTTAGTGAATCCTGTACTTCTGTGTGGCTTTCGTTTGATTGTTTTCCTGCTTTGCATGCCTTGAGCCCTGGGGTCATGCAGTGACATGAACACATGACTTTTTGCGCAGATATTGTTACACTGAACCAGTGTTAAAACAAAAACAGTGTGTTTCATTTAGAAAAGTGACAAGGCAGATGGAAATCCTAGCAGGACTCAAACATCTTTGAAAACCCTCCCGACCACATTAGTTTGCCCCTTTGCACAACTCCACTTTGGGCTTCTGCCATCAGTCTCCCTCGTTTCTGACTTGTGTTGAAATTACAAGTAACATAAATAGAGGCCTCTCTGAATTGATTGCTTGTGTGTCTTTTGCTCTTGCAGTGGAAGGTGAATTCCCCCACCCTAACACGCTTGGCTGTTGGTCAGACACTGATGATTAACCAGCTGATAGATATGGAGTGGAAGTTTGGAGGTAACAGAGCTAAAACGTAAACTGAACGGGTTGGGAAACCCAACAGCAGCTCTCAGCTAAATAACTTTATTTCACAGTTTAGCTAACAGATTATCTCCCTTCTTTTCTTTCTGACTCACAGTGACTGCTGGGAGCAGTGAACTGGAAAAAGTGGGGAGTATCTTCTTACAGGTAAATCTCCTACATCAGAGAGTTCAGGTTGTAGTGCAGTTAAGGAACAAGCTACGGCCAGGCATGGGGGAAGTACTGGCTGTGAGAGGAACTAGCGGAAAGCTAGATCTCACAGGAACAAGCTCTGCAACAGTGCATCTGCTTCAGTCTTCTGAGTGCAACTGCCAGCAGATAGCAGGCACACTGCTATTTGTTTCTCTTCTGAAGACATCGTGTATCACAGAAGCGTAGCCCACTCTGAAAAGCTGTTCAAAAGCCTCAATCTAGCAAAGGTCACGCTATCGCGGAGAGGGAGGGGGAATGTGATCATTTATAAAGACTTCCAGAGATCCTCCCAATGCCTAAGGAATCTATTCCTACAGTGACACTTCCCGAAAAGCCCGTCAAAAGCATGTGTGCTTTGCAGCAGTCTGCCCATCTGAAACTCACAGCAGACTCCCATACTTCTGTCTTTTCACGGTGCTCAGAATACAGGTCTCTCTGAATTAAAATACCTCTGCTTTTTCTTCCCCCAAGCTGAAGCTGGTGATTAAAAAAGGGAGCCAAATGGAAAACGTATATATAGGTGAGTTAACAGTTCTGGAAAAGAAGCAAGCATTTGTGTATGTGAAAGCTGAGCGGCAGCTCAGAGCTCCCGGGTGTTGCTAGAGGTGGGGGAGCTTTGGGTGCAGACCCAGCAGGGGTCACTGCGAGAGCATCACTGGGGGATGCTGCGGCTGCTCCTGCCCTGGCCTCGCCCCGCTGCAGTCACTCCAAAAGTATTTAGGAACACCGACTGTTGGGCAGTCTTCACATCTTTGCGTAAGTAAATATAGATACGCTGTGCAGCCGTGAAAGGCAATCAGAGGAGCATGACAGATGAAAGTAAACAGTTCCCAAGTGTCAGTTGCTGTTAGAATCCTAGCCCAGAACCCCCCATGCAGCCCAGCTAGTGTGAAGAAACAGCTGCCGAGAGACAAAGTGTCTAATCCTGCCTAGTTCAGGTGAACACAAGTCGCTCCGTAGTAGCACCATCATGGCTTTTCCAATGTTGGAAGTGTAACCTGAAATCGAAGACTTTATGCCTCTTTTTTTTTTTTTTTTTTTTTCCCCCGCTGCAGAGTTAACTTTGCCCCAGTTCTACAGTTTTCTGCATGAAATGGAACGGGTCAAGACCAGTCTGGAAAGCTTCAGCTGAAACTGCATGGGCCTGACCCGACATCTGTCCAGGATGTTTAATTTCTCCTTGTGGGCCTGCAAATCTGCTCTTTCCTAGCTGACTATAACGCCCTGATAAGAGAAGACAAGGCTGTGCAACGAGCAGTAGTGTCACAGCCCAGAAGGACCCATCAATCCTTCAGAACCTGAAACTTTGGCAAGTGTTTGAAAGAATCTACAAGTTCTGTTTTTTTATACTGTTATGAGAAATTGTGGTCAGAAATATGCGGATACTAAATATGAAAGAAATAAACACATTCCCATCCTGCTCCGTTTGTGTCAGAATTTGATTTTTTTGAGAAAAAGAGAAACAGAAGCAAAGAATAACTTTCAAACTTGGAAGAATTAAGCAGAGAGAACAAGGGAGCAAGGAGAGCACCTAGCCTGGGGAATCACTTAATGCTCACTTCCAAGCCTCTCACTTCTCTTGTATTGAGAAATGGATTGATTATGTCCTTCCCAATCGTGCCCCATTATGGAAAAGTATCTCAGTGGTGGATGATTTTAAATCTTAAACGACCAAAGATCTGCCTCTGTGCACAGGGAGAAGAACACTTCAGGGGGTGACTAGATAAACGTGGTTTGTGTGCGCTGGGCTCTAGCAAACAGCTCTTTAATCGGCAGTTTGTGTGACATTGCACAGGTAGATCCAGCCCGTTTCCTCATGGACATACGTCCAAACCCCACAAAGCGCCATTAGCTGAACTCCTCAGTTGTCTAACAGCAAGGATGAGCTCTTCATCAGGAAGCAGACAGGTACCCCTGACCTGACACAGGGGCAGTGGAAGATGTTATGTTCACTGAGGTTCCTCCCGTGTCCAGACTGTTTAATTATCCAGTGCTTCTTGGCAGCCCGAGCTCACTGGAGCCTCCTCCCACGGCACAGGGCTGAATGAAGCTCCCTCTTATAGCACATTCCTTCCACCGCCAGGATTTCCCAAGGCACCTCCGTGTCCCTGACGCACTTGGCGGTCACAGTGGAGGGAATAAACTGCAGCACCGGGGAAGATACC
Organism: Ibidorhyncha struthersii; assembly: GCA_013398815.1. Lineage (NCBI taxonomy): Eukaryota > Metazoa > Chordata > Aves > Charadriiformes > Charadriidae > Ibidorhyncha > Ibidorhyncha struthersii. Next base: position 22,639 of record VZSZ01011886.1, on the reverse strand, counting down.
AACAAGATCCTCTCCGTTTCCAGGCTGCACCTGAACTAATTCACTGTCCAGCAGCATCCTGCACGTCTGCTGTGGGACAAACAGCGCTGTGGCTGCCTCTGCTTCCAGTTAAAGCCATGCACAAAAAGTCAGTTTCTGTAAGAAAGGTATCGCAAAGCTCCCTGCAACTCACAGCTTTACCCGCAGGTTTTCAGCTTACAGAAAACCCAGCTATTTTCTGCACTGTGTTTCATGCGGTCCTGTGTGTGTAGCTAGAACGAGTATAGGCTGAGCCGTGTGTTTGGGAAATAGCTCGGGGAATCCCGCCGGCAAACCTGGGGACAGTATTTGCATATTTATTTTCCCACGAATCAGGCCATTCACAAACATTTCAAGCTTTGTCACATGATCACGGTAAATTAAAAGAAAATAAATTCCTTTGAAATAAAGTTCTGCAGAATATTCCATCTCCTTTCGAGTGGCAGGAAAAGCTATTTCAGGGAGGAAGAAAAAGTCCAAAGGGCTGCTTTTTCAAGACAAAAGGAATTTTTCTGCCTTATGTTTTCTGCTGCCTGTTCCTATTATTTCTCCTTGCCCTCCTGGTGCCAGGGCGGCACCACTCAACACTATCTGGTTACGGCAGGAGGTGGACCGCAGCGATGCCGGAGAAGATGCCAGGCTCAGTTGTGGGTCAGGAATCTGCCGCCCTGCTGTGCTCCTCCTCCTGCCCGGTTGGGATTAAGCCGCTCGGGGCTGACGCACGCCGGGGCCCGCTGACCCCAAGCGCAGGGGTCACCTCCATGCTGCTCCGCAATCCCCACGGGCATCTCTGATCAGCGGCATTAGAGAGTGCTGCCGCCGCGCTGCCGGGACGTGGCGTGACCTTCGTGCTGCCACCAGCAGTCCCCGGTACCCCGAGACTGCCCTTTCATCCCACGCACTTGGCTGTGCATGAGCCGAGCTGGCAGCCCCGGCGGGGACGGGGCACTGGGAGGGAGCAGCAGCTCTGGCAGCACCGACACAGGGCGACGCCAAACGTGGGGGAACCGGGTCACCCTCCCGATCGGGCCGGCCAGGCAGTGGGAAACACAGCACGACAGCCGTGCCTTTCCTGTGCAGCGCGGCCCCGGCTTTGCTGCCAGCACACGGGGTGATGGCGAAGGCCTGGACCCCCACACCGGGACTCAGCGAGCGCAGCCTGGCACAGCCGCGGGGAGGGTTGAGCGGGGACCAAGCCGCAGCTGGGAGGGAAGGGGCTGCCACGGTGCGTGTTTTGCCCGGCTTTCCGGGCGGCCCCACAGTGCTCGGCGCGCGCTGCCTCTTCCGGCTGCCCGTCAAGCCCAGCCAGCCGAGAGCTAATCTCCACGGGACAGCGGGCGCAGGGGAAACAGAGGCCTCTTACAGCTTGGGGTGAAGCTAACTGTACTCCTGCAGCGGTTTGCCTCCCCGAGGGCTTTCCCGGCCCATTTCCTCTGGGGGCGGCCATGCTGCTGCCCCCTCGTTCCTGCCCAGGCCCCCGCTGCGGGGGGAGACATGGGCTCTCTTGGCTGCAGCACACCCCACGCGTGGGGGCTGCAGTGGGGCAGGAGCAGCTCTGCCGTGGTGAAGCTGCAGCACAGTCACCCCCTCGCATGCTTAGATGCTCATGCAGCCCCGCTCACTGCAGTGGGGACCTTCTGCCACCTCAGGGACCACCTTACTACACCCCAGACTGCCGGGACGTCTCTCCTGAACCCAGGGGACATGGCAGAGCAGTCCCCAGGAGCCAGGCTGCAACGGGTCCTGTGCTCCCAGGCATCCCACACACTCATCCCTGCCAGACTCCTGCGAAACCACACCAGAGATTCAGAGGGGTCTTGTCGCTTCCCGGCACCGATTCAATGCAGTTGTGATTCTCAGCCGTGGCAGATGCTAATGACCAAGGGAGCTGGGATGTGTTCGGATGCGGCATCTTCTCCCCACTGGAAATGGCAATGCTGTTCCCTTCACGTGTGAAGGAGCCCTCCAAGCCCCGAGAACAAAAGCCTCGGCAGTGCCTGCCGCCCTCCCCCTGCTCGGAGGTGGTGGAGCAGACGCAGGCTCCGCTTCCGCTCCCGCCTCGAGCCCGCGGGCCGGTGGGGAAGGAAGGAACCGGGGCTCGCTGCCTGCTCTGCCTGACCTTGAGCAGGTCGCGTGAGAACCGGCAGAGCTCCTGCGGGAACCCTCAGCTTTCGCAGACCTCGCTGGGAGCCGCCCCGTGCCAAGGACTTTACAAGCTGAGTCTTTATCCCTGTCCCAGCTTTCCTGTTTGCAAAACAAGGCAACAAATCTCGGGGTGGGCCAACGGCTGGGAATGAGCTGTGGCGGGCGAGACAAGCTGGGGAGAAAAGCCAGCGGGCAACGGTCCTAACAGCAGCCCAGAGGTGAGCCCCATGCCAGGCAAAGCCCGCAGCTTGCAGTGAGGGTGCAGCAGCGTGTGGGGGTGCTCGGACTTGGCGCAGCTGAACACCAGCCCTGGGGGAATGGAAGAGGCATTGCCTCCATGATGGCCTTAATCCCGCACAGAGCAGCGTGGCTGATGAAGCCAGTCCTACCCCTCCTCACCCTGCACCGTTCCCCTCCCCAATTCCTCCAGGTTTTGGGGCCATGCAGCACCCAGGCTGTCACTGCACAAAACCATCAGCTGCAAACCGCAGCTCCCCAAATTTATTTGTCTGCCTGGGAATGGCAGTCCTGAGCACATAGGAGGCCCCAGGGCAGAGCCACCACCCTGCGGTGCCACGTGAGTCCCTGCACCTGCAGGGGTGCATGTGGCTACCCTGGGGCTCCCATGGCCCATGCTCCAAGGAGAGGTCCTCAGCGTTTGCATCCCTTACCAGGAGCGGACGGGCGAGCGCAGCGCTCAGTGCAGCGCTGTGGTGTTGCTGAGGGGACACTCCCCAGGAACACGCTCCCCAAGGCTCAGTCTGCCTTGGGACAGGCTTCTCCTGCGCCCGCCCTGCTCGGGACAGGCAGGGAGGCATCCCACCCTGCCTGTGAAACTGAGCTGCTGCCTCCCAGTCTTGCAGGAAAGGAGGGGGGGGAGGAAAACCGGTTGTGTCCAAGGCAGTGGAAATATTCCTAGCATGTCCTCTTCTCCTAAGCCTTGCCATCTCTCTAGGCACTTCTTTGTCCAGGCACACTGGGAACAATTGGGGTTGCTCAGCCAGACCGCAGGCTGTCGATCAGCAGAGGGAATGAATGCTGAGGCATAAGGAACCCATCTTCTCCTGCAGCACCAGGAGGTAGCCACCAGAAACAGGGCCTGTGGCACAACGGCACAGGCAGCAAACAATTCCTGGGCACCAGCGCCAGTACCAGCCCCGAGAAAGGCAGCAGGAGCTCACCAGCCCATCCAAGAAGCAGTAGACCAGGAGGGGATCACCGGGGTTCCCCAGACCCCACTGCGGGACTGGGGGCTTGGGGCTGCACGCTTGGCACAACACGGGTGCCCTGATGGCTGGTGCTGAGGTCCCTGTGTGCACCCACGTCGCCAGCCTTGAGCCCAGCCCTGAGCACCCGCTCTGCAGTGGCGGAGGAGGAGCTGAGTCTCAGGGGCCATTTCAGAACCCAGCCCAGAGAGGAGCCCCCCAGGCTCTGGGGTCGGGGCTGGGCTTGCCCGTCACAGCACCCAGCACCCTCAGGGCAGCCCTATCCAGGACTGATTGCGATTGCTCCCCTTGCAGGTACAGCTTCGTTACCAGCACCCGGACCTGCCATGACAAACCCACCCTGTCCCCACCATCCTGGTCCAGCTGCTCTCCTCCATGACATCCTGAGCGGCCACAGGTTCGTGCGTGGTGGGGGGAGCGCCCTGCCAGTCACTCGCCGAGGCAGCTTAGCTACCATTTCCCAACGCTCCCCCGCAGCGCACAGCTCCATTTTATAGGGCTGCTCTGTCCCAGGGGCATCGCTACCGCAGAGCAGCCGCTAACGAGGTTATCCCAACCACGCCACCGCCACCGAGTTCGCCATGGAAAGAGAGGGAAAGCAAGGTTAACCCTTGTGCTGCTGAGACATCTCGCAGCACTGGGGAATATCTTTGTTTGAATGCGCCCTCTTAACAAGTCCCAGTGGTGAGCAGCTGCTGCAAAACACCAGCCAAGGAGCCTCCGTGCCATGACCGTGCCAGCCCCTGCAGCACAGCACCCCCCCCTCTCAAAGCATCCCCCACATCTGTATCAGCGCTGAGCCCCGAGGCAGCGCCAGCTCTTGGACATGCTTCCCTTGGGCTGGGTTTTGGGGCAGCAGCCCGAGAAAGGACCACATGCCTCCCCATCGGCAGCCAAGCCCAAATCCTCCCCTACGCTTTGTTTTATGTCAGTGGTGAGCAGGATGGGGAATAAGCCAGGCACTTCCAGCTTGCGGACAGGAGGTGTTGCTTGACCAAGACCGCTGGGAGCACTGCTACCCACAGGCACCATGGCACTGCTCCCCTTACTGCGTGAAAATCTGAGGGCTGCAAGCAAGGTCAAGGACCCTTCCCTTGCTGGGACACTGCTTCACACCACCACCGGGCTGGCTAGACCCACCATCCCCCGGGGATGGGGACTGTCCCTGCA
>VZSZ01011886.1:0-13317 GCA_013398815.1 Ibidorhyncha struthersii | reverse complement strand
AAAGATCCCACTCTGCGGCTTTTGCCGTGGAGGAGCCGGAGCCGTTCCCCGAGCGGTGCTGGGCTGCGAAAAAAAAAACCCCGCCGGTCGGAAGGGGGAACCGGAGGAAGGAGAGAGAGAGAGAGAGAGAGAGAGGGAGAGATGCTCTCCGGTGGTGATTATCCGGCCGAACCCTCCCCGCATATCGCAGCCATAGCAACAGCGATGGGCTGTCCCAGCCGGAGTCTGCAGTGCAATAAAAGGAGAGAGAGGGACGCAGGGAAAGAAAGAGCCGCGCGTTGCACTGGGCAATCTCCTAAGGGGTTGGCACAAACAAACAGCAACTGGAAAGCAACTGGAGCCAATCCCCCAGCTCCCTTTGTAATGCTTTCTGACACAGATTCCCTCTCCGTGGCTGACTTTGCAAGTTTCCCCATCCTCTTCCCCTCCTCGCGCGGCTCCTTTTCATGCGACTAAATTATACACGAGAGGAGGGACATGCTGGAAATTCGAGTGAAAAAATAAAAATGTGCAGGTTTGTGCAGGCGGCTGCAGCCTGGCCGCCTCCAGGACTCCTCCCGCGAGCGAAGAGGGACAGGACCTGGTCCCAGGTCAGTAGCATTTAAAGACCGTGAATTTTGAAGCTGCCAAGAAAAAGGCTTTTCCTGCGGAGAGCGGGAGAGCAGCAGCGTGCAGACCAGGGCCGTGCCTGCGGTGAGCCCGCAGTGGGTGCCGGGACCGCGGCCCCTCCATGAGCAGCGGCTGCTGTCCCAGCACGCAGCACCCTCGGGGACGGAAGATGATGCATTCGTTTCCCCTGGGAAATGTCTTGTTTAGGGGCCAGTAAAAAATATGCAAATCTGGCAGGGCTGGGCCTCTGAGCCTCTAAGGCAGCCTTCCTCCCCCATCACTGGTGCGATGGGAGCTGAGCCCTGAGCAGCAGAGGGAAGGGAAAAGGCAGGGCCGGAGGGAGCGTGGGGGCGGCGGGGGCGGCTGTAGGCTGAGATTTGGGATGCCGTGGAGCAGGACGGGGAGATGTGCGCGGGATAGCGGCTCCCCCAGACAGCGGGCATGCGGAGAAGGCTCCTGCTCCCTGCAAGCCCGGGTGGGTGGAGCGTGCTGTCACTTTTTGGTGCTGGGCAAGCCCGGCATCGCTGTCGCAGAATTGCTGCCTGTGCTCTGATGAGTCAGTAACGGTGCTGCCACGTTTTCCTCCTACCAGGCAGCATCCCGTTGCGGGTCGGTCATGCTCCACACTGGGATGCTCCTGCACACTCGGTACTGGTTCAGCTCCGGAGCCACGTGGGTGGGTGAATCTCTGGCAGCGACTCTCTGGGGAAGCCCCTGTGGAGCAAAGGGCTGCACAGGGATGAGGACACTGACCCGCAACTCGGGCGAGACGCAGAGCGCCTGGCTCAGGCGGCAATCCCACGGGACACGGGCATGTTCCTGTGCCTGCGTCCCACCTCCTCTGCCAGACAATGAAACACTGCCCTCCTTCCCAAGTCGCAGCAGAACAAATAAAGCAAGCGCCATATGGTGCCAAGACATGTTGGAAATGGGGCCAAGCCCAGGAGGTAGGGGAGATGGCAAGCCTCCATCCCCACACCAGTCCCCATCTTGAGCTCCAGGCCAGGACTGGCCCTGGGGGAGCACTGGACGCGCTCCTCCTCCCCCCGCAGCCACTGCCCCACTCCCCAAGCTGCCGGGCACAGCTCTGCATTTCAGCCATGGCTTTGCAGTGACTCACTCGCCCTCCTCCCTGCCTGCAGTCTTAGGGAGAATGGAAACCAAAGCTGTCCCCAGGAGCTTTTCTTCCTGTGAGGGCTGGGCTAGGGACACGGGAGTCACCGCTGGACCAGCACTGAGGCGCTGTCAGGAGATAACACCCTGCACCCTGCCACAGGACAGCGCGTGTCCCCTTAGCCTTCCCCCACAAGTACAAATAGGAGCAGAAGGTGCAGACAGCTTGTCCCCTAAAGCCCCTGCAGCCCTGGGGCCGGAGGAGAAGCTTCCCCACAGCTGCAGGACACCACAGATACAGGACCCTCCTGTGAGCAGAAAGTGGCGTCGTCTTCCTACCTGCCACAGCAATCCTCCCGCCTGGACATGCTCACAAAGACCTGCAGCTCACGGATGCCCAGTGTCTTTTCAGGCAAATCACCTCCAAACACAGGCACCTAGAAGTGAGATACCTCCAAGCAGAGCTGGGCATCCCGATGGCTGGGCTTCCAGGGGTGCTGAGCGCCTGCAGTTCCCTTACAGCCAGCTTCCTGGAGCAGATGCACATCCCTCCCGAGCACCCAGTTCAACCTGGCTGCCTGAGGCTAGGGCCTGACCCAGGACAGCAGATCCCAGAGCTTCCTCGGGGGCTGGATGTGACGAGCTCCTGAGGGAAGAGGGGCTCCAGGAGTCCCTCCAAGCTCTAACAGGTTATTCTGCAGGTTTAGCAAGCAGATGCCAGCCTTGGCCGTGCCTGGGAGCTCCCTTCGCAGAGCTAGTGTGGTACGTACCTGCCTGCCACCCTCATTTGCCCCATTCCCTCTGCAGCAGCCTCAGAGAGGGAAGCAGTTGGCTCTGCCCTCCAAGCCAACTGAATCAAAATTAGGATCTCTTGAAGGTTCTGTAGCCATGGGGCTCAACTCTATCACTTGCTAATGTGAGCGGATCATTTGCACCTGAGTCATGCTGATGAGAATCATGTAAGTTGTGCAAGCAAAGGAGTTTATTGAATCATACACAAAAATGTAGGGATGATAAGGATCAAACAGGACCGGAGCAGCCCACAGTTCTCTCCCTGCCATCCTCCTTTGTTTAAAGAGGCAGCTCTGCCTGACGGAGAGTCCCACCGTCCTGGCCCTGGTCCCTACCTGCCACCAGCCTCCAGGAAGGTGCTCAGCCTCTGGAAATGCTCCACACCAACTAGTGCTTGCGGGGTGCTCTGCAGATGCGAAGCGCTGCATGAAAATGCTCTGCATTATTATTTATTGCCAGTGTTAGAGATAATGGGAAAAGCAAGAGGCAGCCTTGTCCTGCACAGCCTACCTAGACTTCTGCAGAGGGAACGTGGCCCCAGCGGAGGGTCCTGGCTGCGATGCTGTGTGTTGGCCAGTGGCCGTGGAGGTCTGCGGTCATCGTGGTCCCAGCTCCACTCAGACTTCCTACCCCACCATGTGTTGATAAACAGAAAAAAACGTACAATGGATGCACTGAAGTTCATAGTTAAGCAGAGTACAGCAGCGTCTGGTCAGAAGGGGAACTTCTGCATTATTTTTTGCTCTATTAATTCAGAGGTGGGAATTTTCTGAAACAAGGACAATCCATGGGGCCGGATCTGGATTTTTTTAACACCCCCAGGGTTAGATCCAGGGCAGGGTTAAATGTCAGTAGGCAAAAGAACAGCAGCAACACCAGGAATAAAGGGGATGTGGGTGTTGTGGGCAGGCGTTGGTCGCACAGGCTGACTCCTAGGAGCAGAGGAAAGAGTTGCCAGGAGGTACGGGGTTAGGGCATGCCACATCCCCGGAGATGGGCATCACTGGGAAAGCACGTGCAGCTGCAAGGTGAGGCTGGGAATCCCGGGTGGATCACCAGCCAGAAGCTGGCAACTAGCACTGCTCGTGCACCAGGGCTGTCGAGGAGGTCATGGTCTGGAGCCCCTCTCCTATGAAGACAGGCTGAGAGAGTTGGGGTTGTTCAGCCTGGAGAAGAGAAGGCTCCGGAGAGACCTTAGAGCCCCTTCCAGTCCCTAAAGGGGCTCCAGGAGAGCTAGGGAGGGACACTTGATCAGGGAGTGGAGCCACAGGACAAGGGGGAACAGTTTTAAACTAAAGAGGGGAGATTTAGACTACGTATTAGGAAGAAATTTTTCACTCTGAGGGTGGTGAGGCACTGGCGCAGGTTGCCCCGAGAAGCTGTGGCTGCCCCATCCCTGGAGGTGTTCAAGGCCAGGTTGGACGGGGCTGGGAGCAGCCTGGGCTGGGGGGAGGTGTTCCTGCCCAGGGCAGGGGGGGTGGAACGAGATGGTCTTTAAGGTCCCTTCCAACACTAATCGTTCTATGATTCTATGATCACCCTGCAGAGCAACCGCCCACCTTTCCCCAGTGGTGCCCCGTACCTGGGGCACGTACCAGCCGGTCACGGCACTGGCACCGCAGCTGCACGCACAGGACGGTGCCTGGACACTGCAGGGGCGAGCAGCGTGCACAGCGCAACCCAGCAAGTCACCGAGCTGCAGGCGGTGGCAGCGCAGGCAGGGAGTGCAGGCAGCGCTGCCGGCAGCAGCCAGGGCTTCAGGCAGCAACCCACCCAGGGGGGAGAAGCCAGGGAAACCCTGGGTCCATGCCACATCCCGGGAACCTTGCAGCTTCCAAGGTTCCTGATGGGTGCAGACGCTTCCGAAGGTGACGGAGTTTGCACCAAGGGATGCGTATGCCCCAACGTCGTGCCGACCGGATCCTGCTCATCAGCAGACAGTCCTGGGGCCTGCGCCTGGCAGGAGGTATCGCAGGATTGGGCCCAGAGCAATCTGTTCAGATAGAAGTGGGTGGTAAATTAATGGAAATGGGAGAACAACTCCCCTGTAGCTCCAAAGCGGGGCGTTATCAGCGAGCAGAGCTCTAACGAGCCACAGAGAAGGCTGGAGCCCTCCGTGCCATTTCATTGCTGCTGCTCTGCGTCGGATTTCCCAGGAGCCCTGCAGCCTTGGCCTCATTAATTATGCAAATGAAAAGGTGTTGCCAACGCTCCATCCCTAGGTAGGATCCCTGTGACTGAAGTTGTGCCCCGAATGGTGGCCGCTCCCCCTGCGTTTGGGCAGGGAGGGTCCGGGAGCACATCAGGCAGGATGGATGTTTGCAATAATTATCCAGTCATCCCCTTCAAGTGTACTGCAGCCATAGCAACAGACAGATGTTCTGTCCCAGCCAGAGTCCGCAGCGAGCTGGGGAGAGAAGCACAAAAATTAACCCGTTCAGCCCCAGGACGATACAGAATCTGCTTTATTCTGGGACCAGACCAGACCTCAACATCCCTGAGAAAATTCTAGGAAATCAGGCAAAGAACCAACCACGCACCTCCCCAGTTAAATTGACAGAAATTGCCCCAGTGCTCGCTCAGCCACTGTCTGACACAAAAAGTTGAACGAAAGAAGCAGCATCCTGCAGGCTGGTGGCCTGGCTCTGCCGAGAGCCCCAGTGCCTCTCGTCCCGTTACGGGTAACGAGCTCTGCTCATGCTCAGCGTCTCCCGGGGGCGATGCTGCAGGCGAGGCTCTCCAGGTCTGGTGGTAACAAGCCTTTGGAGACGTATGGCACTGGGGAACCTGTTCAGGGACGGCCACCAGCAGCACGCTTTCTGCGGTCAACATCCACACAGCGGCCACGGCATAGACCACGCTGGACACCCAGCTGAGCAGGGAAGGGGACAGATGAGCCACACGGATGAGCATCCACCGCTAAGTTAACAGCTGTGTCAAAGCGTTTAAAGTATTAGGAGGTGGGATACGGCCAGACTGAAAAATAGCCGACATTTCATTATCCCGCTGCTGCACGGGTTTCCAGGATTCAGCCCGAGCCCATTAAATCCCACCCAGAAATATCATCACAAGGGCCCTCGTGCCCACCAGCACACCGAAAATTTAAACCCAGCTTATCCTGGGGGCCCTGATGAGCAGGCAGCCCTCCCCAGGCACAAGGTCTCTGCTGCTTCCTTCCTTCCCCATCAGCCAGTGATGCCTTGAAGCACTAGCATTTAAACGTTTAAGCTAAAGGCCAGAGCCCAGCCTCGCAGAAGGACTGGAGCTGGCCAGGACTCACCTCTCCCCTCCCGTGCCAACCGTGCCCAGAGGTCCCGCAGAGGCAGTGGGGATTCCTCAGAGCCCAGAGCAATACCCTGACCTCAGAGCAGCGTAAACAGGATCATGGGAAAGCCCTGTCCAGATGTTTGCAGCTGCAGATGCTGCTGGAGCGCACCCATGGTGAGGATTTCAAAGGACGATGGGACCTGGGGAGGACAGCCCAAGCAGATGTGCCTGGAGGGACGGATTACACCTGGAGGAAAGGAGATAACCCTCTCCTCTCGGCTGGCGGAGCAAGACAACCCACTGCCCTGCACATAAGCACAAGTGTGAGAGGTCACAGGAACACAGTTTCACTTCCCAAACCGTAAGACTATTTTTGGTTCATAGTACTTCCCTTCTTGTCCTCTGTCATACAGACAATGAGAGCTCCAGCTTGCAGAGGGCATCCCGTCTCCTCAAGGCTCGCTTGGTGACAGCTTGTACCACGTTAGCACAGCCGATCCTGGAAATCTGTGGTCTCCCTGTTGGGTTTTTTCTTCTTTCTCCTGAAGAAAAAAAAAAAAGGCAGAGAAGGGTAAATTTGCTGATCTTGAGACTGAGGGAGACGAGGCATCATGTGCAGTCACAGAGGATGTGGGCAGGTGCCATCAGACTTCCCCACGCAGCTCTGGAAATGTAGCTCAGTCCTGATCTGCAGCTCCCGGGCTGTTCCTGTCCCGGGCTCCCACACAGCCCTGGCAGCTGGTGGGTATTTCGGTCCTCACCACAGCGCTCAGGCTACTGCACTCCTTCTGTGGTTTTTCCCCCAAGCACATCAATTGAGCATCCACGTGGTTTGATTCCCAGCCCTCTGAAGCCACACTGGAGACAGAATAAGAAGGTGGGGAAAATGTCTCGTTTCCACAAATCCCCATTCAATTTGTAACTCCAGCTCCTCCACTCGTGTCTGTCCCAGGCCTCTCCTGAGCAAAAGCCACAACGAATAATGCTTTGGTGCTGTGACACAGACAGAAATCGCATAGCCTCCAGAAGGAATTTGTGCTCTTTGCTGACTACCCTGAGCTGCTTTGACTTATTATCTGACCTGGATCTAAATTAGGTTTTGATTAAAGTCAAGAATAATTCTACTTGGAAAAAAATCCCACTGTTTAGGTTCAGAGTTAGCAAAAACTACTGGAGGATTAAAACCGATTTCTCACTTTGGGGACAGAGACCCCGAAGGGACCTTAGACAATGCCCAGTTGCCCTCTGCGAGAGGCAGCCACACTGTGCTATGTCATTCACAACCTGACCAAGCTCTGTTTTCGCAGCGGCCACGTACTCTCCCCACTTCTCTGAGATCGCTCCCGTAGAGATTGACAGCTCCGATGCTTGGTCAGCATCTCCTCGTTTCAAGCGTGGGTTTATACACAGTCTGTTTATTCCTACTCATTCTTGTGCCAAGGTGGTACTGTGGCTTAGTCCACGTCCCTCCCTAGTGTCTATCTCTTCATTGTCCACAAACGTGTCTTCTCTCAGCATTTGTTTTGCTGAGATCCGTGAGCCAAATCACCTCTGTAAGACACTCTCCTTCCTCCTGAATAATCCAGCAAAAAACTCTCTCTGCACTAGTTTCAGGCTAAATTCTCTCAATACGGCTAACCAGAACCAGACAGCAGTCTGGAGCTTCACCAGAGCCTTTATACTTCTCTGTACCTCTCTTGAAATGACTCTCCTGAAACAACTTGGGATCGTTCCCCTTTTTCTTGACCGCACCCTGTTAGTGGATCACAGCCCTCCCATTAGTGGATCCCAGCTGTCCTGTTGGCGGATCCCAGCTCTCCCGTTGGTAGATCACAGCTGTCCCATTGGCGGATCCCAGCTCTCCTGTTGGTGGATCCCAGGTCTCCCATCCGGCCTTGGGTAGGTGAAGGTCTCAGAGGCAGACTGTGTGACACACACGGGCTCCCTTTGTGTTTGATGGAAAGAATAAGGCAGCTCCAGTGAGCGATTCATCTCACTCCATGATAAGCGTTTAAAGCACCGGGATGAATGGTTTCTGAAGGTGCTCATCATCGCGCATTGACTGTAGAGGCAGTCGAGACACCCGGGTAACACTGGCTGTCCGGCTTTGAATGACTGAAGTTACGAGAGCCAAACACTCATCCGCAGTGGCCCCACAAGTACATTTCTCTATCCTTTCCCAAGGAAGTGCTCCCAGCTCCCAGCAGAAGGGATCGTTATTAACTCCCAAGCTCACTTTGCACTGCTCGTATCAGGCTACGTCCAGCGACGCCCGCCCCATACCCACCCCTCTGATGGCCTCTCTTACGCCACCCAGCAGCACTCAGGGGTATTTGGTAAATGGTTCCAGTTTGGGTCCTACTCAAGTGCAAATCCAGATGCTGACCAACAAAACCAGTGTAACTGGGGACACGGCTGGGCACCCGCTGGCACGGTACCTTCTCCAGCTGTGATCTGTGGGGCATTTGCTGCCGGCCTGCTGTACATGACTTTTTACATGGTGTCTGGCTGCCCTCATTTCCAGCTGATAAACTGCATTTAAAACAGCTTCGAGGAGCAGGGTACTTTCCAGTTATCACTTTCCCATGTAAGCTGTAAACGTAACTGTGGGGGTGTCCGAGGTGACGGCTGGGAAGTGTCCACCACTGCCACCCCCTCATCAACAGGCAGATGCTATCAGGGTGGATGGGAGAGTCCCTGGCACGGTCCCGCATGGCTGGAGGGGGGGTCACCGCTCCCACTCGGCCCAGACCCAGCTCTCCCACCGCCCTGCCCCACCGAGGCGCAAGCTGGGCTCTTGCGGAAGGAGCGGGAGCCGGGAGCCGAGGCTGAGGGCTCGCTGTGCTCGTGGTGCTGGGCGCATGGCGAGGACCGACTGCTGCCGCTGCTGGACAGGACGGCTGTGGGAAACACGGGGAATGCGGGAATATGGCTGAGCTGAATCAGTCTCTCCGGACTGCTGTGCTGCCCCTGCCCTGAGAAGCATCAGACACTTCAAAGGAAGGCCCGAGTGCTACAGTGAAAAAACGGGGAAGGAAATATCCTCAAAGGAAGCATCTTTCTCACTCCTGACCATCAGTTTTAGACTTACCTCTAAAGCATGAGTGCTTATCTCGCCCGTCTCTTTCTTAAATCTGTACCTTCCCAGGTGTTTCTCCTCCCAACAGGCACCCAGTCCTTTTGCATGCACAAACACTCTCTGTGGCGATAAATTCCACCGGTTAGCTATAAGATTGGTAAAAAGGATCTGGTTTTATCAGTCTGGATGACCCATACTTCTGATGATCATCCTTTTTTTTCGTACTGTGAGAAAGGACTTCTTTGCACACACCATGTACCTTCTCTGGACACTCACCACGCTACAGAGGCACCGCAGCGTTCCCTCTTCAGCTCCCATCTTGGCTAAGATGCCCTGATATTTCCAATTAAGCATTTCCTAGGTATTAGGATTGCTAATTCCTGATTTCCTTGGATTTACATATGTGAAAGAATAATCGCAAGCTGATACAATAGTCCAGAGTCTGGAGTACCTCTACCTGAAAAAAAATGTGACAAAGAAAACTAATGTCTAGTTTATATTTGTTGGAAGTTACTAAGAACAACTTTTACTTATATAGTATAAATAGCAACGGACCTGGCGTTATCACTTGTTCATCTATAGAAAAGCCTGCAGCAGACCCCCTGTGCTGTACACCACCCAGTATCTGTCATCCAGAACCGACAGTTTAAGGTCCAGTGCCACCAAACACTTCCACTTTTTCTCCCCCCCATCTTTAAGGACAAGAGCGGTCTCAATATCATGCATTATAATCTGGCGTGTCATGAGATTGTTCATGCAGTTCAAGTTAAAAACTGGTTGAATCTTCTCGTGCTGGATTGGGACCTAAAATATTGACCTGAACACTCATCCCCCCTGTGTGAGTGGTCTTCCCAAAATCCTCATTCAGAGGACAACCGTTCTTGTTGGCTGGCCTTGCCTTCCCAAACTGGCGAAACTCCTGTCTATGCTCTCCAGAGAGTGACCCTCTGTATCGCTTTCTAGGTGGACCCCCAAACCTCCTTAATAGAAAGACTAGACAGATTCAGCTACTCACATCAAAGGGCAGACAAAATATTTAACTGCAACTATTAACAAACCAAACCAGGTGGAGGACAGGAGAGATCTAGTCAAAGGAAAGGCTTAGCAGGACATAGCTTGCCACATCTGGAGGACCAGGACGCAAAGACATCAAGCCCAGTGAGTGCTGTACCCCAGACTAAGGTCATTCACTGGAAATACTGCACTTTCCAGCAATTTTCTACAGAGGACAGTCACTGCGGTAGAGAAGACCACTAGAGTGCTTCCCTTCCATCAGCCATGCCTGCCATGTGGCTGGAGCACCTGGCTCACCCCAAGCCAGGTATGTGTCCACCCAAAGAAACTGCTGTCTGTGAGCAGGCTCAGGGAGTCTGCGACCAACCGATTACCATGTGCAGCCCCTCCACTCCTCCCGGAGTCCCCCTCCGCCAGTTCCCTCCCCTTTTCTAGGACAGGCTCAGGCCCTTCAGCTGATGCGTTACTCTGCAAAGTGTCGTCCGTGCCAAGGAGGGGTGTCTATTAATCATTAAGGAAAATATAATGCTTATTCCTCTGCTTTGCGCTGATGGAGCACATGCTTGATGGTCATCGCGATTTGGCGGCAATAAACCCCAAACTGGTGCTGTTCATGTGAAAATATCCAGGTTCAATGGACATGCAATTTCCTAACTCAGCTTCAAATGGGTGGGCTGAGGCAGGAGAAGACTTCTGTCTTCTACAGCGGTGCGAGAGGACATGCCTTTTTCCCTTGGCTCCTGAGTGGTTGAACTGCAAGGTGGGGAAGTCAGTGATTGCCTCAGCCAGGAGATCTGATCACGGTGAAGAAGGCAGCACCACCCCTGGCTGGAGCAACTCCTCAACAAAAGCAAAGTGTCCTTTTACTCTCTCCCTCACTCAAAATCTCCTGCAAAGCAGCTGGACTCCAGCCCCAAGTGCTTCCCTGGCCCTCCTGGACAGCCAACTGCCACCACATCTCCTACAAATCCCTAGGAAATCCCACCCACCTCTATGGCCCCCCCAGTGCCAGCCGGTTCTGGACACCGAGTTCAGCTGGTCACTGCTTCGCGCCGTGCAGGTGGGATGCCCACGTGCTGTAGCAGGCTAAGACCTGAGCCCAACTTCATCTGCCAATTCTTTGTTGAGAATTTTGCCCACCGAGCCCCAACTGTGCAGAATATCCTCCTCTTTTCTGCCATTTCCATCCCCCCTCAACCGCTCCTTGCGGCAGTCCCCTGAGAAAGCTGTGCTTCCATGGCTGACTGAGGCTTGAAAGGATGTCCATCTTATTTTTAGTGGTCAGCAAAAACACTGCAGTGCACTACCAAGTTCCTGTAGGCATCCTGTGTTATGTGGTAGAAAACCCAAATCAAGGAAGACCTTCTGCGTTCCACGAGTCCCTCTCCATCAGCATCATATTGGGCCCTGTGCAAGCTGGATGGTGAGACTGGGAACTTTTTGAGAGGTGTCCAGAGATCCAGTGGGGTAGAAAGAGTCAACATGATTTACAATGGCGTATTTCAATAATTAATTTGAATGCTCCATTGTCACAGACATCCCCTGTTTTCACCGTACCCCCTCTGGCATGGCTAACCCGTGGCTCTGCTCCTGCAGCATCAATTCCCTCCTCAGGGATGTCTTGGATGGGCACAGTGTGGTTGGCACAGGGTGAGGGGCAGTGACAAAAACTGCCCTTTGGCCAGTGAAGTGCCCTCACCTGCACCCCTTCCTCCAGCCCCAGGTGTGCGGCTGTGGCACCGTGGCCGCCTGTGCGCTGGGTGGCTCTGCCACCACCGTGCCCTGCACCTCCAGCACCGGCCCCGGACAACTCCCTGACACATCAAATTCCTCTTCCAGGTTCCCACAGGCTCCCAGCTCCTGGTCCTGCATCCTCACGCTGACCCTACCGCTGCTGACAACACAGGCAGCCCTCAGTATGCACCACTGCCATGCCCCCATCCGGCACGGAACAGGCCTGGGGTACTGCCAGGTGGGCACGGAGCACATGTGTGGCACTGCCAGGAGGGCATGGAGCACACATGTGGCTCCGCTGGACAGGTATGGAGCACACGCATGGCACTGATGAACAAACTAGGAGCACATGCGCGGCACTGTCAGGTGGGTGCGAAGCACACACATGGCAGTGATGGACAGACTGGGATCATATGCATGGCATTGATAGATAGGGACTGCGCGTGGCACCGATGGACAGACCAGAAGAACACGCGTGGCACTGCTGGGTGGGCATGGAGCACACATGTGGCACCAATGGACAGACCAGGAGCACACACGGGGTACTGCCGGACAGACAGGGACCACATGTATGGCACTGATAGATTGGAAGAACATGTGGCACTGATGGACAGGGAGCACATGCATGGCATCAATGGACAGACTGGGACCACATGCAATGGCACTGATGGACAGACCAGGAGCACAAGCATGGCACAGAGCACACACGTGACCAGGAGCACACGCGTGGCACCAATGGACAGACAGGGACCACACACATGGCACTAATGAACAGTCCAGAACTACATGTGGCACTGGTGTGCTGATGGACAGACCAGGAGCACACGTGTGGCATTGATGGACAGACAGGGAGCACATGTATGGCACCAATGGGCAGATTGGAAGCACATGTGGCACTGATGGACAGGGAGCACACGCATGGCATCAATGGACAGACTGGGACCACATGCATGGCACTGATGGACAGACCAGGAGCACAAGCATGGCACAGCTGGGTGGGCACGGAGCACATACGTGACCAGGAGCACACGTGTGGCACCGGTGGACAGACAGGGACCACACACATGGCACTAATGGACAGTCCAGAACTACATGTGGCACTGGTGTACAGGGAGCACACACATGGCATGGCTAGGTGGGCACGGAGCACACATGGAGCACCGATTGACAGACCAGGAGCACACACGTGGCACTGCTGGGTGAGCACGTGTGGCACTGACGGACAGGTACGGAGCACACACATGGTACTGCTGGACAGACAGGGACCACATGTATAGCTCTGATGGACAGTCCAGGGGCACACGTGTGGCACCGATGCACAGGCAAGGACCACATGCATGGCATTGATGGATAGGGAGCACATAAGGCACCGATGGACAGACCAGGAGCACACGCGTGGCACTGCTCTGTGGGCATGGAGCACACATGGAGTACCGATGGACAGACCAGGAGCACACGTGTGGCATCGATGGACAGACAGGGAGCACATGTATGGCACCGATGGGCAGATTGGAAGCACCATGCGGCACTGATGGACAGGGAGCACACGCATGGCATCAATGGACAGACTGGGACCACATGTATGGCACTGATGGACAGTCCAGGACTACGTGTGGCACTGATGGACAAGGGAGCACACGCGTGGCACTGATGCACACACTAGGACCACATGCGTGGCGTTGATGGAGCACAGGCGTGGCGCTGCCGGG
>VZSZ01011884.1:208-41311 GCA_013398815.1 Ibidorhyncha struthersii | reverse complement strand
CCGGTGCCTTGCCGCGGGCAGCGGGGCTCCGGCGGGGGGTGGCTGGGGCGGGGTCTCCTGGGGTGCAGGACGGGTCGGGGGGGAGCATCCTGCCGGTGGGGTGACTGGGGCGGGGATGTAGCCGCGCCGTGCATGGGGCTAATCCTGCCCTCACCCCCCCTCCCCTCCCCCGTGCTTAGCTGAGCCTCCCGGGCGGGGCTGGCTTTGGGACTGCGCTGGGGGATGCTCAGGGCAACTTGGGTGACCCCCTGGGCCAACACCGCCTTAGGCAGCACCTGGGCATAGCTCGCAAGGGCGACTCTGCAGGTCCAAGGTAGAGGGATGGGTTGGTTTGCTGTTTTAGGGGGTTTTGGGGTACTTAGCTCTGTTTAGACACTGTTTTTCTGCTCTCATTCTGGACCACCTACCGAAAGTGGCTTTAAGTAGTGCTTGTCTCCATCTGCCTGATGGGTGGCTGAGGCCCAGAGAGGTGCGGGGGCTTCCCTGGGCTGCTGGAGTAAGTCAGTGGCAGAAGCAGAGGGTGAGCCCCAGCCCCTCGGTGTCCTTTGCCAGTGCCCGCACACTGCCCTGCGCTGCTGTCCTCTGATGCAAGATAAAATGTCATCCCACCGCTGTGTCATGCCATGCCTTGTGCTCGGTCCCTACGTCATCCTGGCTACTGAATCCTCCTTCCAGGAGCCACACCTGACGGTGTTAGAAAGGCTTCACGCTGGTACTGGAGAAGAGGGGGAACCTCTCCCCATTTCTCCCTCCAGCTTTTGAGAGACTGATGACTCTGAAAGGGCTGTTGGGTCAGGATGATCTAACGCCCTGGCCAAGCTGCTCTCCCCTGACTTTACAGCTTGTCCACAGATCAAGGCCCTACCTTCTCCCTCACTTGCTTCCCCATCCTTTCTAGCAGCAGCGGTGCTGCACAGGTGCTGCACGGTGGGTTTGCAATTCAGAAACCTCCTGAATGGAACGGATATCATCCGGGAGAGAGAGAGACCTTTGTCTGGCTGGCGGATGTTATTTCTGCATGAACATCTTTTTCCCTTTAACCGTTTAGCCACCATCTCCAGCACTGGTCTGCAGTGCTGCCTTCTCCTCTTTCAGAGAGTTCAGGGGGAAATGGACAGAGAGAGAGGAGGTGAGGGGAAAGCTCGGTGGGCAAAATTTGAGCTGTGAGAAAGCACCTTGGCCAGTGTTGGGTTTTTATGATGCAGTGTGACAGGTCAGGCTGCCTGAGCAGCGGAGAGAAGGCAAAACGTGCTGTTTGGAATAAAAGGTGCTGTTGAAGTGGTTTGCAGTATTTGTTCGGGGCGGGGGGAAGTGTGGAAGAAGCAGAAGGCAGAAAGGCTGGCCCTGAGACCAGACCTGAACCCTGGCCTTGCTGCCTTCCTTGCTACCCTGCAAAGTGGTGGTCAGGGCTGGGCAGCAGATGGAGAGGGAGGCAGAAGCAGCTCTTTCAGGAAGGGTTTGTCTTAAGTAGCCTGGCAAACAGCCATTGGCAAACGAGTAAGTAATAAATAAAAGCAGGGAGGCCGCCGGTACCCCTGCAGCCTCTAACTCCATAGCACATATGGGCTTTTCTGGCTTCCCTGTAAGCTTAAACTTCTGCCTTCTTCCTGGCTGCAGCATTCTGGCTCCTGTCTTCCTGCAAACTCCTGTCTGAATGCCTTTCAGCTCTTTTTTTTTTTTTTTTTTTTTGCGTTATAACATTTAAATCACTCTGTAGCTGCTCTCCTCTTCAAACTTTTCCCTGAGGTTCGCTAATTCATCCCTGGTTTGGTGGCTGCTGACAATGGTACGCATAGGGTGGTCATGAAAATGGGGACAGAAATAGCAGTGCTGGCTGGGAATGCTGGTCAGGGGTGCATGTAGGCCCTCGCAGGTAAATACTGTCCTCCTTCCACATGGAGACTTCTGGCCTAAGGAAAAGTAAGGCATTTTTCATCACAGGTTCAGAGCCTACATCTGCAGAGTTGTAAGAGGAGGAGTGTCACTGCTTTAAAATATTCCTCGCAGGAAATACTTCCGTCTTAACAGACTGCAAGAGCTTTCCCAAAGCAGCAAGGAGAGGGAGAAATGTTTCTAACACCCACAAGTGAATTCAATTGATATTAAACTAATCAGTCACCTAAACTCTTAGGCAAACATCAGCGTGCTGTGCAAATACTGACTCCTCCGTGAGTCCTATAAACACCAAAGCCTTCTACCATTGTCACTTCTGCGTTTGGTGAAACAGATCTTCTTACCTACTTTAATTGCTGTAAATATATTTTGTGTACTTAGCCCTAAGTTTGAAGAAAACATTGCATTGCTGGTGCACTGTGCTCAGGGCAAAAGCAGGTTTGCTTTGAGAGTATTTCAGGAGAAGCAGCTCCAGTCCCAGTTTCTTTCAGCTGTGGCGTGATTACATCCAGTCCCTAACCAGCTATCAGATCCCTTAATGATGAGAGGTCTTAGAGCTTTTGAGGATCCTGCTTGGCATCCACCTGCGCTTTAAGATGCCTAAACATCTTTTAAAAGCTGGCTTGAAGTTATTGCTTCACATGTAGCTGGGACTGGTAATTGGGCTGTGATCACAACTTGTTACTAGGTGGGGACAATGGTAGCAGTTTGCTCACACCATTAAAACAACAGCCATGCACCGGCCCTTCCCATCCCCCAGGCCACTATTGTTGCTGGTTAATGGGTGAGACTGGGCAGGGCAGGTCCAGCAGGGCCTCTCTGAGAGGTGGGGGGAGGGGGTGCAATAGCCTGGTGGGGGCATGGGCTCCCCTCTCCCAGCTCGCTGCCCCGGTCCCTGTTCTCTGGCGCCCGGTTCTCTGGCGGTTCAACCACTGCTTGATCCCGCACCTCCTCTCCAGATTGGCTTTTAATGACTCATCTTGCTGGTTACCTAAGCCCCAGCGCTGTCCTGCCTTGCCTGTCCCAGTACAACACTCTCTTTGCGGATGGCTTTGTTGGCCTAAGAGCTGCAGCCACGCTAAGGGCTGCAGAGAAAACCTCTTTGGCTGAGAAATAGCCTTCCTAATTGAAATTACTGTAATGTTGCCCGGCCTCTGGGGAGCGTGAATGCCCCAGTGTGGAAGCATTTCAATCGTGGGATCACTTGTGCAGTTCCCAGCAGAGTCCCCATGAGAAGCTGTGGGTACCATTTTGACCAAGGAGGGGCCTCTATGCTGTCATAGTTTGATTTCACATAAAGATGTGTTTAAAATGGAGTACCAGAGCAGAAAGGCTCAGTGCTCCTATTCAGTGGGAGCATGTGAAAGCTTTGGGTGACCCAATTCCCCTACCCCCAGCACCAACGTCTTGTGTCTTCTTGTCTGCAGATTGTGGGTGAGCTCAGAGGAAGGCAGGATCTGAACGAGCCAGGCTCTACTGCACCCCCAAGTGCTAAAAGGCAGGTTGTGAGAGGTGGAAAAATATGTCATCATGTAATTTTGAGTTTCTCTGAACAGACAGAGGAAGGGGCTCTGGCCCTGCTCTGCTGGGGAGCACATTATTGTTAGCTGGGGGTTGGTGGTTGGAGGCAGCTGGGGCAGGAGGTGATGGAGATTGAGACGAGCCCCTTGATGTGCTGCTTTGGGTGGGGTAGGGAAGACTGAAATTCAGAGAAGGTAGAGGTGGGGTAGTTAGAGCAAACCTGAGGTTTAGAAGGATAGCTGGGGAGCAGCTCCCAGCTGCAGCTCAAAGGGAGCCTGTGGTACCCTGAGGCAAGACCTGGGGACCCTGTGTTGGCCAAGACAAGGTGACCCTGCCGTAGGAGTCCCCTTGCTGTGCTAGGCATGCAGCGAGGTGACCCACACTAGGATGACACTCCAGGGAAGTAGCACAGGCTGAGGTGCTGAGATGTCACGTGAGGGCTGGCAAGCTGAGGGGTGCCTTGCGAGGCTTGGAAGTCGCCAACCATGGACCACAGGGCACCAGCGTAGCTAGGATCCCAGCAGGCACTGGGACAGCCTGGGCTTGGGACCTACCTGGTTGCAACAGCAGGCTGGGATGGTCTTCCCAGCGTGGCTCTGGCCTGGAGCAGAGTCTCCACCCTTGGAGATACTAAAAACCTGCCTGGACGTGGCCCTGTCAACCTCTTCTAGCCGACCCTGCCTTGAGAAGAGAGGCTGGACTAGACGATCTCCCTTCAGCCTCAGTGCTTCTGTGATTATTTGTCTGATCTTCTGACAAATTCAGTCACCATGACATAATCCCCAAGGCAGCATTAGAGAAATGACCAGAAGTTTGGAGGTTTGCCTAGCTCCTCTGAGCCTGCGAGCAGTGGTCTGGGGGGTCTCTACACCAGTAAGACACTCCCAGGGCTTGCAGGCTCCAGGCTGGGGAAATGCACCATTCCTTGTGCTTCTGCGATGCTTTTCTCAGGGAGAGGTCACAGATGGCAGAACTTTGTGGAAGGGAAGTAAAATGGCAGAAAAACCAACCAAACTTCATAGACTTCAGAATAAGTTTGATCGGTGCCTCGTTTGGCTCTTGACCTGCTGCTGAGTAGAATGGATGGATTAAAGTCACAATTTAAATTAATGATCAGAAAGCCACGACCTAAGTACCTAGTTTTAATCTTGCTGTGTTTGTACACTACTGCTATTTTCCTAAGGACAAGTTGATTCTCAGTGATGAGTATGTTGTGGAGGCTGCACCATGCTTAAGTGAGTGGGTTTACAGTGTAACATACAGTTATTTACATTCTTGATGTCTGTATTTCTTACATTAGAAAATGGTGAGTGGCACGTTTCTTTATTAGATCACTTCATTATTTATTATAAATTTGGTCCAGCTGTATTTCAGTAGAAAATTAAATCCAATTCAAAATGCAGAAAGCAAGCGTTTAAAAAATGATTTTCAGTCAGTTAAATAAAACCGCTTAAAATGTATGGGGCATTCTTTGTATATGTAATGAATTTAAAAATACTATATTACTATACTATATTGTATTACTATAATAATATATTACAGGAAGAGAATATTATTATAGGAGATGTAAAACATAACCAGTGATAGAACTGGATTATTTCAGGCTTTTAAGAATTCAGAACTAGAGGAGGTTATCCTCTCACACTTCATCCTCACTGGACTTGGAAAGGGAACCAGGCTCTCCTGCATTAACCTGCAGTGATTTTCTGAACTTGGACTAAACTAACCAGTGTACTAAATTAATTGAAACATTTTTTGTTCCTCTGCTTTCAAAAAGGTTGCTGCTGTCAGAACCACTTTTGCAGTTCATCAGGCTTGAGCTCCAAGTGCTCAGCCAGTGACATGCTGCATGAATTTCTACTGACTTATTTTTCACTGATAAGAGTGATCTGAGGTCTTAGCAGTAGGTTGTTATAACTTCCAGTTTTAAATTGGCTGTCTTTTAATTTAAAAAGTTTTTAGTTCAGACAAAATCTGATTACTTTTAAGTCAGGTATATGTTTCCAAAAGTCATCATTCTTTTATTTGTTCTAGTTCCAAGTCCTCTTTATTGCTTTTTCCTTTCATACTACGCTGCTGCTAATCTTGTCATCAGCCAGTTTCATTGCATTTTCTGTTGGGAGGTTTTCATCAAGTTTAATTTTCTTTCATCCAAGTTTTTAATTTCTTGTCTTTTCTTCCATGAAATTTCATCAAATTCTTCCTTGTTCAGAAACAAAAAAAATACCCCAACAAAGCAAATGCTGCTGATAACAGCTGCAGTGGCTGGGCCACCTCCTGAGGATAGTACGTTTTAAAGACTTTCAAGTTAGTTCAGTCATTGCAGGAAACTCAGGGGATGGATGTTTCTGCAAATACAGTCCTCTGATAGCCTTGATAAAACGAGCTATGCAAAACTTCAGTAACTGGACTTATAGAAACTATGACTATGCCCTAAGCCTTGTCTGGGTATGTATGTATGCTATCACAACTACAGCTTTATGTGTGTTCCAGGGTAATCATTAGGTTTCAGGATTGCTTCATCCCAGCAGCTATGTCTGAGGGGCCGACTGTTTATTTGGACAGCCCTGCACAGTCAGACTTCAGGGGTTTCTTTCCCTCCCTTAAGAGGAGCTGAATTTCTGGCCCTCGTGAAAGGCATGTTGCAGTTGGTTTCAGCAGAGAAGGGATTTCACTCTACATTTCTTTGGGCTTGGGATTTTTTCTGGAAAATATCCTGGGGGCAGAATAAATTTCTGTACATCTCTAGCCTTTAAGGTCTCATCTGGGAGTGATGCTCGGGGGTTGTCCCTCCACCTCCCTGGCTGCCTGTGGGAGCCTGCCATGCCAGCACTGTGTCCTCCTCATCTCCTGGGGCGGGAGAAAGGGTGCATGGGCATGTGACGGGACCTGCCGAGTTTTGGGTCCAGTCCTGCTCTTGGTGCTGCAGGCTGGCTGCCCGCTCCCTGAACATGCTGGGGAAAACTCTCCGTTCCTCGGACGTCGCCTTGGTCGAGAGGTGGGAAGCAGGGAGGGCGTTCGTGTCAGCAGGATGGTATCTCACTCCCTCGTTGATCAGAGCTAATCCGGGCAGCTGGGTTTTGCGGCCATGCCTGTGTGCGTGGCCAGACTGGTGCTCAGCGCAGTGCCAGCAGCGTCGCTGGAGACCGCTCTTGGGTTTGGGCTGGTCCTGCAGCTCGTTTAGCACAGGGTCTCTCCCTGCCACGGTGGGCATTAGGAGGAGCCTTCCCAGTGCCCTCCTGTGGCTCCTCACACCTGCCTTTCGGTCCTTTTTTGGTCCCCTCCCTTCAGCATAACATCCATGTGTCCTGTGATGGAGCTGTGCTGCCAGCAGAAGCATGGAAAGCTGCCGGGAAGGATTTGGAGTGTCCTGCAGGTGGTCCTGTCCCCAGGGAAGAGGCAACAGTGTGGGATTCAGCATCACTTAAATACTGATCCCTGCTGCTCTGGAGGAGAGTTTGGCTGCCATGCAGAGCTCTGCTTGCCCTCCTGGGGCTGTGGTCAGCACAGCAATGTCGGGATGAGCTGGAGCCTCTGCAGCATCTGTGGTTGCACAGCTTTCTGTCTCTAGTAAGTGCAGGTGTGGCACTGGTGAAGCAGAGGGGTGTTTCAGGGCAGGACATGCCCGTGCTTTACTGGAAGCGCTGGTTGCCCCAGGGAGCCAGGCTGGGAGGCAGTGGCTGTGCTGATGTCTTGCGCACTCTCACCTTGGGTTTTCTCAAACCGGCTGGAGGCTTTTTGTGTTTTCAGGTGGGGAGATGCTTCCCAGAGCAGGGGTGGCAGCTATGCAGCACGGCGTGGGCCAAACTGCCCCTTACATCAGCCATGTAGTGGATGAGGAGGTAGAGACCCTGGCTCATTTAGTAAATGCCTTGCTGGTACCACAGAGGCTGAGTACGGGACCTCAGGCGCTCACCGCAGGGCCAGCCCAGCCAGGCAAGAGCAGTGTTCATGGTGGCAGGCTTGGGATGTGCTGGGTGGGGATGCAGGTAGGGAGAACAGCATATCCAAAACCAAGCGGAAAGCAGGAGCCTGGGCTGGGGCTGGGCCAGGACACCCAGCCACCGTGAAAACCCCTCTGTAGCAATGCTGCATCCCCGAGCATCTCTCCCAAAATGGGCACAGAGCTTGTCTGATTCCTGCTAATTGTGGCAGGGCCTCAGTAGCTGCTGGGCTGTGGAGAGGCTTGCAGTGGCTGTTGCTGGGACACTGCTCCCTGCCTGGGCCCCCAGATCTCTTCATCCGGCTGTATTCCTGGTGCTGGCACTGCTGCGCTCAAAGCGCCCTGGAAGGACGAGGGGCACGGGCTTGGGGACGCTCCTTTTGCAGCCATCTGCTGCAGTGCCTCATGTTTAATTCCCTTTCCTTTTCTCTTCCACGTGAGCGGTGATGCTGTGGAGGGCAGGGGTGGCTGCCTGGAGACCCCACACTGCCATCGGGGTGGGCAGAGTAGCACAGGGGCTGCCAGCCCTTCCCTGAGCGCCAGCCTGGCTGCATGGCCCTGTGTGCAGGGAAGGCAACCTTGCGCAGAGAAACCAGGGAGAGTGTCTCCGCTTCCCTTCCCCTAAAACTTGCCATCCAGATCTTTTTTCCCATTTCCCCCGATTCCAGATAGCCTTTTCCCAAGGCTGACTTGCCCTCGGAGCATCTCTGATGCTGGCTGTTGGATGTGGCATGTTTGAGAGGATGTAACCCCCCCCCAAACCTGCCAGGCTGAGCTGACAGCCTCTGCACAGTGTTATGTCGCCTGCTCTTGCAGCAGGAAGAGCTTGCAGGTCACTCCATGACCACCATGCTGCCAAATCTGCCATCTGTCTCGCCACGTCCTCTGGGCAATGCTGTGCCTCCTGGCCCACGGCTTCTCTCCTCCCGATGCCTTGTCCCTTTCCCAGCCTGCTGCCGTGTATGTCCAGATGTGACACTTCCTTCTCTGCCTGAAGGAAAAGAAACCATTTCTTGTGTTTTCCTCCATCACATCCATCGCTCCTGACACCCCTTGTGCTGGCCATGGGCAGCTGCTGGCCAGTGGGCACGGCTGGAGCGGGGCAGGGAGGCAGCACGGTGGATGTAGGCAGTGCCAGCCGCGGCACTGGCACAGCAGAGGCTGCGTGCTGCCCATCTGTGCCCCGCTCACCCCTGTGTGCTGGGCCACCCACCTGCGGTAGGTGTGTGTCGGGGGGGGATCCTGAACCCCAGTCCTTGCCATGCATCTTGACAGAGGGAGCAGGGACTTGGGATGCACTGAGGTGCCCATCCCAACAGCCTCGTGATTTCCCTCTTATCTCTGACGCTTCAGGGCCATTTGACTCGCCGGGTCCTCTCCATGGAGGACCATGGAGAGCAGGCTGGTGGGTGTGATGGGCTGTCTGCTCTGCTTGGCTCTGCTCTGCCCCGTGGCAGGTACGTGGCTGGGGCTGTGCTCGGGTGTCCTGGGCAAGGGGAATTCCCCGGGGGTGATGGGAGTGATGGAGACGAGCTGTATTGTTGGTGTGTGAGCACCCATCGCGCTGGGAGGCGGCTGGAACAGTCAGTGCTTTGCAGAGCTGTGTGTCTGCAGCTCCATGTGTGCCTGGGAGAGCCGCCTCCCTTCCCAGCCGCTGCAGCAGCATCTTTCCTCTGATCTCCCCAACAGGCTGCGTGGGCTGCAGGGGCGGCTGGATGTGTGCCCCAGCGACCGGTGGAGACTGGCTGAGTGCTCCTCCCCGCTGCCCCAGTGAAAAACAGCGCCGGTCTGGCCCTGCGCGGGGGCAGGATTTGGTGGGAGGGCAGGCGGCTGGCCCGCAGCCCGGGCAAAGGCAGCGCAATCTGGTGTTGAGACTATGAGACGGGTTCAGTCTCTTCCCTCCTCCTTTTCAAGGACCAAATTTGCTTGCACGCTGGGGGATAGGTGGCGACTTTGTGGGTCCCCTATGGATGCACCCCCAGGGGATGGAGGGGGCCAAGCCAGGCCTTGGGGAGTGCCTTCTCTCCTTGTCCTCCTGTTCCAGGCCCCTGTGTTCACCGTCAAAGGCTTCCCCTTGCCTTTGATGCACTATTGACTCAAACCAGTATGCTGAGAGCTAATCCCTCTGGCACAGCTGGATGCGGGTAGCGCAGTGGCTGCGGGGACCATCCGCACTTGTGCAACCCGCCGGTGCCAGAGCCTTCACTGAGCTGCCAGCTCCCGCGCTCCCAGGGCAGCGTGACTCATCCTGGTCGACTGGTGTTACCCAAATCTGCTCAGAAGCTGGGCAGAGGTGGGAGGAAAGCCTTGTCAGGGCCAGGATTGGTGAGCGGTGTGCTTATGGGCTCCTGCTGCAGCCCAAACCTCGCTCTGCTCCTGGCACCGAGCACAGGCGATAGAAATGTTCTAGCTCTGCAGATGCTCTAAAATCATATTTGATGTGTGTGTGTATATATATATATAGTGTTGTAACCCACTGCTCTCAGGAAGAAGCTTTTGTGCTTGCAGAGGGGGGAGCTGGGCAAGGCAGGAGTGTTTCTTTGCTCCTCCAGCAGAATCAGCTGCGGGGGATGTTGTGGCTGCTTGAAGCTGGGAAGGAGCGGAAGGGGGAGGCTGGCAGCAGCCAGGTGTCAAGGCCTTTCCCGGAGCACTGTGGTGGGAGGTGCGTGGATGACCTGAGGAGAAGGGGATCAACGGGACAAGCATGATGCTACCCACCTTATACTGGCCCCTGGGAGGCTGTGGGATGAGGGTGCTCAGTGGTAGGGTGCCCCCAGGTCCCTGTAAGGCAGCAGCGGGCTGGAATGGAGCAGAGCTGGACCCCTGCTAGCCCCCCATGCACCCACGCTCGCCCCCCATCGCACGGCAGTCTTGCGGGCATCAGCTGTGAGGGAGGCTAGCTGGAGCTCAGCACCTGAGAGCAACCGCACAGGGGACTTGAAATGCTCTTGCTTTCTCCAGCAGCTCAGTGGCGAGGTCCCTGCCATCCTCAAGCGTGCTGTGACATCCCAGCTGGGCAGGACACCGGGTGCAAAGCCATCAGAAAGGCTCAGTCCAAACAGTGCACTGTTGGGCTGATCCCCAGTCTGCATCCCCCTCCGCGCTTGCATGTGCATGTGAAGCACAGTCCTCGCCTCGCCTCTGCAAGGTGAGGTGAGGTGCCTTCCACTCATCACCTGGGGTGAGATGCCTTCCACTCACCAGGGATGGCTGTGGCTGTGCTGGAAAGGGCTGTGCTGGCTGCTCCTGTGGCTGGTACTCTCTCTGCCGTAGGTGGCTTTATAAATGGCAGCAGATAAACCTCCTGCTTTCCCCTCTACCTCCCACAGCTCCCTGCTCCCTGAACAGCAGAGGGGGCTTGGGGAGGAAGGAACTGCTCTCCTGCCATTTCCACCATCACAGGGAACCACAGTGCTCCTGGCACGTTGTGGCACTGTGAAAGATGCCCGTGACCCACAGTGACAGCCTCAGCCTGGCCCCGACCATGCCATGGCTGCTCCTGGTTTCCATGTAGCTTTCCGTGAGGGAGTCTTTTTCCCAAAGGAGGGGACGCTTTCCTTCTCACAGGCCTCCTCTGTTTGAGCATGGGTGGAGGAAGAAGCAATCTGCCTCTAAATGCCCAACATCCCATCCCTCTCACAGCCTTGCTGAGAGGGGCCTTCCTCAGCCTTTGATGCCAAATGGGAGCTGCTCCTGCCGGACTGAGCATGCATGAGCGCAGCAGTCTGTGGTCCTGGCACTGGCAGGCGATAAACATCCCGGGGACACCCTTTGCCCGAGCCCTTCCCTAGGGCTGGCTGCTGCCATGGCCCTCAGTCACACAGGCAGCAGGGGCTGGGAGTTGTCCTCATCTGCGTGTATCCTTGTTAATTAATTGCAAGCATGGGGCTTGCCCTGGGGACTGCGAGCAGCCTTCAGCATCCCAGCCTGGATCAGGGACCTGGTGGTGCTGGGAGCTCTCTTTACTGTTTTCCTGAAATACTGTTTTCCTGAATGCACATGCGTGTGCACGTGTGCATATGTTACCCTCCCTGCCCCTTTCCCTCCTGCGAGCAACCTCTGTCCTCTGCAGTCTCGGCTATTTCATAGAATCGTAGAAAGGTTTGGGTTGGAAGGGACATTTAGAGGTCACCTAGGTTGCTCAGAGCCCCGTCCAGACTGACCTTGAATGTTTCGGGGATAGTGCATCTGCCACCTCTCTGGGCAACATGTGCCAGTGTTTCACCACCCTCATTGTAGAAAAATTCTTCCTTATATCTGGTTGAAGTCTTCCCTCTTTTAGTTTAAAGCCATTACCCATTATCCTATTGCAGCAGGCCCTACCAAAAGTGTGTCCCCATCTTTCTCATAAGCCCCCTTTCCCGGCTCTCTGCTCCCAGCCATTGCCCAGCAGCAGCCCGACGGCTCCCTGCCCCACACTCAGGCTGGGCCCAGCCTGGATAATCCTTTGTGCTGAAGAGCGTTGATTTAAGCGTTATCAGAGGACAAGGGTGCATGATGCAGAATGAGTGATGGGCCCCTGCCCTGGAGAGCTTGCAGCCCAATTAGCTCATGTTTGCTCGGTGCTTTGCGCACACAAAGTGCGGTGTGAGGGGCTCAGCACGCTGTGTGCACAGCGGGATATTGAAATATAAAACAAACACGGGTTAGAGCCGGCCTGCAGTGGCAGCTTAGTCAAATGTGGTGAAAAGGGCTGGGGGTGGAACGAATAAATTCCTCTCTGATTCTTCCTTCCCAATCACTGTGCGCTGGCTCCAGCAGCCAAGGACTCACACATGTGTGGAGGAGGCACTGGAGAAGAGCTGCTCTGTGCACAGCGTCTCCCACGCGGTGGCCCAAACAAACCTCCCTGGCTGTAGATCTCACCCTAAACACTGTTTGCTCTCGGTTGCCTGAGGTTTGGCTCCTCTTGCGCTTGACCTTCTTGCGCCGAGGAGCGCTGCGGTGAGTCAGTGCTGTCCTGCCTGGTCCGCAGCATCCCTCAGGGATAAGAGGCTTTTGCTGGTGGCTGCCGTACCACAGAGGAAGGCCACAAACGTTGTCCTGTGGAGAGCCCCACTGGAGGCTGGGGCACCTTCTTGTCCAAAAACCTCATAGGTGGAGCGTAGTCTGTCCCAAAATGTGGTCACTCCTGAGTATGCATGATGGTGCCTGGGAAGAAGGGGAGGGCAGGGAGCTGGGGTTGACATGACAGCCTCTGCAGGGGGACATGGCAGGGGAGGGTTTTTCTCTCAAATGCCTTGTTGGTTTAAGGTGAGTCTCAGTTTTCTTCCGTTGGGGCAGCATGACCCTATGCAGGGTTTCCCGAAGGTGGTGACAACCTGCCACTTCTGAGAGCAGAAAAACTTGCTTGGCTACACAAAATGGGATCGTGGTCTCTCCCTCGTGTTGGGTCATGTAGTTTAGATGGTCAGTGTTGGTGGGCCAGTTTGGGAGTGGTGGGTGAGGAGAGAGGAGTGGGGAGGACGTGCATTTTCTGTTCCAGGAACAGGTGCCTCTTCCCTCATCCTGCTGCCCATGTGGTCCCTGGCCGTAGGTCCCTGCACCTCTGCGCCGTCCGTTTCGGCAGGAAGCTCCCAGGGGGCCAGGAGGGACACATGAAGCATTCAGAGATGAGAGTGGGGGTGCCAGCGGGGGGATCACAGTGGGGTTTTCATCCCCAAGGCCTGGGTGGGCTCACAGGCCAGCTGCTCCCCCCACCAACCTGCCCTGGCTGGCAGTGAGCCTGGTGGGTGTTTGTGCCCCTCAGGGGGAAAGCAATGCCAGAGCTTATGCATGGGGAAGGTGATGTTTGTTTACACCACAAGTGTAAGTTTATTTTACTAAGCCATGCTCTCATGCTCATTTTCTCATTGATCCCACTCACTCCCACACTCATACACCCCAACTTCACGAGCATCTGGGCACATGTGCCCAGGGTCGCTTGTGGGTGATACGGGGACAAGGGACACCAGCTGTCAGGTCCTCCTGACCCCTCTGAGCAATCGTGTCTTGATTGGCAATGACAAAGCTAGTCTTTGAGCATGTGTTTTGTACCCATTAGGAGTCATCAGTTGCTGCAGGGTGGTCCTTTGCCTCCAAACCTTACTCACCCCAGCCTCTGTAGTGCACTGGCCAGGTTGCAGCTCGTGGTGTGGTCCTCCTTGTTTGGAAGATGCGTCTTGTTTCCAGCAGGCTAATGGGGTGGGTTGGTGTATGTCCCATGTGAGGCAGCTGCTGTCCTGCTGGTGATGGGATGGGGGTCTTCTGCTGGTGGGTTGTCTGTGCCATAGCCTTAGCAGGGTGTGGGCACAGCATTCACACCAGTGTCAGTGTTTGGGTTCCCAATCCCTGGTGGGATCTGGCTCCATTCTCTGTGGGACTCAGCCCCCAGGAGGCGGATGCTGTCACAGTGGGGCCAGTCTCCTATGCAGGCATCTGCCCTGAAAACGCTGAAGGTGGTGTGAAGAGCCCTGCCTAGGGATGCTGCTGCTCTGTGTCTGCTTGCCCCCATGGGCCACTAGCAGCCCACTCTCTCCTTGCTTTTTGGACCTGGAGGCCATGACTCTTAAGAGAGAACAGTGAAGGGAGAGCTAGGGAGGAACACTTTGGACCCACACGGGGTTTTGGAAGGCCGTGTCTGTTGTCCCATCCCCTCTGCGCTCATCCCCCTCAGGGATGGATGTGGCCCGTGGTGTGCCTGTTCTCCCATGCACCGAGCTACAGGGATGAAGAGGTCACTGTGCCCTTTGGTTCCAAAACTGCTTCTGCCAGAGTGTGCGCTGCGCTCAGCGCAGGGTGTTGATAAGCCTTTTCCCAGCCGGAGGTTGTTAGTTGTGCTGAGTCAGTGGCAGTGGCTCAGATTTCCTGGCCGCCCCAGTCACTGCAGTCCTGCAAGGTCAGTTGCTGCAGTCCCGCAAGGTGGGACACCAGTGGTTCACCTCCCTGCCTGGCCCTGGACACACCAGGGCACGAAACTGATCTTTCCGTGATGGTGGTCCTCGTTTTCCTCTCCCAGAGCCTGGCCACATCTCCTTGAGAAGGAAGAAGGATGCAGAGGCAGTCAGGTAGCAGGGATGCTTGCTTTCTAGGAGACATGGTCTGGCTCCTCAGCCTGGCTTTTCTGCTGGCTTCGTGTGGCCATGGGCAGCTCCGTCAGCAGCCCTGTGCCCCGACTGCCCTTCTGCCAGCCGAAATGAGTAATGTCCTCCCTGCTGGAGCAGGACACTGAGGCTAGGTGAGCGCAGGCATGCCGAGAAGCCTGGCTTAGTCATCTGAGTGCTCCCAAGACTTTGTTTTGGTGTTTTGCTACTCCAGCTGTCCGTGAATCCCCTAGCAAATGAGTTTGCTGGCAGGGTGCTTCAAGGGAAAGACAAATTTTGAAAAATTGCATTCACATAAAAGAAATGCCTTATTTTCAATTGGAAATCTGATTCTCTGGATTAATGCCCGCCCAACCGGAGAGAAGCATATGCTGGTGTATCAACAAAACAAACAGGGCACTGAATATTCAAGGCAAACCTTACACGCTGGAAATGCTTCATAGAAATTATCAAGCAAATCATTTTCAATGGCAAATCTCATACATTCACTGTCTATTCACAGCCACTGCAAAGAGGAGAAAGGAGGATTGCCTTTCTCTAGTACTCTGCACGTTTTCCGACCCTATTTTACCCTCTTTCCTCCAAGTAAGACCTAGATTGGGCAGACCATATATTGTGATTTCTGCCTTTATATTGTTGCTTCATTTTGCCAACTGCAACCCTGCCCACTCCTGTGTTTCTTGATTTGCCCG
Organism: Ibidorhyncha struthersii; assembly: GCA_013398815.1. Lineage (NCBI taxonomy): Eukaryota > Metazoa > Chordata > Aves > Charadriiformes > Charadriidae > Ibidorhyncha > Ibidorhyncha struthersii. The sequence continues at coordinate 26,180 of VZSZ01011884.1, read as the reverse complement.
TTGCTGTCGCTCCTCCAGGGCAGTGGCTGCTCCAAGGGACGCCTGTCTGTGGGTGGCATCTGGAGGCACTGCCTCGTACACAGCTAATGGGAAGCTCTCCCAACAGTTTCTGGAGGCAAAGGCACCCACCTGGCTCTGTTATTGATAACAATATTTTGTCCACTGGACATTAAAGATTGGGAAAAGCAGAATGACAGTGGTATAGCTGGGAATAGGATCAGGTCTGGTGATATTGTGGGGTTCATTTGGACCTTTAAGATACAATCTCAGTACTGGCACTAGAGTATTGCAAAATACTGAATTATCTTATATGTTTGGTCTGAAAATTCAGCTTAGGTGTTTTAACAGTGACTTTAAGACTGACCTATGGTGTCCATGTGATCTCTCACTCTGTATACCAAGTAAGGTATCTTCTCCAGTTGGAGGGAGGTTGAACATGTCCTACAGATCTGAGTTCAAGCTGTTCCTAGAGCATGTGAGCAGAAATCTCTCCCCATTTCTGCTGCATGTGCTGTTCCTAGAACATTTACATGATTTACTTTTAGCTGGTTGTTCCCAATGGTTATTTTAATGGTAACGCTGCAGCTATATAATTTGCATAAGCTTTTCTAAGAGCAGCACCATAAAAGGTGAGATTAGCTGGAACAAACGGTCTAGAAAAATACCGGTTTGGGTATTTGGAGGTGGGTTTCCATGGGTATCTGGGGGTGAAGGGACCAGGAAAAAGGCAGGAAAATGAGCATAAGATCAGCTTTGTGGGACCTGTGCCACACTGCAAGGGCTGTGTTACAGGATTGAGCATGTCGTGATGGCTCCTTCGGGCAGCGGAGTTGGAGGCAGGGGAGAGAGGGGACAGAGCTGGACTGGTATCTTCAGGACTCTTCTGCTCCTGAAATTTCTCTGTGCAGTGCTGGGTGGAGAGGCAGGAACCAGTTTGGCTGGGTGGATGAAGGTTTGCTTTTGGGATGTTTGTGGACCGGAGAGCTTGGAGCTAGCACCATCTCCAGGAGAAACCCATTGCTTTTGGCCACCAGGAGCAAAATATCTGCTACTGGAGGAAGGGAGCAGCAACAAGGACTTGACAGGGAAAGACAAGCCGTACTGATCCCTGTGACAATCCCCCTCACTCCGCCATCCTGCGGCAGGGTGTTCCTCCTATAAGCATGAATGTAGTGCCTAGAAACAAGCTGCAGGATTGTACCACTGGGAAGGGGTGGCAGAGAAGGGACTTGGAGGTTGCTAAGAGTCTCCTTGTTTATTTGCTGAAGGTCCAACAGCTCCCTCGGTCAGAGACACACTCTCCTTGTTAACAAAAAGGCAGTGAATTATTTAGCAGCTGAAAATGCCAGATGGCGATGGCTCTACTGCTTACAGGAGGAGGGGAGGGAGGGAGAAGTGCACATGGGGAGAACAGATTGAGAGCATCTCCACAGGAAAGGGCTGACCCCAGCTGGAGGTCCCGGTGGCCCCTGTGGTTTCACAGCCGCCTGATGGCAAGCAGGAGGCAGGCAGGCCGGGACAAATGGCTGACGCTTGTCACAGTGGCCCGCTCATTTCCCATGGGCCTCCCCTTGTTGGAGTTCCCTCTTCAGGGGTTGTTATCCCAATGGGGCCATGCTGGGCCTCAAAGTACAGGACTCCCAACCCCAGCTGGGAGGCAGGCCATGTTTGAGGAAACTACAGGGAGGCTTTGCCAGCCCAGCCCTCACTTCACACCTGGCTGCAGGGATGGTACTTCAACCCCAAGTCTACTGGGATGCCACACTAATGGTCAGCTGTCCCAGCTTGTGTTATGATGTCTTCAGACACGGACTGGCCAGATGGCAGGATGGGCAGATCTGTAGCAGACACTGAAGCCCATGCCCCAGGTGACACAGCACCATATGCGCAGTACGAGGGTCTGCACATCCTGGGGATCTTGTTGGCTGTAGCTGAGCAGCTTCTGACATCCCTTCGAGGCACCTATGCAGGTAGCCAGATGCCAGTCTAACCCTGGAGTAGGGTGAGCCTCAGGCTCTGCTGGGCTCATAGCCTCGGTCCAAGCATCACAGCCGCTCTTTGGCTTCCAGTGGAGATTTTTCTTTGGGCTGGAATTGTGGCTTCAGAAGTGAAGAAAATAGCAAGTCACCGTCTCTCTGTGTTCAATTTGGAAACTGCAGGCACCAAGACTAGTTCTTACGCTCTTCAACCCTCTCAAGAGCTTGTGTTGAGAATCCCTTGGGAATCCCTGGTGTCTACCTGATTGCATTTGTCAGGCTGTCAGAGGCTTTTTTTTCCTTTTCTGGGAGCCGTCAACTCTGTGTTTGAAAGCCTCCCTCTTCCTCAATCGTTCCTTTCCCCAGATGAGGAGGTCAAAGAGAATCAGTGTCTCAGGTCTGTAATCTGTTTCAGCTCCTGCCCCAGCACCCCCGTCCTACCCGCTCTGCTCAGCTGCGGAGTGGGGATGCCTTGGCTGCTCAGGAGCTTTAGGACAGGACTAATCTCCTCAAGCAGGAAGCTGCACGGTCTAAGAGAGAGAGGTTGAGGCTACAGCAGTGCACATAAACCCACATGCTGCTGTAGTCTCCCATCTGTCACACTGACACAGCAGAATTAAATGTTTCCCAACAAAAGCAAATCCGTATAGAGCTCAGGAAGATCCCCTTCCTAAGCCTAGGCATTTTGTGTATGCTCTCTCTGTGCTCCCCAAGGACCTTTCAATCAGGTTTCCTTTGGTGTTGAAGCAGAGCTGGTCCTGTTTGGTCTTGGTGTAAAAAAAACCCCACAACACCACCATAAACACTTTGCATGTCCAGGTCCCTGGCGGTGCTGGCTGCATTTGTTTGCATCCTCCTCCATTCCTTAATCAGACCGTGGCTCCTGCTCCTCTTCCTCTGTCCTGTCCATGTGGGCTGTGAGCATCCTGCAGCAAGGATCAGCTGTGGCAGGGTGACTGCAGGGCTGGAGCAGGGTCCCAGTTGTGGCTGGAATATAGATAAAAAGGAAGGAGATCAATGAATGCCCAACAGCTTGAATATAGAGCTCAGAGGAGTACGTGTTAATGGGCATGATGAGGTTTCACATGGCCTTTGTACAAGCCACAATATACTGCGCTCAGTGTGTCTGTGGGGCAAGGCACTCACGTAACTCCTTATAAACTTCAGGCAAGCCGGAAAACGTTCTTGTCAGGAGCACAGGCTCCTGAGAATAGGGGTGTAGAATAACTGAGGTTGAAAGGGACTCCTTGGAGGTCAGCTGATAAAAGCCCCTGCTCAGGACCGGGGCAACTTCAAAATTATGTTTGGTTGCTCAAGGCCTTCAAAGACAAAGTTTCCGTGTCTATCTGTTCCCTTCCACCCCAGTAACCTCAGTCTTCCCCTTAAGCAGGATCTTCAGCCCTCTGGGTTTATCTACCTAAAAAGTACTAGACATCCTACCTTGGAAGCTTTTCAGAAGAGACATTAGGGACCCAACCTGGTTGCCATTTTGAAAACTCCCCAATGACCGGTTAAGGGACCATCCTGAGAACACCCTGAAGACCCCTCACTGTCCCAGGGTGCCTCTCACCCCAGCAATGTGGTTGGTCTTACCACAGTCAGAGCTCTCCTCCTCTGAAGGCCATGCAGCTCTGCAGGCACAGGAGCAGCTGGCTGAAGGTGCTGGACTCCAACACATGGAGACGTGGCAGGAGGAGAGACTCTGACCTAGTTGTCCCCACCTTGTGTTTGTTAGAGTTTGCTGTGCCAGTTCCTTCTCCCCCTGTAGTTCTAGTGAGTGCAATGGCCATGTAGCACTGTCATGGCACGCAGGACTGTGGCCATCCCCATGAGTGACAGCCATGCTAGTTCATACTGGCAGCTGTAGGGTGCTTGTTCCCAGGGGTCCCAGGCACTACACGTTTGGAGAGGATCCTCTCCTACTTAAAGGATGGCAATAGGAAAGGTTTTGGAAACATGCCACAGTCTTGGCTATTAATAGCCTTTAAGTGTTTCCTACCAGTGAGGGTTGTAGCCTGCAGTATCAGCTCCTGGGGAAATAGGGGGAACCTTAGCATTTAGGGCTTTGAGAGGCTGATTCTTCTGAAGACTTCAAGGTATCTTGGAAGGAGCAATCCTGCTCTGATGGAAAGACAGAAAGGAGGTCCCATGACTCCTGAGTCACACAGACCATGATGCTGGAGGAGAAGGAAGAGCTGGGGAATGTTCCACACACAGTAGATATGTGGCTGGAGGGAGTGCAACAAGCACAAGACCCAGCAGCCCAGTTGTTAACATCATCATTGCTCTTATTCTCAGAAACTCAAGCAAATGCTTCAGCTCCTCGTTCCTGCCTGCTGACCACATCACGCCATGACTCAACCCAGTTTCCAGGACTGAGGGGCAGAGGTGGTGAGAGATCTGTCTCAGGTATGACAGAGACAACCAAATAGCATGGGGTTTAATGGTGTGGGGAAATGGTATGAGGAAGCTGCGAGATATCTTCAGCAACACCTCCTGCCCTGGTGTCCCACAGCCCCTCCCTGAGAAAGACTGGTACGGGGGAAGCTCCAAGGTCACCAGCCAGTCCTCTCCCCTCCCTGCCCTTGGTGAGCTCCTCAGACCTCGCTAGAGGACCTAGAAGGGCCATGGCGCCTTTTCAAGGAAAACCTTCTCCATCTGCACTCCTGTCCCTGTGTTGCAGGGTGAGGCCCCACAACGGCACCGATGGAGAGCGTATACTCGGTGGAACCAGCACCTGACGGTGCCAGCCCCACCTCGCTGGACATGCTTAGCTTCCTGGACGCCCTGGTGAACAGCACGGAGGAGCAATGCTTCAGCGCCCGCTCCCGCAGCACCGTCCTGGAAGGGCTGCCATTCGGTGGTGTGCCCACCGTGCTCGCCATCAACTTCATCCTCTGGCTGGTGAGCAAACCAGCAGGGTGCCATGTCCACAGGCACCGCGGTGCCCAGCTGGGGTGTCAGAGATGGGTGTGAGCACGAGTGTGTGTGTTATGGGTGTGCTGACAGCCACAGGTGTGTGGCATGCATGCCGGTGTGCCTGGCTGTCTAGGGAAATGGGTGTGAGTGCAGGGGACCAAGAGCTTTGCCCCCATTATGGTGGGCAGCAGGTGGCACTTGGGCAGCAGTGGTGAGATCACGGGGCAGGAGCAGTTTGGCCTGAGGCAAGAGTTTTGCATGAGCTTGAATGGGAGAACAGAAAGGAGGGGTGTGGGGAGACCCCACGGAGTGAGATCCTGCAGCAAACCCCTTCACCTCTGTTCTTCCCTCTTCTTCCAGCTTCTCCTCCTGGTCTTCTCCTGCCTTCGGAAAGCAGCTTGGGACTATGGGCGCCTGGCGCTGCTGATGGACAATGACAGGTGAGCAGAATGCGAAGCCACCATGGGTGATGGCTCCAGCCTCTCCAAGAGGGCTGGTGGGAGGATTGGCACTGCAGGGTGACCCACGGAGAAGCTCAGCAGGGGTTCGTGTTCCTCCTTCCCAGTAGGAATGGCCTGGCTGCCCTTGCTCGTGCAGGCACAGGCACCGTCTGCTGCAGGGAGAGGGAAATCCCAAGCTAGCTCTGATTCCCTCTTGCAGGCACCATTTGGTGATGGTGCTGTCAGTGCCTGGGAGGGCATGCTCCTGGGAAAGACAGAGGCCCGAGAGCTGCTTTTGAGTGGGAACTGAGATGCCACCTCTCCCCCTGCCACTCTCTCAGGATGAGCAGGGCTGGCCAGCGGAGAACTCAGAGGGAGACACGCAGCAATAACGTTATTCCCCATGTCAGCAGGGCAGCTTGCCTGGCCCATCCTTTGGGCTAGGTACAGAATCCCCCCCAAAATACTAGTGTCCTGGTGAAAGCTGAGCCCAGGCCAGATTTCCAGGGAAGCTGTGCTGCCCATAGCTGTCTGGCTGCCAGAGCATGGTTCACCCCAGGCAGCAGAGGACCTTTCTTTGCACAGGCGATGCACACAGGAGGCGTCTCTGCAAGGCTGGGCAGCCTGTGAGAGGAAATGTTGTAAAAGCCACTCTCCTGCCTTCTCCCCTCTCCAGCTCCTCTTGGGCTCGGGCTCTGGAGCTGAGTCTGGCAATGGACAGGCAATGTTTCCCTTCACCGGGGAGATCAAAAGGGCAATCAAGACTTAATATTGAAGCACTGATTACATTCCTTTTACTATAATGCCATTTGAGGGCTGAAACCAGCGGAATATAAAAGTCCAGTTCAGCAGGCTGGAGCTAAGGCAAATTCTCCTCCAGCCACCCTGCTATGGGCCAGGGCCACAGAGAAGCCACAGAGACTTGGTGCAGAGGCAGAGAATGCAGCCCGTGCCTGGAGCCCAGCGGAAGTCACTGGTCCAGCCCCAGTGCAGGACGTGGGGAGGGGGAGGCATTTCCCAGGTTACTGTCCTAGGGGAAGCTCATCCTCTGGTGCTCATCTTCCCCTGTCTGCTGCTTCTCTCCTGCTTCACCCCTCCACTCCTCCCCTCACTGCAAAGTTTGACGTCGCTTTTCTACGGAGAGCAGAGTGAGAAGGAGAAGTCCCCATCGGAGAGCAGTCCCCTGGACGTCGACAACAAGGACGTGGTGAGTGCTGGTGGCCATGGCAGCAGGAGCCCAGGCTGGGCACATCCTGGCCTAGCCTGCTCTGCCCTTCATGGGAAACCCAGGTGTCCTGGCTTGAGGACAGAAGTTAAATGGGAGAAATTAAATCCTCCAGTGCGGGGTTTCCTGCTTAACACCCTTTAGCAGCAGGGTGTTCCTGGGAAAGCTGGAGGGTTTCTTTGTCCTGGCTTGGTTTGAGTGGAGTGGCATTCTACCTTGAATGAAGGAGATGCTCCCACCAGGGCAAGCATCTCCCAGCTGCGTGGCTGTCTCTGCTGGCTGCAGGGATCTAGTCAGATGCATGGCCAGAGCCTTGCTCTGCATGCCCGCAGGGACCTTTCTGGCCCTGGCAGGACAGCGTCCCCTGGGTCACACCTCCACCTCTGCCGGTATGGTTGGCTTGGGCTTGGATTTAAAGCCATCTTTTGTTTCTGTCTACCACACCAGGCACAAGCCAGGTTTTGCTGGAAACAAGCATGGACCCACATGTTTTTCTGTCTGTTTCTTTCTCTTTTTTGGCAACAAAAGCTCAAAAATCAGTCACTGGTGTGACAATGAAAAAATGACAGAACTTCTTAAAAAAAACCCCGTAGGCAGGAAAGGTAAAGAAGTAAAATCCTTGCAGGTGGCGGGAGGCCTGTTTAGAGGCTCGGTACTCGATGCTCTGGGCAAATATATATTGCTCATCAAAAAATAAGTGAGAAAGACCACAGGGAATGCCAGCACGGCTAAAGAGCAGATTAAGGGAGATTATTAGATGTAAGAAGGCATCGTTTTAAAAGTCAAGCTGTTCCCAAATGAGGAAAATCTGAACTCTGCTAGGTTAGATGTAAAATACACTAAGGGGTGGTGGGGAGGAAGAGGAGTTTGAGGAGAAATTTGTAGAGAGCATAAAAGCAAGTACTGGATTTTTCTGCACACATCAGGAACAGGAAACCTGCCGGAGGGCTGTAGGGCTGACACGTGGTGAAGATAGAAAATGCTTGCTGGAGAAGGCGATCATGTGGCAGGAGAGCTAAATAAAGTTTTGTTGCCTGTATCCAGTGGGGAGGAGCATGAGCAAATTCCTGCCTAGGAGTCCTTCTCTGCGGGGAAGCACCAGAGCATCCCTCCAACAGCAGGGTTGGAGGATGAGGTTGCAATATTAGCAGCCTGACAAATTCCTGTTACCATCACAAATTCCCAGGAGCAGGCATGGGGCTTCTCACTTGCCCTGAGATGAATAGCCAAGCTATTGACTGCAGTGTGCAACCTCTCCCTGGCATGTGGGCATCCTAGAGAGCTGGGAGGGGAGTCAGCCCGGCTCTGCTTACGGGGTGTCTGGGCCCTGCGGAGCTGTTGGCACTCAGGGATGCCGGCACCTCCAAAGCCTCCTGCTGCGGTCAATCAGATGAAGCTGAGCTGTGGGGTAGGAGGAAAGGTCCTGGCTTGGGTAAAGCTGGGGAATGGAGAGGAGGAAGAAGCTGCCAGGTCTCACGGGGCAGTGTAAGGGAGTCCCACAGGGGGCTGCCTGGGGTCCCTCCCAACCAAGGTCAGCATAAACCCTCTGGAAAGGAGGTGAAGAGGTGGGGCCCGATGGCCAAGTGTTATTTGGTACAGCCATGACAGGGAAGACTGCAGAGGGACCTTGGACTTGCATTACCAGCGTTGGTAAAATGTAACATAACTCATAGAGGAGAAAAACTCTAATATTGCATATGCAGTGACAGGGAATGAGCTATTACACGAGATCTTGGCGTTGTTTTATATCACTCTATGGCAGTGCCGGCTCAGCGCTCAGTAGTGGTCGAAGAAGTGCACTGCATGTTAGGGACGGTCAGAAGGCACAAAGGAGGGAGCTGCTGGAAGCCAGGAGCCTGTGTTAGAGAAATGCCCAGTGTTTCCCGCTCCTCCCGAGGCAGCTGCCTTTGGCCACCACTGCAGACAAGTTGCTGGGCTCAGCAGTGCTGAGCTGCCCTGGGCACTGTCTCTGTTTGCATAGCCCCCAGGCAACGCACCGTCTCTGCACGCATCCCCAGTGCCTGGCTGTGTCCTGGCTTCTCACCGGGAAGGTGGGAGGGAGTCACCCCGGCTCATCCCAACTCTCTTCCCTTCCAGGGATTCTGCTCCTGGCTCATTTCTATCTACCAGATGAAGTAAGTGTGTGTCCTCAGCACTGCAGCCATGCCTCACTGCTCCCTCCCCTGGGGAGCCAGTGCCCATAGGTGGTCACATATCACCCAGAGCTGCTGGGACCAGCGGCTGAGGAGAGCCCTCCTGAAACATCCCCCTGGGAGAGAGAGCAGAGGGCTCATCTCTGTGTTTCCTCCTGGCCCCTGGCTCCATGGGAACAGGCTTCAACCTCTTCTGGTAGGAGCTGGTCCTGTAATGGGATGGCAGCCTGAGGGCTGCTTGCATTCCCCATTCCCTCTGTGCCCAAATCTCACATGCCACAGGCAGGATGCCATGAGTTGTCTGAGGCTGAATCAGCCGATGTCCCTGGGGTGGGAGGTGGTGGGGAGGCACCACCAGCGCTCACCGCCACCCACCTCTCCCCCAGGGATGAAGAGATTCAGAGCAAGTGTGGGATCGACGCCACCACCTACCTCTCCTTCCAGCGGCACCTGCTGGTCCTGCTGATGCTGGTCTGTGTGCTCTCCGTGGCCGTCATCCTGCCTGTGAACTTCTCAGGGGACCTCCTGGGTAGGTGCTTCCCCAGTTGTGGGATGGCTCAGCAGCATGGTACAAGCGTCCCTGTGCTCAGGCTGAGCACCCTGCTCAGGGGACAGAGGATAGAAGGACCCCCTCCGTCAGGAGCTCCCACGTGAGCAGGAACCCACCATCAGCTGTGGGACAGCAGAACGCAGGAGGCAGGGAGTTTCAGGGCAGCAGGGGCTTGGTGAGGACCTGGGAGATGGAAAAGGAGGGAGCAAAGACCAGAGCTACTAACCCTACAAGCATGGGGGGACACACTGCACTGGGTTGCTGTAACTTCCCACTTCTCTTCCCCTGCAGGACACAATCCCACCCATTTTGGCCGGACAACCATTGCCAACATCCCAACGCAGTACGTGGCTCCCGTGTTCGGGGGGGGCTGTGGGCACTGCTGCTGCGGCGGGCACTGCTGAGAGTGCACAGGCACAGCACTTGCCACAGTCCTGGAATGGGGACGGGCCCATGTGAGCGGCATGCTACTCATGGTAGCCCCCGTGTCTGTCTGTACCATGCATGAGCACCATCATGGTGGGCAGCCTGCTGGTACTGCTCACTGCACCCCGCTGCCGGCAGAGGTGCTCTCCAGCCAACATCCTGGATTCTGCTCCTCTTGTCCCTGGGGCAGAGGTCTGACAGCCAGCTTGGGGAGGTCCCGCTGGGTGGTGGGGGTGGCTGCAGGTGAGGTGCTAAGCACCAGGCTGGTCCATGTGCCACACACCCACCACAGCGCTCGCTGATCCCCTCTTCCTGTCCTTCAGGGACCGTCTCCTGTGGCTGCACAGCATCTTCGCCCTCATCTATTTCATAGTCACCATCCTCTGCATGGCTCACCACTCTGTCCACCTGGAATACAGAGAGAACGAGAAGGTGAGTAACCACCCTTCTTCCAGCCTTGCTTTGTTCAGCACTAATGGACAACTTTGTGCTTTGCAGAAAGGGTGGTCCCAGGAGGTAGGGAGAGCTTTAGAAACAGCCTGGGACTGGGCAGGCAGGGAAAAATAAGGCTGTTTTTCTCCATCTTCTGGAGAAAGCCTGGCAGCCTGGAGGCAAATTTCTCTGTCCTGCTGCCTTGTGTCTTGAGATTGAAGTTCTTCTGTGTCTGTCTGTCTGGGAGGTGGCAGCGTCTGGCTGTGCCCCAGGGTCTGGGAGCAGGCATTGAGGAAGTCTGTACTGACCTGCCGATGGGGTGGCAGTCAGTGCCCTGGCTCACCTCTGCNCACTCTGCCCCGTCTCCTCCCCCAGGTCGCCCGGACACTGATGGTTACCCACATCCCCAAGGAGATCACAGACCCTTCCCTTATCATCAAGCATTTCCAGTGAGTAGTGGTGTGCCGCAGCCTTGCCAGGGTGGCTGACAGGCAGGTGGCAGGGGCTGTCCTTGTCACCTGGCTCCTGGTGCCACTGTGTCCCTGTGCCCGCAGTGAAGCTTATCCCAGCTGCACCGTCACCAATGTCCAGTTCTGCTTTGACGTGCGCAAGCTGATGAAGCTGGATGCAGAGAGGTGAGTGCATGCAGGCCCCCAGTTGCCTCCGCGGGTGGGTGTACCGCTCCTGCCCAGCATGCCCAGGGACCCAGTCTGTCTGTCCGTCTGCTGCTGCCTGAATGACCCTTGTCCCTGTTGGCTTGCCGGCAGGCGCAAGGCAATGAAGGGGCGGCTTTACTTCACCACCAAGGCACAGAAAGAGGGGAAGATCATGATCAAAACCCACCCCTGTGCCCGCATCTTCTGCTGCCGCTTCTGTGGCTTTGAGCAGGTGGGTGGGTGCGGGCAGGGCTGCAGGCAGCACGACCCCACTGTGTGCAGGGCAGAGCATGGCAGCTCGCCCATGCCACAGCCCGGCAGAGCCCCGGGCAGACATGTCTTGGCTAAGCCCCGGCTGCTCCCGCAGGTGGACGCGGAGCAGTACTACGGGGAGCTGGAGGAGAAGCTCACGGATGAGTTCAATGCTGAGCGCAACCGCATCATGCTCAAGCGGCTCGACATGGCCTTCGTCACCTTCCAGGACGAGCGGATGACAGCTGTGTGAGTGCCCCAGCACAGGCACGTCGCCCAGCCTGCTGGCCACTGCCACTGGGGCACCTTGCTGGCTCCTCTGGCCAAAGCCAGGCCATGGGTCTGCCTCTGGTCTCTGCCACCTGCAGAGATGGCTGCTCTGTTGGGGGTGTGGGAAGGGTCTCATGAGAAGAGTGGGGGGGTCCTGAGCCCTTGGTCTGGACCCAGCCCCTGGCTTCCTCCTCCTGCAGGATTTTGAAGGACTACAGCCACATCCGCTGCCGCAAGCACCCCCAGCAGTCCTCTGTCACCACCGTGGTCAAGTCACATCACTGGGGTGTTCGTTATGCCCCTGCACCCAGCGATATCATCTGGTGAACCCCCATGGCACAAGAGGGAGGGAGGGCAAGCAGCTGTGGGGAGCCAATACCCATAGCTATAGGGCGCCCATACCCATAGTTAGAGGGAACCCATAGCTGTAGGGAACCTGCAACCATCCCTGTAGGGTGTCTTCTCAGGGTGGCAGAGGCTGACAATCCCTCCTGTGGCCATAGCAAAAAACATCAGGGGTGACTGGGGTGATCACCCCACGAGTGGCAGGGCTTGGTCAGGTGAGGTTTGGGGTGATTGCCAAGCTCTGATTTCTGTAGCCTAACTCCAAAGCCTCCTGGTGGCATGGACCCCATACTGCAGTCATACTCTGGTCCTGGGGTCTCTGGAGGTGTCAGCAGCACGGGGAGGGGGCAGGGGTTGAACTCGGAGCAGAGGCTGCCAGGATGGTCAGTGCGGGAGGCAGAGCTTCGGGGAGCCAGGCTAGGAGACCCAAGACATGTGGCTTTTCCTCTGTGCTGTGTCTGACTCGTGCTTTCCTCTCACAGGGAGAATTTATCTGTCCGTGGCACATCTTGGTGGGTGAGATTCATCCTCCTTAATATCTGCCTCTTCGTCCTCCTCTTCTTCCTCACTACGCCAGCCATCATCGTCAACACCATGGACATGTTCAACGTCACACAGCCTGTGGAGAGTCTCAAGGTAGTCCCTGGGGCCCCATGCCAGCTTTCCCAAAGGTTCTCCATGTCCAGGCTTGTCCATGACAGGGGGAGGGCACTGGCTTTTCACTGGCCCATGAACACAAGCCATCACTGGTGTTGTGGTTTAACCCCAGCTGGCAACTAAGGACCATGCACCTGTTCGCTCACTTCTCCTCCCTCCACCAGTGGGATGGGGAGAGGAATCAGAAAAATAAGGAAAACTTGTGGGTTGAGATAAAGATGGTTTAATGGGTAAAGCAAAAGCCGTGCATGCAAGCAAAGGAAAACAAGGAATTCATTCACTACTTCCCATCAGCAGGCAGGTGTTCCGCCATCTCCAGGAAAGCAGGGCTCCATCATATGTAGTGGTTACTTGGGAAGACAAACGCCATAACTCCGAACGTCCCCCCCTTCCTCCTTCTTCCCCCAGCTTTATATGCTGAGCATGATGTCATATGATATGGAATATCTCTTTGGTCAGTTGGGGTCAGATGTCCCAGCTGTGTCCTCTCCCAGCTTCTTGTGCACCCTCAGCGTACTGTCTGGTGGTGTGGTATGAGAAGCAGAAAAGGCCTTGACTCTGTGTAAGCACAGCTCAACAGTAATGAAAACATCCCTGTATTACCAACATTGTTTTCAGCACAAATCCAAAGCATAGCCTCATACTAGCTACTGTGAAGAAAATTAACTGTATCCCAGCCAAAACCAGCACAACTGGCTTGAGCATTGATGAGAGGAAAGGAGCACTAATGCCCCTGCTTGCCATCCATCCCCTTCTTGATGTGTTTCTGGTGGTAGAGCCCTGGGGCACCTGTGCAAAATTGAGCTTTGGTGCTGATGTCCATGGGGCACCAGTTGGTGGCAGGTTGGTGTCCATGCAAGAGAAGAGGGGTGGGAAGAGCTCCAGGAGACACTAGGAGCTGCCAGCAGCACACCTCCTTCCTGCTCTTTGACCTGTGAGCTGTTGGGCGGGCACTGGGGCTCAAAGTGTGCCTGTGGTGCCTTTGACTGGCCTCAAGCTCTTATCTCCTTAAACAAACACCCCTGCTTAGGGAGGGGATGCCCCAGCCCACCTATTACACACACCATCCTGCGTCAGGAGGCCTAGGGAACTGCCTCCAGCACGGCTGAGCTCCGGCAGGCTCCTGAGGGGGTGTCCGGCATCTCTCCTCCTGCAGAACCCCATCATCACCCAGTTCTTTCCCACGCTGCTGCTCTGGGCCTTCTCCGTCTTCCTGCCCTTCCTCGTCTACTACTCAGCATTCTTCGAGTCACACTGGACAAGGTAATGGGGCTGGTCCCTGCACTCCCCCAGGGCTGCAGTAGATGGGAGGAACATCAGTAGGACTCTTGGGACCCAACCTGCAGGGAGGCAGGCAGTGGAGCAGCAGACCCCCACAGAGCCCCATGGGTATTGCCCTCCATGGAAAGAGCCCCCAAGGCCATGCCTGGAGGAGCCATTTCCTTCCCATAGCCCTGAATGCTTCCAGGCTGCTGACAAAGGCAGATGGAGCTGGTTTTAAAATGGGTCTTAAGAAGTTTGTGAAAGGGATGGTGTGATGGTGGACTGGCAGCAGCAGGGTCATGGCCCTGACCTGGACAGAACATCCCAGCCGTGCTCCAAGCCCTCCAAGGTGGAGGTATGGGTTCAGGGTGGTCAAAGTCTTCTATCAGAGGAAGCTCTGCCCAGGTCCTACAATTTGCTTTCTCTGTCTTGACCCTTCACTAGCCCCAATCCCTGTGCCTCGTCTGCTGAGTCCTTGCAGGAGTTTTGTCACCACCTCCCTTCCTTCTCCTGGGGAAAACGGGGGCTCCTGAACCTGTTGTAGACAGCCAGATGCCTGTTGTTGGGTGTCTACACCAGCAGGGATGGTAGGAGAGGGCAGGGATGAAGGAGGTGAGGCTGGGAGGACAACATTCTTCTCTTGCCTCCGCTCTCTGCAGATCGAGTGAAAATCAGCTCACCATGCACAAGTGCTTCTTCTTCCTGGTGTTCATGGTCATCATTCTGCCCTCGCTGGGGCTGAGCAGGTACGGACCACTCTGCGGCATCCGGGATCACACCTGGGCCCCTCGCCTCCTGCAAGCCAGCCCCGAAGGGCTAAGGGCCCAGCACTGCTGAAACAAGGCTGTCTCTGGGGAGGAAAACATTCGCTCTTTAGCTGTGCTGAGCTGCTCCTAGATGGTCACAGACAGAAAGCTTCTCTGCAGAGAAAGAGGGGAGGGGAGCAGCTTGCCAGGCTGCCACAGTGCTGGTTGTGCCCTGCTTGGGGTCAGCACTCAGCAGACCCTGAAGGACCAGGTCAGGTATCTGCATAGCCCCAGCTACAGCAATCCTCACCGTCCACGAGGCAAGCTCCCATGCTGTGGTGGTCCCGTGCGGCAGAAGGGGCTGCTCTGGCATTGTAGAGTCCAGAGGGTCTTGTCCACCTGGGGCAGGGGAAAGCACGAGCCTGCTGAGTGCACCCCCTCTTGCTCTGCGGCTCCCCCTATTTCTGAGATGCTCCTCTTTTTCCCCCTGCAGCCTAGACCTTTTTTTCCGCTGGCTTTTCGACACCCACTTTCTGGATGAGGCCGATATCAAGTTCCAGTGAGTAGCAAGGAGCTCCTGGGCAAGGGGGAGCGCCTGATGCAAGCCCCCAACAGCTCTCACAGCCACATGCCCAAGCATCCTCTCACCCTCTGTGTCCCTGGGGCAGGTGCGTTTTCCTCCCAGACAATGGCGCTTTCTTTGTCAACTACGTCATCACCTCCAGCCTGATTGGGACAGCCATGGAGCTGCTGCGCATCCCAGGCCTCCTCGTCTACACCGCCCGCCTCTGCTTCGCCAAGTCTGAGCCCGAGCGGCTCCACGTGAAGCGGGTACGTGGCTCTAGTCACTTCTGAGCCTACATGACCCCTGTCACGGCAGAGACGTCCTCACTGGAAACTTGGGCTGTCTTGGTCCTATGGGAAAGCTTGTGGGGACAAGCCACCATGTAAGGGGTGTTGGTGGCCCTGGCCCCGTGGGAATAACAGGGGGAGGCAATCGCTTGGCCCAGGGTACAAAGGCAAGGGCAGCCTGGGCAAAGACAGAGGAAGTAACAGCACTTCTGCTTGTGCCCCAGAGCCAAGCCTACCAGTTCCAGTTTGGACTGGAGTATGCCTGGACCTCCTGCATTTTCTCCGTCGTCATGACCTACAGCATCACATGTCCCATCATTGTCCCCTTTGGTGAGTACGATACCGCGCCCCAGTCCCGCTGCCCCCGGCCATGCTGAGAATGGCCAGTCCTAGCTGTCAGCAGCGGTGTGGGAGTACGAGCTTCCCATATGGTACAGGAGGGTATCATCCCCTGGGTCACTGTCCCTGAGCCTTGGCTATCCCCCTTGTTCTCCCCTCAAATTGTCGCTCTCCTCCTGCCAGGTTTGCTCTACATGCTGCTCAAGCACATGGTTGACCGGTACAACATCTACTACGTGTACATCCCTACCAAGCTGAACCAGCGCCTCCACATCGCTGCCATCAGTCAGGTCGTAGTGGCCCCCATCCTCTGCATGTTCTGGCTGCTCTTCTTCTCCGTCCTGCGCCTTGGTAGGAAGAGCTCGGTGTTGCCCCCCACCACTGCTAATGGTCACATCTGACACTTGGGGGGATGAGCCACTGGTGTCACCCCTGAGTTAGGCATGGCATCAAGGGTGGGAAGGGGGATGTCATGGGGGAAGGTGTGATGGAGACCTGGCAGATGGGGGTGGGGGTGTCAGCTAGTGTTTTGAGAAGGGGGTTGAGAGCTTGTAAGACCCAAACAGGCACCAGCCCAGGTCTCAGCTGGTCCTTGGAGACTCATGTGCTGCCCCAGTGTCTTTCTGCTCTAGGTCCCACTCGCCCTGTCACCCTCTTCACCTTTGTGGTCCTCCTCTCCTGCATTGTGTTCTCATTCTTTGGCCTCTGCCTGAAGAAGCTGCAGCCGCGCAGACCCTCCAGCTACCAGGTGAGCACAGGCAATCACCCGTCCTGTTCCCTCGCGCCACTACATCCCCTCCTCACCTCTCTGGGGTGCCTTTGCTGTGAGGAGCCTGAGGTGGTGTCTGGCTGCCCCCAGCTTCAGCTGGTGACCCCCAATCCATCGTTTCCTCCCAACCTCCCTCTTCCCAGATGTCCGACCAGTCTGAGGGCGCCTTCAATGATGTGGAGCGGAGCAGCGTCTCCTCCACCCCCAACTCCAACGTAAGTACCCCTCCCCAGCCCCGCTGCAGCCCCTCCACCTCACTCCCGTGGACCCTGACCTCCTGCCGCCCCCCGGGGCAGCTCTTTGTGGCCACTGTCCTACAGGAGCCTGAGCTGAGCCTGACGCCAGCGGCCTCCCCGGCGCACCAGTCCTACGGCACCATGGGCAACCACCTGGAGCCAGCAGAGGACGGGGAGGACGGAGGGCTGCAGAGCTTTGAGACAGAGCTGGAGACAGTGGAGGGCGAGTACAGGAGTGGCCCCGTGATGGAGAGTCCGGCCCGCTACCAGTGAGCATCCCTGCTGCCAGGGCGAGGACCAACCATGCTGAGAGCGGAGGACATGCCGGGGACAGGAAGGAGCCTTCCCAGCACTGGTGCGGACCACCTCACTGACAGGGTGGGGGGATGACAGGACTCAGGGTGAGACCCCACTGCATGGGAGGTGGAGGGAGGCTCTGCCAGTCCCTCCCACTGCCTGGACTGGCTCAGTCCCCCCCCTCCGTGTTCCTCATCCCCACCTGCCTCTTCCAGCCCGTCATGGGGAAGAGGGGGTGCAGCAGTGTGGGGAGACAGTCTCTCTGAGAGGCCATATTTTGGGGGCAGGAGGGAGGCCCTGGCCCCTCCATGAGGGAGATGCAGCTCAGACAGCTCAGACGAATGTGCCCGCCACCACACTGTCCCATGGGTCCTCAGTGGCAGGGGACGGCCACCCCTAAGCCTTGCTTCCCACCCTGCCCACCCACTGCTTGTGGTGGCTGTCTCTTGGTGCCAGCTGTGCAGGCTCCCACCCGCCCCCGCTGCCATCTTGAAGGCTTTGCCCATTAAAGCAGGGACTGCTGAGACGTGTGTGCTTTGGTGGAGGAGATGCGTGCCCGGGACTGCTGCCATGTCTGCCTGAGCACCAGCAGCCCTGCCTCAAGACAGGCATCAAAATGCAAGCCCAGCTCTTCCCCACCTTCCCACCCATCCCTCCGCCACTGCTGCACCATGCCTGTGTCCTTGGGTGCTTGGGGAGGAGTGAGAGGTCAAGGGACAAGTGTGTTTAATGGCTGTGAGGGAAGCTCCTCATCATCCTGCTCCTCCCAGCAGCAAGCATCCCTCTCGTGCTTCCCCTCTCCCTGGGGCTGGCCATGGGACCGCGCATGGCTCTGTCCTAGTTGCAACAGAAATGGGGAGGGGGAAAACTTGCAGGACCCCGGCCTCCAGGTCCTGGTCTACCACATCCTGTGCTTGTCCACGAGCTGCAGCCATGAGATGCTCCTCCAGCAGCCACACTGCCTCTTGAGTGTGAGTCCTGCTGTGGTCAGTGTAAATGCGCCGGCTTCTGCCCAGACAGCATCCCTGGGGTTTTCCAGGTCATCCAGAGCAGCTGTGAAGGCCTCCAGGGACAAGGGCTTGCCCTGCTTGGCCCCTCTCCCACCAGGCTAACCTGCCTGGCCATGCTGGCTCCTCACTTGACCCCGCTTTGGCCTCGGGGCTGATTTTTCTGCTCCTGATTTTCCTGCTGGCTTCAGAGTAGTTCTAGCCACCATCCCAGGGCCATGCAGGGAGGGAAGGGAACAACAATGCAGCTCTGCCGGCATTGGGGCTACCAGTGTGGGGAATGCTGCTGTGCAAAGGCAGATGCTCGGCCATGGCACTGCGCAGCATTACTGGTGCCAGTTGTAGGAGAGGGGAGGTGTGCCAGTCCTGGGATGGAAGCTTAAAAGGCAGCCTAGCAGCAAGCCGTGGGTCTCTGTTGGACTCAGGTGGGCCCTGGGACATCCCTTCGAGGCTGGTGGGTCTCAGCTTGGTCAGCTGACAGCTCCGTGGCCACTGTCCCACCAATGCTCCTGCATGCTGGGGTAATGGCTGTGGCATGCTAGCCACTGAGCAGTTGCTTTGGGGGAGCCTTGAGCTCAGCTGCTCCCTCCCAATCCCAAAAAGCACCCTGGGGGGCTTGTGGCTCCCCAGCCAGGTGCCCCCAGGGCTGCCCACAGCTCAGTTGCTGCCCTCACTGCTTGCTCTGGGGGCAGCCTGGGCCAGAGCAGGGGGGATGCTGGTGGCCTCTCTCCGAGTGGAAGCAAGTGCCTGCAAGTGGCACCGTGTCCTCGGCAGCTTGGGCTGCTGGTCCGATTGCCCTTGGCTGCCCCGCTGTAGGAATGTGCCAGAGGTCTGTACCTTCTTGTGATTTATTGCTATGACCGTGCCTTGAATAAAATGACTTCACCCAGCCACTGCCTGGCGTCGTCACCCCTACATGTCCTGCCTGGCATCAGGAGAGGAGGGATCCTCGCCGCCCGAGCCTGCAAAAGTACCGCAGCCCCTTTCCCCACCTGCTGGCTGCTTTTGACTCTTACTGGGGATGTCCTGCAGAGGCTTAAGTGGCAAGGATGCCACTTGGCCATCTCCCCACCTCCAGGCACCTTGCCACCCACCACGGTCCCCACAAAAGCAAACACCAGTGAGTGGACAGAAGCAGCAAAGGTGCAGGAGCAGGGAAGCACCCTGGTGCATCCCTTCAGAAAGGTGGGCACAGCCCTTGGCACCATCCCCAACATGGGGGACAGGGTGCAGCCCAGGCACAGGCATGTGCCTCCCCTGCCTGTCCTCTGCCAGCACTTGCCCTGCAGGCAGGGCTGGCTCAGGACACCAAAGGGGCACACAATACCTGGAAGGAACAGCAGGATGGCCTGGAGCTCCTCTGGGACCACAGCAAGGAGCAGGGGTAGCGGGGGGACCCATCCCATCTGGGGATGGAGCAGATGTTCCCAAAGCTGAACTGCCTGCCAGCAAGTCCTGGAAGCAAGGCAGTGAACACCATTTTGGGAGCCTTTCTATAGGTTTTGAGCAGACAGCAGTCTTTTGCTCTCATCCTCTCTCCCAAAACACATTCTTTATACCCAAATTCCTACTTGAATGATTTGCCTCTGGTTTCAGCAGGTCCCTCCTGCCGGCCCCTCCACAGCTCCCATGGGGTGACCCCTGCCCAGTCAGCCTGGCTTATGGCACATGGCATGGGGCGCAGGGAGGGCTTTCCTTTGGATGAAAAACTGGAAAAATTTAAAAACCCCCTCCCCTCATCAGACATCCCCGCAGAGGCCTCTCACAGTTCATAATTAGTGGTAGACAGGGCTAAATGCAGGGCCTTGCTGGCGCCAGGGAGCTGAGGCAGGAGCCCTGGCTGCGAGCAAGGGCTGTAATTGCCCCCCCCCGGCTCGCAGCTCTCCCAGCCCTAGCGCCGAGGAAGCTCATCACAGCCTAACGAGGTTGTGTAAGCCCCATCACACTGCGCCTCTGCCACTCCAGCCCTCAGAAACCCGCTCACCTGATTACAGCCTGCACACGCAAAAGTCCCTCACAGCCGGGATGAGCAATTGCACAGCATCTCCCACTGTGCCAATGGCAGGCAGTGCCAGGAGCATCCCCGCCTGGCAGCATCCAAGGCAAAGGGGCAGTTTGTGGGAGCCGTGGCAAACCTCTGTGCTGGCACAGGGAGTCAAAGATGGGGGTGCTGCTGGGGTTGCCATGCTGGTCCTTCCCTGCAGCGCTGGCGTTGGGCTCCCACCACCAGCCCTGAGGCTGGCAGCTGTGCTCCCGGCCAGGAAGAGCTGGAAAATTCATTCTAGTAATGAACCATGGGGAGATTTTCTTTGCATTCAGATCTCTCCTGCTCTCCTTGCCCTTTGCGTGTTGCCGTGCAGAAAAAGCTCCATCCTAAGCATGGCTTTCCCAGGATGCTCACCATGCTATCCTGTGGCGGATCCTTCCAGCCCTCAGGAGATGCTATTACAGACCAGAGCTGTCTTCCCCACTCTAGGGACCATCCTTCTTCAGTGCCAGGTGCCCGACTCTCCCAGGGCTGGAAACCCACCGTGTCAAATCTAGAACGTTCCCTGGGAAGGGAGAGACAGGACCTCCTCCATCCCCACCAACTGCTCCCTGGGGCAAGGCTGCTGGGGCAGCTCCGCAGTCCAGTTGGCAGGGTGGATGCTGGATGGAGCCGGGCAGGACTTCGCTGTGAGGCTGAGCCCTGCTGCTTGTGGGCAACCAGCAGTGGGTGACCAGCAGTGGGTGAGCCAATGCTATCTCAAAGAACAAATGCAGCAACTGAACAACAGAAAAGGGATTTTCAGGCTGATTGCTTAAAACTTAAATTCCACTAAAGATCATTACATTTGAAGGGTAATGAGCAATCAGCAGCAGGACACCTTTGCTAGCCCCTCCGCTGCTCACCCATTCAATTACAGTGCACAAAACCATCCAACAGATATTTGGTGCTGGATGCCTTCTCATGTCAGTTGAGCTGAACTACACAAGCGCCCCCAGTGACCAGTAACTCCAAAGCTAGAGCCAACAAGAAACCAGTAAACCCCTCTCTGTCATCCTTCTTTTTTTTTTTTTTTACTTACTTGGGCCTTTTATATTAAAACAAACATACCGCAGCAAAAAGGGCCAAGACTCACTGTTGTTCTTTATTAAACAGTACAGCTGGGTATAAGAGGCACATGGACTAGTTCAGTTCTCTTGAGAGTTACACAAAACATGGTACAGAAGAGGAGAAGTCAAGGAAAGCTTAGAGGGAGCAGCGATGGTTTGGGGCAGCAACACCCACACCCCACCTTATCACACAGCTGCCTGCTTGTCACACAGCCAGAAAATCCCACCCATGATGCTGAAGGCTGATGCCCCAGAACAGGGTTGCAAAGAGGACATCCCATTCCCAAACCCTCCTGTCCCGTACCATGCTGTCACAGCTAGAGCCTCTCCCCGGCCCCATCTCCTCCATCCCTCGCTGCCTGGCACAGGAATGGGGAGGACCTCACCTGACCGAGCTGATGGAGAGAGCCATGGCTCAGGATGCACAACACCACACTGCAGGACTGCAGGAGTGCAGCCTGGTACCACAGGGAGGACAGTGAGCATCCTACATGTGGATGTCCACTGCCTGTTCCACAAGACCCCTCAACTCCCCTCCCAAACACAGCTGGAGGGCTCCTTGCTTGCTGGAAGCCTATAGCCACCACCAGGCCTGGTGGCAGGGAAGCAGAGCCCCATCTCACAGGGCATCACATCATCCCTTCCATGGCATGGGGCTGGGAGACTTCAGCTGCAGCTGCGAGGAGCGGGCAGCCCTCTCCTGCCCTGGAGTGGAGGACATCTGCGTATAGGAGGAATGCATCTCTAGAACAGGACCATCTTAGCCCTCAGCACTGGGCTCCTGCTGCCCTGAAGGAGCAGCTAAAAAGGGAGCTGCCTGTAACTGAACACTTGCTCCGTGTCCTGGCCTGGGGCTAGTGGTGGTTGGAAACACGGTTCTGCCTGTCCCACAGCGACTTCCCCGTAAAGATGAACTTTTCTTCAAAGTGCTCAAGTTCATTTTCCCCCAGAGCCCTCAGGTGCTGCCTCTCAGCCATTTCCTGGGATTTCTTCCAGCAGATGCTGTCTTCTCACTCCTTTCCTGACACAGCACTGCTGCACGCACCTCACGCTGCTCCAGAGACGCTGTGTCTCAAGTATGGCTGAGAGGGATTACTAAAGGGTGAGGAGCTCTGCAGATGGGCACTGTGTGCAGCTGGGAAGCGCTCCAGGTCCTGACAGCATCGGCAGAGAAATTCCAGCTATGCTTCCTCTGGCCAAGAGCCAGAATGATTTCTGGAAGCTGTTGCCATGACATGATTGCAACCTTCATTTTTATTTTAAGACATCTTTTCCTTGTATTTACTTTATTCTCCTTAACACAAAGCAGTGAAGAGCCAGCACTGCTGCTGCATTTCAGCTGACTCTGTGGTTGAACCAAACAGCCAAACCAACACTAAGACTTTCAGCTGTCAGCCCAGACCTGCTAAAAGCAGCCTCACCTCAAGATTAACCTGAACCCACTCCTTGAAGCATCCCTAGGAAACACACTGAGTTTTGGCCAACCTGACACGAGGAAAAGCCACAGATCCCATCCAGGGGAGAGGCAAGGCAGAAGAGAGCAGCAGGATTAACCATCCAGTAGTGTCGTGTCGGTGAAGGGAGAGGGGGAAAAGCTCCCCGAAGGTTTGGGGAGGACAACCGCACAGCACAGCATGGCCAGCTCCCGCCTCTGCTGCCCCTGCCTCTGGAGGGAGCCAAATCCACCACTGCCACAGCTGAACCCGGCACAGCAGCACGGGAGGAGTGAGCAGTGCCAGACCTGGCAGGTCTGGAGCACAGCAAAGAGGATCTCAGGCAAATAAGCCCGAGGGGCCTACGCTAGCTGTCATCTAACTAGGGAGGAAAGCAAGAGGAGGGACCATGAGCCAGCTAAAAAACAGAGTAGGTGCATGGGTGTTGGTGCTCCAGCTAGCCCAAAGGAATGTGGGGCAGGGCGGCGTACCTGTGCTGCGGCGCTCCTAGGCTTCGCTGCAGGGACGTACCCTGCCAGCCCTTAGCAAAGGCAGAGATGTGGTTATGTCAAAGCAAGGCAGAATCGCTGGGAGAGCCCCGAAGCAGGTGTGACTGGAGGAGACAGCGGTGGGCTGGTGCACAGAGACAGACAGAGGTGGAGAGAGGCAGAGTGCAGCGTCAGCACTCCCCCTGCCCAGGACTGCTGCGTGGTCAGGGATGGGGATGGCTGGCAGGATCTAGTCCCCTTCTGGGAGGGTCTCCCAGCCGCGTCGCATGGCTTTCACCACAGCACCGTAGAGTTTGCTCCAAGCCTCCCGCACATCTGGGCTGAAGGCAGTGCCAAGGCATTTCTCCAGCATGTACAGCAAGGACTCGCCGACAGTCTGCAAACCAAACAGAGAGGCATCAATCTCAGCACCCGGGGATGACATGCAGCCCCTTCTCTCACTTCACTGCCTTTTTGGACTTCTCCCATTGCAGGGCAGCTGCTCCTCCTCCACCAGCGGGGCCAGGCCATTCCATCCCTGGCTGCGCAGAGGGGACCCAGAGCCAGCCCATGCCATTCCCTTCCCCTGCCCTATGCAGGCTCTCACCCCATGCCCCACACCCCACCCCCTGGGTAAGCAGGGAGTGAGGCAGGGAGAAAGAGCTGATACCGTGCATGTAACAACAGGAGAGAGGTACCCATCCATCCTCCATGGCTCCCAGATGGGGGCAGCCAGCCCCGTCCCCTGGCATAGCAGTGGATCAGCAGAGCTGAGCAATGCCCTGATGCCAGGAGAGTGGGTCAGACCCCAGGCTGGATGCTGAGGGCCTGTCTCAGTGCCCCTCAGGCCTCTCCACAGGGCACTGCTCCTCACGGAGCTGTGAGAAACCCCATCCAGGAGCACCCACACACTGAGCGCAGGGCTGGTGGGGATCACTACCCCAAGCAAAGGGGACCCTGCTCCCTCTGAAGAGGACCAAATCTAGCAGTATCAGGAGGGAGCCATGCATTGATTAGAAACCTTTCCTTCAACCTGCCCTTCTCCACTGTGTTGTTCAGCATTTCTGTCCATGCTTGATGGCAGGAGAGGCATGAGCAAAGGTTTAACATGGAGGATGTTCCTGTCTTACTGCCATGGAGGAAGCAGACTGAGCTGCAGCAACCCCATCCCAGTGCAGACACAGAGAGATCTGTGCGGTGAGATCTACACAGAGCATTTGGTGCAGAGGTCCAAGGCGCAGAGCAAACGCTGAGCCAGCAGCCCTGTGTCGCAGGAGAGACTGCAGTGTCCCAAACTGTAGTCGTCTTCAAACAGTGGAAATGCCTTGCTCCCCTCTGTCCTTTTTCCCTGGGCTTACTCGGGGAGGGCAGAAAATGAGGGGAGCTCAAGGGTTTCCCTGATAGAGCCAACATCGCTACACAGGTATCAGCAGTTCAGGGGCTGCCCTGAGCCACCAGCTTTCTCTCCAGCCAGCAGAAGCCAGCAGGTGGGTACAGAGGGATGGGGCCAGCCAAGGGCTGCAGGCAGGGCTGCACAAACACAGCCACAGCAGGACAAGAGAGGACGCCTCACCGAGAAAGACTCGACCTTCACACCAACTGCCTGGTGCTTCTTGCCAAGGTTGCAGAGATACTCTTCCAGGCAGGACAAGTTCTCCAGGTGGCTCACAGCGGCATCGATCACCAGCATCACCTGCAGGAGCGCAGAGGCAGAATGGCATTAACAGCACGGCTCTACTGCCCTTTCAGAGGAACAGAGTCTGACCTGTCTACTTCACCCTTCTCAGCCTGACCATGTCCCCGCCCAGCAGATGCCCTCTGAGTTTTCCTTTGCTCTGTTGCGATCCATGTGTCACATCAATGAAGCATGCTGGCAGCAGCACACCACATCCTTCCATGGGACACTGCCAGAGGTGCCCCAGCAAGCAGCACTGCTGACCTCCCTGTCCCAGAGCGGGGTAAACTGCCCTATAGCAGTGCAGTTACAGGTTAAGATCTAACAGTGATGCTGTCATTACAGCTCTTAGGATCCCAGGACAACTGCGGGGGAGCCCTAGAAGTTGCCAGGACTAGAGTTTCCAAATAGAAGTTGCCAAGATGGTGCAATCGTGAATAAGGCAACTCCAATGCTAAGATCAGCCAAGGTATTTTGAGGAGATGAGGTAGACAGTACAGCCAAGAGACCTGATCTGGTAAAGCACATGCCACCATGGTCTCCCAGGAGCACAAAGAGTCAAATGGAAACAGGACAGAGAAGGGTTAATGAGGGACGAAGGGAACAGACACACCAAATTAGAAGAAGAGATTAAAGCCAGGACATGGTTAGCTTGGCAAAGCTAAGAGGTGGTAGAATTGTGCTCTATAATTTCAACGGGGAAATTATCTCCAACAAGAGCAAAGAGCTATTTCAGCTGAAGGCAATAATAGCAGAAGTAAAAATGGACTTAACTTTGCCAATAAACAGAGGCTGGAAAATAACAAAAAGCTTGCAGCTATCAGAGGAGCACAGTCCTGAAACAGCCTCTTACAAGGAATAAAGACAGGCAAGCGAGGCACCAAACTGGTTTAAAGATGGAGCCAGACAGTTTATGAAGGCATCTGCAAGCGGAGGCTGCACTCTGCCCTGGCATGGCCACTTTTCAGGGCTCAACAAAGGGTCACTGCTGCACTGGCTGTAATTCTGTCTGTGCATGAGCTGCTCCAGAGGACATCAGCATTGCTCCTCTCCCTGTTTTGGGGGGAGGCAAATGCGTATCGCAGCACTCCCCCCGAGGCTATCTAAGAGATGCTGTGGGCCTTCTGGCTCTGCAGCTGCACCAACAGCTCTCCAAACTCATGGTTTCACAGGATCCCGGCCCACTGACCAGTTCTGTGCCACCTCCTGGTCAGTATGTGGCCAAGCAGAGGGCTTCAGTCCTTGTCTGGACGGAAGTGAGCTCACTGAGGCACTTCGATGGTAGAAGGGGGCTTCCAACTTTCACAAGAGGCAATCCACCCTCAGACGGGGGCACGGAAATCAGCATGGTGCTTCTTACCCACCACAACCTGCATCGTCACCCCCTCCTCACTGTTGTAGGGCACTTTGTCCTGGCAATAGCCCCTTCTGCTAGCACGAATAACCATCTCAGGAGACCTCGCATGCCTC
>VZSZ01011878.1:38865-83640 GCA_013398815.1 Ibidorhyncha struthersii | reverse complement strand
CTACTAGAGGACAGAGATTATCCTTAGTCCTCTTTTTATTACCAATATATTTATAGAAACTTTTTTTGTTGTCCTTGACAACAGAAGCCAGGTTTAGTTCCAGCTGGGCTTTGGCCCTTCTAATTTTTTCCCTACATAACCTCACTACCTTTTTGTATTCCTCATAAGTGGCCTGCCCTTTCTTCCAAAGGCCATAAATGCTCTTTTTCTCCCTAAGAGGATTTATGAGCCAGCAGTGTGCCCAGGTGGCCAAGAAAGCCAATAGCACTAGAAAAAGTGTGTCCAGCAGGACTAGGAAAGTGATTGTACCTCTGTACTCAGCACTGGTGAGGCCACAGCTTGAGTACTGGCTTCAGTTTTCGGCCCCTCACTACAGGAGGGACATTGAGGTGCTAAAGTGTGTTCAGAGAAGGGCAAAAAGACTGATGAGGGGTCTAGAGTACATGTCGTACGAGGAGCGGCTGAGGGAACTGGGGTTATTTAGCCTGGAGAAAAGGAGGCTCAGGGGAGACCTTATCGCTCTCAGCAGCTACTTGAAAGGAAGTTGTAGCACGGTGGGTGTCGGTCTCTTCTCCCAAGTAACAGGCAATAGGACAAGATGAAATGGCGTCAAGTTGTGCTAGGGGAGGTTTAGATTGGATACTGGGAAAAATTTCTTCACTGAAAAGTTTATCAAATATTGGAACAGGCTGCCCAGTGAAGCCTTCTCTTCTCTAAGCTGAACAACCACAACTCTCTCAGGCTGTCCTCACAGGGGAAGTGTTTCATTCCCCTGATCAGCTGGTGGCTCTCCTCTGGACCCACTCGAGAAGGTCCATGTCTTATGCTTAATTTTATGCTTTCGAGTATTCTGACTGATTGTAGACTATCATTAGATGGTTAAAACACTGACAGTGGCATACCTTTAGGCTGCTTATTTTTTATCTACTTTATAGTCTTCATGGAAAAAAAAATCTTCCCTTTGATTAACTGCTTCTTATGTAAGTTCTTGTAACAAAGACAGCAATAACAATATTCAAATTCCTGTGCAGTCTGGCTTTCCATGTCCAACTAAATTCACAAAATATAACACCATTTAGCGAAGAAGGAAATTCTACATTGTGGATCTGGATCGAGCTCTTTGGCCATTATTGTGCTAAAGAAAAAATCTATGGGATTTGCAGTGCGTGGTGTATTTCTCTCATTTGAATGTAATTAAAATTGTGCAACTTCTTATAATCAGCTCTTAATTATACCAGTGATTTCACACTTCCTGTATAAGTCAGCAAAGACAGACACAGAGAGATATCACAGACTTCTGGTTATCTTTATGGTTATTAATACGCAAACACAAGAACTCAGTTACTTGGCAAGTTTCATGAGGCAGATTTTCATTGCATATAATAGAAACATAAAAACTTGAGACCGGTCAAATCAAAGTCCCCTTTGATATTTATAAATTTTGTAATTTAAGACAAACTTTTATCAGGACTTCTGAAAACAAAATTTTGCACCAAATTCACAATCTCTCCTTATAATGCATTTCTGTGATTTACAGCTTCTATAAAAGTCCTTTCAATACCAACAGTACTTATAAGGTTCCTAGCCATTTAAAAATTTTTCTATGTATTCAAAAATTTGTATGTGTTCAGTACACCAGGAAACCCATATACATCTGTGGAATTCATAGCAATTTTCATAAAGCATCCAGAATTACGCTGGACAGCCTTTAATTTCTGTGCAGTGAAGCCATCTTTCAAACAGTGTCTTGTCCCAAATGTGTCGCCTTCACCCTATTGTCCACTGAACATTTCTAACTCATGCACAGAATGACTGAACCACTCATTAATCATATACTGCACCAGTCTGGTCATGCCCCAGTCACTAACATTTAAAAGAATGTTGACAAGATTCAGTACATTCCATCTGCCCTTACTCTTTTTTTCGAGCAGTTTCCATTTTCAATGCTGTGATCATAGCAATGATGCTACCATGGCCTTACCACACTGCATGGTGTTTAGGATCCTAGCTAGCAGAAAACAGCAAAGATTTCAGTCCCTCTGGTCCCAGTTTTCCATTGCCTTTTTATTCATTTTATCATTTAGCTTGCCTGAATTTTCTTTTCTAGTAGTAAATACCACATATAGCTACTCCTGTTATTCAGGTACATAGCTCTGATATATTTTTTTTTTCCTAATTGATATGAGAAGGAATTTTTTAATGACGTGAATTAAAAAAAAAACCCCAGTGATTAAAGTTTTTTAGAAAATATGTTAATGTCAATGAGCTTCTGCCAAAGCACAAGCATGCTTCTTTCAACAGATCTGACATGCTATGTAAAACTGGATACTAAACATAAAACTGTGACTGATTCTTTCAATTCACTGGACATCTAGGTTTCACGGCTTCAGGATGGTCCCATAATACAGAATTCCCAGAGACAGGGACTTCATGGCTACCAAAGTTCTGTGTTCAGCTCCACAGCAAGAAGCAAAGAAGCCCTGAGACTGTGAGTTGGGAGTTGGGAAGACCTATCACTTGGACCACTAGAACCTGGACTAACCTTGACTTCAAAGCAGGGAGCATGAAAATCTCAAGAGGTCTTTCTATCTTCCTCACCTTTGAGCCAGCATTCCTTCTAGGGATCTTCTAGACCTGAATCAAATGCTATGAGCCTCTCACATCATGGGACTTCTGAGCCCCTCTGAGCTCTCTGCATCTTGTGACTGACACAGAGATGGGATTTTCAGTCTCAGGAACCACAGCTGAACTGAGAGATGTTAGAATAGGTTTCCAAGGCTCAGTATCATTTCAGAATTTACTGAGGATAGTGAGGGAATGTTTAGAAAATTTCAGTTTCACTTTACATTTTAAAAAATCCGAATTATTGCTATTATTAAGAGTGTGTCAGAATTGCCTAAGGAATGCAAATGCTGAATTTTGTCTAGAGTAATGGCTAAATCTATAGAAAGCTGATTCTGCAGCTCGCTCTCACTTCTGCAGTCTTTTCAGAATGAAACTTGTAAGCAAGGCAAACATAAGCCTTTTTAAGGAAGGCAGCGGTACAAGCTAAAAGACTTTATGTTTAATCATAGCAGGTTTGCCATGACTTTGGCATAACTTCAAATGCAAGGATATATCCAGCAGTAATTAGACCCAATTTGGTCTGCAATAGAGAGAAAAGAGGTAAATAAAAACCCTAGCACAGCCTCATCAAGTGGCAACTTTTTTGGTAGACCATGAGTCATATCCTACCAGCAACAAAGATGACACCCAGTTCCTACCTCACAAGACATCCATCTGCTTCAGTCTTCAGTGATGGCTAGTACCCGAAGCAGAGTACAAGAAAATCTGAAATGAGCAATTATAGAATGGCCTGCCCATAAGGAAACTTAAATCCTTCAAATCTTGCAAAATCCTTGCATGTTTTCTCTGATCAGCTTGTGCCTGGAGGAACAAGAGCTGTACTCCTTCCAGAATTTTTAAAAAAAAGTCCTTCCCAGCTCTTGCATTCATTTTATCATTCAGTTAATCTGACTGAAAGTTGATGTTAGAGAGTGGAAGAACTAAGCTACTATCACAAAAAAGTTCATTTCCTTTAGTAGTGACTGGAGACCACCTGCTACTACCAAAAAAAAAAAAAAAAAAAATTATTAAAAGTTGACAGGTATCCAAATGCAGTTTTCCTTCATTAATATCTGTAGATCTCTGCTGCTCTCTACGTGACACTTGTATGTCTTCACTCTGGGTACACAGAACACCTCCCCTCATGAATGTGCTGGTTTACAGCTGGGGGCCAGAGGTGTTACAGAAACACCTAAGAAAATAACATTACTGTCTCAACACAATGCATTGCAATTAACATTTCTTGAGAAGAGTTACATTCAAGGACTGAAAAACTGCATTCAGTTGGTTGGAATTCAAAATAATCAGGGGGAAAAGAAGGCAGTACCAATAATGAGTTCAGAAAGTGGAGGGTAGATTCTTCCGAAATTATCTGGACTTCAAAGTAAAGTGTCTATGTTCTACATACACAGAACTCTATGATTGAACAGTTGGCTGTAGCATAAAATACTTTAATGTAGAGAAAGAGCAGGCTGGAAGCAGGTATAAATAACAATTTCTCTCTGAACAATCTGGATGTTCCTGCATGCAGTTCCAAACCTATGGACTTTATCAGCCCCTTGGCAGAAAATAAAGACACCATG
The DNA here is from genome assembly GCA_013398815.1 of Ibidorhyncha struthersii. Taxonomy (NCBI): domain Eukaryota; kingdom Metazoa; phylum Chordata; class Aves; order Charadriiformes; family Charadriidae; genus Ibidorhyncha; species Ibidorhyncha struthersii. The sequence continues at coordinate 79,453 of VZSZ01011878.1, read as the reverse complement.
AACACAGACAAACCTGATGTCTGAAATCCTTCAGGATTTGCAGTTACAAGGCTGCTGGGTTTTGTCAGACACAGTAAAGAAAATGTCAACCTCCTTTTTTTTGTCTGTCAAGGAAAGAGATTCTCAAGAAGCACATGACATTTCACCTCAAACTTCATCCATATTAAAATAACTGTATATATTTAGAGTACATTCATCAAATAGTTTCTAAGTGAAGAAAAACTGTCAATGCAAAAACTGATTTGTGTAATTAAGTGTCAAAATTTCCTTGTATCTAGAGAAACATGAAATGTGTTGTCAGATTAATATAATGTCACAAAGAAATTTGTAAGGCAAGTGGTTCTTAGTCTTCAAAGACAGGGTTCTGCCGAGTAATTCTTTGTAAGGCCATATAGCTGTAAATATTTACATAATGAGGAACACACATAAGAATTTATTAATGATTTATAACACAACTAAAGCACAAGTCTTTTTCCAGCAGTGATTGATTTCCAGTTTGAGCAGTGCACATGTATTTGTTCCTGAGTTAAAATTATGAAAAAGTAGTATAGACAATTAACTTAGGGAAGAAATATATATTTGTTTTCTTCATCTTCCCACATACTTTTCTTTCTTTATTCAAACCCTGACCCTACAATCACTTGTGTATGCAATTAGCTTTTAGCAGCTTAATAAGCCCCAGTTTCAGCAAGGACTTCTTGCCTGCTTAAAGTTTAAAATGCACATACATATTGTAGAATGGAAACCATTCATCATGTTCAGTGATTATTCTAAATTAGAGTGCTATTTTCTGTGACATGCATATGTACATAGCAGGAATAACACAGAGTTAGAACAATAAATCACAACTTAGCTCACAAAGTCACCAAAAATGGTATTTTAGGAGTCCGGCCCATGTAGGACAGAGTCCTCTGGGTCTGAACTATGTACATTTGTACCTTTGAGGTAAGCATATCTGGAAGAATAAGATAGCATTTTAAAATAGTTAACTCCAGGTAATAAATGATGTCTTGGAGTTACACAGAGGGGAAATTCCTCTCCATACTCTTCTGTATTGCAAAAATGAAAATATATGTAAACAGAACACCAAGAAAAGGCAATTGATCTTATGACTTTATCACATGAGGATGTGGAGAAAAGTGCTGACTGCCTCCCCACCTCTTCTCATTTCTGAATGAAAGTCTGCTCCTTCTACATACTTGGAATCAAAAATGGAAAGACTAAAAGGAGTTTGAGGGGCACAGTTGTCCCAGCTTCCTCATTAAGGAAATAAACACTACCTACCAACCGCTTGAATAATGGTGTCACTCGAATAGACTGTTCTATGTGACTTTTCCATCATGGATTTTGGTCTGTATTGTTTGTGTTGCACTGATCTGCATTTAAAGATTTATCCATAAAGAAGAGAAAACACAGCAGCACTAAGTATTCAGATGGGGGAAAAATAATTTTTGTTCTTATCTAATAAACATATCACACAGGGATAGTGTAAGTAATTATTTCATTAATATTTCCAAAATACTTTAATGTATGGCTACAGTATTGTAATTATACACAGAACAGATGGCAAGACAAGGTATTCATGTAGATAATCTAGCTTTCCCCATAGCTGCCTCAGGGATTTGTACCAAATCATGTATTTATTAGTAAAGTTTTGTTCTGCTGACTGACTACATTCAGTGAAGGAGCTAAATGAGACACTTACTTCTTCTGAAGACTCTTCAGGGCAATTCTGCAATGTGTATGGAAACAATGTATCTTGAAATAGGATACTTTGGATACAAGTAACTTCAGCATCCCCTAGAGCTACTAAGTATTCAATTAACATTCATACTGTAAATACTCAGGGATGTCTGCATTAACTCCTGGTTGGAGCAGCAGTCTTTTCCCACTGGTTATGTATTTTTTCAGAAATAAAAAGCAACTTTGATCAACAAAAGAAAAATTTGTGTTCTGAAGAGTAATATTTCAAGAGAAATGATGAAATCCTCCTTGTTGGATAATTCAAAGGTGGTGTGGGCAAAGCAGTTACAGAGTTGCCACAGTTCTGTTCTAGCTTTTGAAATTCTGTAAGAGAAGTGTGAAAAGGAGCTACAATACTTCATGTCACCAGTGATTTGTTTATTTTTTCCACTGAGAATGCCTCCTTTAAATTTTAAGGATGTTCAGATTGATAGTGAACACCACCCCCACTCCTCCATTCATCATCTCTCTGGGCTAGGAAATTGCCATGCAGTACTTATTTGTCGGACTCACATCACATGACAGGTATATGTTTCTCTATAAGTGGATCAGAAAAAAAGACAAACAACCCCAACCAAAACCAAACCAAACCAAACCAAAAAAACCCCAAACCAAAAAACCACCACAGCAAGAAATATACATGTAGAATCAAGGCCTTGATTATAAGGCCACCTTAGCAGTATTTTGAGTTCAGTCAAGTACTTGTTAAAAACAAATGCAGTTATACACTAGTATATCATATATTATAGAACTGCAATTAAAAATTCAAAACTCTTTCAGATAAGTGTTTTTACATTGATACCATTTCACTACAATAACTGATAGGCTCTTTTGGTCAAGACCCAGATTTTTTTCAGGGGAGAAAACTTGCATGTGTCATATACCTTTCCTGTAATTGCATCTGAAAGAAAACTAAAGACAGAAAAAGAAAAAATCAAACCATGTACGTTAAACCACATTCACAGCTAGTCTGAAAAGGATGAAACGTTTGCTTGTTTTTTACAGTGAATAGCAGAAAAGGGTTAGATTCATACATACACTTACAAGGACTGCAAAATGGCAGTACTACTGTGAAGCATTCATTGTAGATGAGTGGTTCCTCCTACAAGTAAAGAGCTATGTCGGTTTGGCAAAGCGTTGAAACAGATGGAACTGGAACAGCTTGTGAAAAGCTGGAAGACTAAGAAAAGCTAACACTTTGGCCCGCTAAGAATGAAAAAGCATCATATTCACAGAAGTGATGCAGAGTATTTAGTTAGTATGTAGTTAACCAAAGTGGGATGGCAGAAATAAAGATCCACACTGTGGAGAGGCACCATTCCCTCCCACCTCACTCTGTGATGCAGCCAATGGACTAGCAAGGAGGATTACTGAGCCTGATCAATGGATATTTTGATGTTAGGAATTCCAAATATGAGAGAATTCCTAGAAAAGCCTTCGATTTTGCATAATTTTCCCCTCATTTTTTTCACCCCTACACACTTTGATTTGTAGACCACCATACACACGTTGCTGCCTAATAATTAAACAAGCTATTAGTACATTTGTTTTGGTTGTCCACAACAGCCCTTTGCCTCTTGAAGATACACCTTCTAATGAAACATAATAGTATGGAGCCAGAAGTTTTCTGTGGGACAGAAAAAAAACACAGGGACAAACACCAACAAATCTAAATTAACGTATTTCAAGAAACACTGTGCACTGCAATGTTTGCTTCAGTATGATGGCTGTTAGTTATCAAATTAAGACATCAAACATATTATGATGCAGTATATACACATAATGGTGGGGGAAAAAAGGACTTGATAAATACTGTCATCTGTTCAGCTTCTTTGGCACCATCAAGGAAGAGAGAATAATGCATCTAGAAAAGCTACATAGTTGTTCCTTTCCCACCCCAAACAGATCTGCTCTTTCTAGGTGTCTGTTTTTCCCATGAGCATGACTCATGGCTCAACGAATCTTAAATTTTTTGTAGGGACCACTTTTAATTATGGGACCGCATTCTAGCTGAGATGTTCAGGTAAATTTGCTGTCAGGTAGTTATTTCCATTAAAAGGCATTTTCAGTTTGGTTTGTTTACCTTTAGTGAGGTAGTTCTGGCTTCTTCCAAGGCAACTTTGAGCTTCTGTTGGTCTTCTTCCACTATTGTGGCCCAAGACAAAACTGACATCTCTTATTTTGTAGCCCATAAAAATAATGTAGTGTTGTCTAGTTAAACAGCTCACCTAAGTAGAACACTATATAATGACAGTCTGAGAAAACAGTACTTCCTAAACAGAAACTAAATGCGCATAACAGATATGCTCTGAAGTTTGAGTGACACTGTTAAAAAATCAAGTGGAAAATACTTGGAGCAAATTGTCCTCCACCATCTTCTTTCCTTGGCGGAAGTGGTAAGCACTTGTTTTTCATGTATTCATTTGTTCTATACATACACGTTTGGAAACATAAATGAAGATCCTATTGTCAGACTGACAGCCTTTTTTTCTTCTGTGGTACTCTTGCTACAAAACTGATGAAGGACTTCTCTGAGCTGACAGTGCTATTTCTGTCTGCCCGTATTGCACATATTCCAGTGACCCTTGCAAAAGAATGTAATCCAAATGGCTTACTCTAAGCTTTATCTTTCTCAGGAAAACAAAGCATTTTAGGAACTTTGATTCTGAGATCTACTCATAAAGTTATTGAGAGGTCTCCCTTATGCACCTGGAGAGCACTACCCATATGTACATTTCAGTCTGGACTCAGAAATGTCTGTGGTCTGTCAGTTTTGATTGCATTTGTTGAGATCTAAATGTGGGCAACTTAGCTGTCAGAGTATTCTGTCTTAGATACCACTCACAATTTTGTCTCTCATAGAAGACTCCGTTCTCTGTCACTTCAGAAATTTGACCATTTGGAAGAAAGAAAGAAAGAAAGAAAGAAAGAAAGAAAGAAAGAAAGAAAGAAAGAAAGAAAACGAAGCTCTGAAAATAAAGTCTTCTTATGCATGTAGTAAGCACTTGCAGCTTGTAGAAGCCTATGTTTGTAAGAGCATAATGCAGATGATGTTCAGGTTTTTACACTACCATGTAAGCTCCAGGTCCCTACAATGATATGTATAGGTATGTGCACAGAAATCCAGAAGTCTAGCTTGGTCCTTTGTTCTAAATGGCACAGAAGAGCCAGTCTTGGTAACTTTTATTTAGATAAATAACTTTGTAATTAACTAAATAAATAAAACCATAGTGTCTTAGGCCACTCAGCCATTCTAACCCTTCTGCAAGCATTGACACAATATTCTTCTATCTAGATTAGGAAGCGTAACTCTCACTACAGCTACACTGGTAAATAACCGGTTGGATGACTGGGCTTAGAGAGCAGTGGTTAATTCTCTACCTTGAGGTAACAAGCTGACCATAGGTGTCTACTCTGGGACCTATCCTGTTTAATATCTTTACCAGTGACTTGAGGAGGCAATGCAGTGGACTCATGAAATTTGCAGGTGGCATCAAAAGGGAGGGAGGAAGAAGCAATTGATGTGCTCAGGGTCAAGGCTGCCATCTAGAGTGATCTAGAAAGGCTGAAGCAATGGGACAACAGGAATCTTATAAAATTCAGCAAGGACAAATGTAAAATCCTGCACCAGTCACAGAAGAAGTCTTTGCAAGAACACAGGCTGAGCAACAGCTCTGGGGAAAAGGGCGTGGGGGTCCAGTCCTGGTAGGCAGCACACTCATGAGCCAACAGCATGCACAAGCACCAAAAGCTGCCAACAGCACTGCTGGCTGTAATAACAGGAGCACAGCTGGTAGCAGGAGGAAAAAGATTATTCCCCTTTACTTGACATTCATTAGACCACATGTAGAACACTGCATCTGGTTTTGGTACCCCAGTAAAAGAAAGACATTGATAAACTGGACCAGATTCAGCACACTGCTGCTTTAAGGCAGACACTCCAGTCCTTTAATTATTTCTGTTTCCCTTTACTGGACTTGTCCAGTATGTCCATGTCTCTCCTCAACTGGGAAGCCCAGAGATGGACACAGTAATCCAGATGTGGCCTCACCACTGAGAGGAAGGGAAGGATCACTTCCCTTATCCTGCTGCCCACGCTTTTCTAAACACAGTCCAGGGTGCTCTTGGCCTTCTTTGCCACAAGGTACGTTGCCAGCTCATGATCAGCTTGTCCACAAAAAACTCCAAGTCCTTTTCAGCAAGGATACTTTCCAGCCAGTCCTACCCCAGCTTGTACTAGGCAAATCCTCATCAGGTGCTGGACTTGGCATTTTCCTTTGATGAAGGTCAGGAGATTTCTGTTGATATGTTTTTCCAGCCTGTCAAGGTCTCTCTGAATGGCACCATAAGCACCCCGTGTATCAGCTACTCCTCACAGGTTTGTATCATCTGCAAACTTGCCGAGGGTGCCGTCTATCACATCATCCATGTCGTTAACGAAGATGTTAAAAAGTGTTGGTCTCAGTATGCACCACAGAGTACACCAGTACTAACTGGCATCCAGATGGATCACTGATTACACCCCTTCAAGCACATGTAGTTCAGACAGTTGTCAGTCCACCTCACTGTCCACTTATCTAGCCCATACTTCATGGTTTATCAATGTGGATGTTACAGGAGATAGCATTGAAAGTCTTGCACAAGTCAAGACCACAAATATCAGCTGTCTTTCCCTCACCCACTGAGCTTGTCATTGCATTGCAGAAGGCTATGAGGTTCTTGGGCATGATTTTCCCCTTCACAAATATGTGCTGACTACTCCTAATCACCTTGTTCTTACTGGGTCTGGAAACGGCTTCCACGGTTATTTGCTTCCACATCTTCCCAGGGACTGAGGTAGCTGATCAGCATTCAGTTTCCCAGATCCTGCTCCTTGCGTTTCTTGATATTAGGAGTGACATTGGCTCCCTTTCCATTCTTAGGAACTTCTCCTCATCACCAGGATCTTCCAAAGATAATCAAGAGTCCTATCTCAATTACATCAGCCAGGTTGTTGAGCTCTCACGGATGCATTCCATCAGGTCCTGTGGACTTGCGTATGTCCAACTGGTTTCAATGTTCCCTCACTCAGTCCTCAATGGAGGGTAAATCTTCATTGCTCAAGACTTTTCCAGTGGGCTCAGGGCGTCCATTTCCTGAAGGGAAGTCATACTAGTAAAAAGCAAGGGAAAGGAGGCATTGAGGACCTTGGCTGTTTCCATACTTCTGTCACCAGGCTCCTTGCCCCTTTCAGCAGCAGGTCCACATTTTCTCTAGTCTTCTTTTCACTGCTGGTATATTTGTATAAGCCCTTCTTGTTGCTTTTCACATCCCTTGCCAGATTTGATTCCACATGGGCTTTGGCTTTCCTGATTTCATTACTGTACTGTCACACAGTGTTTCTATATTTCTGCCATCCTGCCTAAGGCTGTTTCCACCTCTTGTATGCTTCCTTTTACTGTTTGAGTTTAGTCATATAAAATATCACCAGAGATGAATCAGAGCTTGGATGCCACATTGATTTACATTCTGAAACTGTTTTGCAGTAAAACCCAGTTACGGGCTATTCAGAAATGGGCTGTTCACACAACACAGCTGGTGCTTATAGGAAACTTTGAAGCATGCCTCAGAGCAATATTCTTTTCTCTCAAGAGTCATCAACCTAGTCTTTAGAAGGCAGCACAAAAATAAAATTATTTCTAGGTGGGTTCTGTTCTCATTGAGTTAGGTAATGTGCATCACTCTAAGAAGGGAAGTGGATATAAAATGCAACGAGCACTGACAATGCAATATAACGCTCTTAGTCACTGACCACCAAAAAAACACACAGAAAGTAAGAAGCTATATTGAGCTTTCCAAAGAAGTGGAGTCAGACATCCTGATGATGTATGGAACTGTGATTTCACAGTTCAGAGAAAGATATGCCACAAATAGGACTGGAAATTAATGCTACCTGAGCAGTTATAAGTTACTATGGTAGGAACCGATCACAGGAAAAAGTTAATTCAGTGGCAGCAATGAAGGTAGAACTGGAGTCATAAGACCCTGGAGATTCCCAAGCATAGACTGAACTGGCCAAAGGCCATTCTTGTTAATATTCTATCTTCTGTACTAAAGATAAAGCAAAAGACCATGAATGGCAGTGCTGTTCAAATTAAAATCTCATCACAGAATCACTGTTACCAACTTCAGGCCTCTGTCAACTGGATGTTCGGAATGGAACACATTTGAGTACCTCCAAAAAACCCTGGTTCCTCTCAGAACCCCTCAGAAAAACTTGATTCAGACCCTGGTTCTCCTCATATAGGGCTATAAGACAGATATTCATTTAAAACACTGCAATTCTTTGGCAGGGCACATTCAGCCCTGTCTATTGTTTTTTCCAAGGCTTTCTCACTAGAAGGTATCCTGAATACATCTGTTGTTTCACACTCCTCATATGCAAATACATTAAAATTAGGGTTTGCCCATTCTACTTATTCTTTGGAAGAATTCTACCTGCACTCTGTTCTCTGCAATGCCTGTGACTTTCCATGTTTGGGAACAGGAGTTACTAGAGATGGGAAGATTACATAGATAGAATTCACCACAGTCCAAATTGCTGGCTAATTTTGTTGCTTTTTAAACCTGCTGTAATTGTGTGGGCTGGCCAAATGTGAAAAGATTATTTGGTGCCCTAGAAATAGTGCTGGTAAATAGATATCCTCTCTTAAGTAGATAACATTAGTGACATCCGAAATAAAGCAATCAGATTTCACTAAACTGCCCAATTCACTGTCTTTCTAGCCAAGTCATACTGTGTAAATTGGCAAGGCTACCGCATGAATTTGATCAGTCGTGAGATATCACTATGAGAAAAACCAAACTAATCCACAACTCACATACCAAAGGAAAGGGGAAGAAATCACAGCCAAAGGGACAGGCAGCCTCCAAAACAAGTGTTTGATTTGGAAATTAGCATGTTAGAATAAGAAATAAGTTCTTTGGAAACCTTTGACTATCCCAAACATAAATAGTGCGATCAAATCTTCCCTTCAGTATTGAAATGGCAGCTTGCAACTGAAGTCTATGTTTGTGTCTGTGTTCACCTGCTTGAACCAAACAAGCCAGACTATTATCATGCTCACAGTGTAAATCACTGTATTCTGCTAACTACTCCTAGCCACTTAAAGCAGTATTTCTTGTTTTCTTCAGTCATCCATTCACTTCTGGAGCAAGGAGCAGTAGTTCAGTACCTAACACTAGTTCATCAGGATCAGCCATTGCCCTTAACATATAAGAAATAAATCACAGTTGAAACATTTTAATTAAATTGATGCTTGTTAGCAGGTACTACCGGAAGTACCTGGAGCACCTGGAACTAGCAGTTTTTACACAGCAGCTGCTGCATAGGAGACAAATTGAGTAACACAGCTATAGTGCAAGGCTATGGGAAATATTTGAGTAGGCATGGCAGTGCTCAAACAAACAGCTGTATATGAATTTAAACACTCAGGAGACCACTAGGACTTCTTTCAAGAAATTCCTTGTGTTGAATTGTCTATAGCTGAGCCAGGACAACATAGAAAGGAGATATTTCAGTATGCCCTTTCTCAGCAGAGCAGGTTCTTCGAACACCGTTTAGTGGCAAGTGCAAGCACAATTGAGATTTTAAGTTCTATTCAGAACATGGAAACCACTGTTTACTGCAGGCTTCCAGTGTGACAAGGACACCTTCAGAGAGGAAATTAAGACAGCCGTTATGACGTTATATCCACCCCAGCTGGTTTCCCCTTCTGAGGCCTCAAAAAAGTCCAAAACCAAACAATGTTGCCTGGTAGAGTAGCTTAGCAAACATGTAGTTTATTGGCCAAGAGAATTAGCATGTAGAGGGTATTACATAGAAAACTAATCCATTTTAAAAAGTGAAAAAATGGAACAGATTTACTAAATCAGATTTGTTCTACAGATGTTATCAATCTCTTCAGCTACTCATACAGATGACCCCGACTGAACCCAACTGATTTTCTATAGTAAATTAACTCCATTTTGCATGAAAAGGCATTTTATCAACTATGAAATCTGGCTCAGCTCCACATTAAAAACATGCACAACAGCTGCTAACAGCCCAAAGACGCCTCTGAAAGATACACAGTGGCTTGTCCAACTTAGACTTAAGTGCAGTTTGATGATGTCCAAATACCCTGTCTGGTACAAGAGGATATAGTACCATCTAAGTTATCTTCACAAAGTACTGTGCTCTATACAGGCCAGCACTACTGTAGTTGTGTTCTGTCTTAGGAAAGAGCCATCTCTATCACCACATAAGTCAGTATGATTGTACGCATTTAACACTCAAAGCACATACAGTAATTACTTGATAGATACAAGTTTTTAAATGTATATACATATTTATTTACACTCATTATGTTAGTTCATTGTGAAGGGAATTACAGGCTAGCTGCTTGTATGAATCATACCAGCTGATCAACAGCCAATGAAAGTCAATAATTCAGGATTTCTCCATTAAACTGAGCAGGTCATGAGTGCAAAGTTTATGTCAACAGTTCAATGACAGCCATTCTTTGTACAGAAAGCCAAGGAAAGAGACAAATATTTACTTTATGTAAAATATTGCTTAGCATGTTACTTAGGGCAAGAAAGCGCTGTTCAGTTTGGCTAGTAATAAAACCCAGATGTTAATGAGAAATTTGTAAAGCTTCTTTTAGAGCACATAAACATAATACAAACTGCAGACCCACATACTTTTAAACAATTTTTTTTTCTATTTTATTTTTAAAGGAATTACTTGATTTGAATGCCAAGAACTGAAAAACACTGATAACAGCCTAGATAGCCTGGAAGAATAAATATGACTTCTGCAAGAGGCTAGAGCAAGTCATAAGGAGGATTCCATCATTTAGACTTCAGCAAGGTTAGCATTCAGATTTTATAACTTTAGTTCTGTCCACAGTCTGGGTACCAGCATGTTCAGGACTGTGTTCTGAGCACCTTCTATTCACTAACTTAATTTGTGGTTGAACATACAAAGCAACATGGAAAAAGCAGCTAGGGTAATCAATGTAAATCAAGATACATTATCAGGTGTAATTAAGGGCCAAGTACATGTACCACAAGGCAATATCAGATAGAATAAGACAGACTACACTTTTACATACAGATCAATACATGCTTAGTTGTCATTAGAACAAAGGAGAAGTGATGAAGTAATTTATTAAGACACCAGTATATCTTTAATGCTCCCACACAAACCCAAGCAGAATAGGGTACTATATTTGTGCAACTTTCATGAACATGGGAGAAAAACTGCAAAAGTGCTCCATAGGTCAAATGACACTGTATTTGGGTGAAAAGGAAGAATACATATTATTCCTTACCTTTTTGTACATGTGTAACGCTAGCTGTAGTGAAAGGGACTAAAATCTTCCAACAGAGTAAGGAAAAATTCAGAAGGAACTGCTGAGATTTCAGAACTCCTGTTCAATTTCACTTTAAAGCAAGATCCAAGTATTTCTTAAGAGTTTTGGTGAAACAGTGACCAAATCCCATCAATTTGCAGAACATACAACAGAATTTTAAAATTATGAATGAAATATTTAATTTTTTTTTACATACTGTCATAACACATAGCTTGATCTACAAATTACATAACAGATATCAAACTTCATTTTAACAAGCTAAATGGATGTCACTTTGATGAAGGAGGGGTTTCAGCTGGTAATGTGTACCAATTAGTAACTCATGATTTTATATATAAGGTTTTCAATACTCCATTTTACTGTCTGCCCCATTTTACAATGAAAGCAGTAGTCAGACATTCTAGGAATTGGAAATGAAAGCAACACTTCTATTGAAACAAAAGTCCCAACGTCACACAAGTTCACTAAAAAGTTAAACTAAAACCCAGAAGATCTCAAACAATTTCAAAGACTGCCATTTGAATTTTCACCCTACACTTTCCCACCACCCTTTCAGTTTGTTTCCTCCTTCTCTGTAGGAACTGTACATAATTATATGATGTTCTTGAGAAGAACAAGACTTGGTAAAAAACACTTTTCCTGATAGGAAATGGATCAAAATTTTCTAACTAATCTTTGTAATATCTCTCACAAAGTCATGGTACAGCTCAAGCCCTTTGCTGGAGGGCTGCTGAGGGTTTTGTTTTTATCTGCACCCTCCACCCCACTTCACAGTTTGGTGCTTCCCTGGGGAAAACAACAAGACAAGGCTATAGCTGTCTAATCGCATACCAGTAAGCAAATTCACTAGACCTCATTGAAGAGGTTGCCTGATTGGTGAAGGCAAGGATGACTTTTCTCCTCTAAACTCTCTGAGGGTCATTGCTTTGTCTGCAGGTTTGTAAAAAGTAAGTTACTCCTTCTCGATCCCTCAGTGAATAATTTAATCCATGAGCAATTTTCTTTCCAGTATTTAACCAACTCAAGAACATCTCAGGGTATTTTTTTTTCCTTTTGCATATAGTCTGTACAATGGTACAGCAGAAAGCACCTGCACTGTCCCTCTAAACCCGCATTTACTCATTCCCAGCTCCTCTTATATAAAAAGGAATTTAGAGATATAAATATGTGCTATGGGGACACAGCGGAGAGGTCAGCCATCAGAAAAGCAAAGCAGATTCAATGGGCTGGAGAATCCTGGAAAGCAGTAATCTTAAAGGAGACAGTGACAGAATGGACACTGGATAAAGCATAAGTTTAGCAGCAAAAGGCCTGAATACCTGAGCTTCAATTCATCTCCCTGTGACTCCAAACTTTTTAATCTTAAATCCACAATTTATTTCTGTGTACTCTACTACTAAAAGGAACCATGGGAAAGGAAAAAGAGATTATTTCTGCAATAGCTAGACTAAAAGATTTGAAGTATATAGCTCTTTACTCTTCAGTAGTTACAGGAAGAATTTACATTGTTCATGTATTTGCACGAGGAAGATTATTCCTATTTCTAACACTCAACACGATTTCAGGAGATGAAATCACTTAAACCAAGCATCAGGAAAATTTTGCTTGTAACATAGTTGCGGAATAGAAAGCATGAGATCCCTATTATGTCAGGCAGTTAAAAATCAGATGTGAAAAAATTTAGTAAACATTTGGGAACAGCAACTTTTGTATTAGCAGACAAATGAGTAGGGGAGAATGTTAGGCTAGAACAATCATGCAGGAACACGTTCCCAGAACAGTCTCCAAGACTCCAGTGATTTAAGGAGACTTGCATAACCCACCTTGATCTTCATTCACAGTAAGGTTAGGAGTCCTTGCAGGAGTAATAAGATTCTGCACAGGAAGAAACTGTCCTATGTCAGTGGGGTTTATCTTTCCTACTTCTGAATTCTGATCTAACTTTCACAGGGTAGGATATTTAAAGAACCAAAACTTCAGGTAATAGAAACTGGCATAGATCCACCAGAAAAGAATTGTGTGTCAAATTAATATCTGTTCTTTTTGTCACTGTGCTTGTAGTTTTAATGAGCTTCTGCTTATTAACTTTTATGTGCCAAAATTTGGTTCTCTCCTGTCCAGACCTCATTCACAACACTGTCATTCATGAGCTCAAGAAAAACATTTTCACCTGATGCATCAGATTTATCTCCAATGTATATGCAATATATTGTGTTTCTGTCACTATTCAGACATACATTAACATTTTCCTCATTGTAATAGCTGTTTCCAGTTTGTTTCCTTAATTAATTATCTGTAATACAGTGTTACATATTTCTCATTTGCACTTACAGAATCTATGGGTTTTTCTCCTACTGAAATAACTACCTAGAGCTTTGTCTCTTAGGTGCACCATCTATTCTATGGCAATGTCAGATAAAAAGGAAAAAAAACCCATTCGGAGTAGTGTTAAAGTCTTCATGTCCAATATTTACTTCCCTTCAATAGTTTCTAATGCTCCTATCACAGTTATCTAGGGGTCATTTACATAACAAATTCAGACTGTTTTAGATAAGATAGTAGAAAACTCTTTTTGACGTAAAGTATCATTGCCCATAATGGAAAAGCATGAAATATATGAAGCTTTTTCACTTTTCTCAAAATTATGTATAAACTTTTAAATCAGTGCTCTTTCTCTTAAGTTAAATTTGAAGCTATGTCTTCCAGAGGTGCTGAGGGATTTGGCTCTGTTGCAAGAACATATCATCTGAATTACAGACTTTTCACTGGAAGTCTATAAAGGCTAGGCTGGTAAAACTAAACATTTAATTCAAGAGATCTGAAAATGACAATTTGCTCAGACTCTTACCAGCAGAAATCTTTGTGCATCACATCTGTGTCTTTGCGCTCACACCGTGCCTGACATATTCCTTATATCTCCAGAGTGACACATCTATCTTAATTGCTTTCTGCTATCTTTCTTTGACATGCCACACCCAAAAAAGTTAGGTATTCTCCATTTCTTTGAAGTACTTTCTGTTGATTATTACACTCTGAAGAACTACAGTGAGAGCAGGCATGATAGGCTGCCTTACAGCTGGGGAACCAATGTATTTATTTTCCCTTTTCCAGAATGAATGGCAATTTAAGCTCTTAACTTGCAGCAGCTTCCCTATCGGAAATGAAGAACAGTAAGCAGCAGAGAAAATGAAGATCTGAAATGTAGAGTCTCTTTCCATATTAGGAAAACATATCTTAAAATTAACCCTTACTTTCAGTTTATAAACATGATTTGGAGAAGTCTTACCTTCTATGATCTGAGCTGCTGAACCAGCATGGATTGACAAGCCAAAGAGCAGTAGCAGCAAGTCCCAGGTCCACCAGGCATGCCTGGAGCAGGTNAGAGAATGAGACCAAAGAGTGTAATACAGAAACACAAGGGGAAAAAAAAGAAAAATAAAAATTTAGAAGTGCAAGTTCTTACCATGAGAGCATTTTTTAAAAGTCAGTTGAAAGATCTCAAGTGAGGAAAAGTTCAGTACACATGAGTTTTATGCATAAGAAAATAAGAAGTTAATAAAAACTGGAGCCTGCTGTTTCTCCTCCGACGTTCAGACACAAGTGGAACAAAGGCAGCTCTCAGGCTCTCTGTGTGACTCACTGCAATTCAGTGCTCCAGCTCTGAAATCTGACTCCGTGTAGACTTTTCTGTCAGAGCACTGCCGAAAACTTCCTACTTTATTTATTGATGGACAGCTCTCAACACTGTACATCATCCCAATGTCACCATTATCCAGTCTTTTTAACTACTGTGTACTCTGACAGATAGTAGCATATCTTTGCCAGCTTCCCCTTCCCTCCTGCCCACTCATAACCTCCACTTACTTATCCAATAAAACATGACCTCCAACTTCCTACCATCCAGCATTATATAGCCAATGATATGCATTCTTATACAGAACAGGACATTTCTCTGGCTGTTTTAACAAAACTTTAACAGAAGCAAGTTTTAAGATATGAGCAGGATAGAGCAGTCACAGTTAAACTGCAACATATGCCTGGGAGCCGTAGTGTCTTAGAGATTTTCTGTCACCTACAGAGACAATTCGAACCACACCCTTTTCTCTGACAAATTCTCTAAGTCTAATACTCTTATTTGCAAAGATTTACACCATGCTTGTAGATTAAGAGTGTGTTTCTACCTCAGCAGCTGTACATATGTGTGTCTGCTATAGAGATCCTGTAGCTAAGCATTTCTAATATTTTCCGTTAAAAGTGTTATTTCACCCCTCCCTCCTAACCTCATGAAAAGCCTTTTTTCCACATTTAGTTCTTCAAAGCCATGTGTTGCTGAAGGAAGAATTTTTGGAAGAATAAGTTTGAGATTAATCTGACAATTTTTAAGTCATGAGATTTTTAACAAAGACTGCAATTGCCACTTTTTGACTGTGACAGGAAGGAGCCTGGAAAGCATTGCATGTGGAAAGAGATCAGTGGGCTCTTGGTAGGTCCAGCTGGAAGGTGCTGAAGATTGCTTTAGGAGATTCAAAACCAAAAGCAGATTTACCTAAGAAATGGTGCCGGGACAGAGAGGAGTGGAGTTTTTTTGCAGTAATGAAATGACAATCCCCAGCAATAAACAGAAATAAGAATAATTTCATTGCGCCGTGAATAAAATGCTTGAGTTTGGGGGTTTTGCTTTATTGACTATTTTTGGGGATGTTTTAGTTTGGTTTTGGTTTGCTTTAGTTTGTTTTTTTTGTTTGTTTGTGGGTTCGTTTTTTTGTTGTTGTTTGTTGTTTTTTTTTTTATTGAATAAGAAGCTACAAGGGTTAGGGCTTTAAAAGCTAGAGTCTTCATTCTACCCCAGACTGCCCTTTTAGGTTAAAAACTGCAAGAGGTCAGCTCTCTTCAGGTATATTTTAGCTGAGCCACAGACCAGCATTATTCACTATCCACCTTCTGCTTAAATGATAAGGAAGCAAGAGATTAAACTATCTTTTAATCAATTTTCTTATTATAAACACACACTTTTATCTTCTTCAGAGAACCAAGGACCTCCCTTTATCTGTTCCATAGTACTATATTAGAGCTGAAAAAAGTTTCATCATTCAACTTTTCTACATGAGGTTGTCAGCTCTTTCCTTTGTCTCTCCCTAAAGTTTCTCCGTTGTTATCATCTCCAGCAATGCTCCTTATAGGAACAGTGTTTGCAACATTTCTGCAAATCATATACCAAAAGCATTTATTTCATGCCTTTATCTAGGACACTAGATATATGCTGTCCCAGGGAAAAATACTGCTTTTTTCAGCGTTCTTGTAAAATGTATATATTTACAAGCCTCGCTCACTTTTCCATTTTTTTCCAGGTAATCTTTAGCAATAGCTACCAAGAGCCATTATTAATCCTGTCAATATTATTTTTTAACTTAGTTCCTTCTTTCAGTAGTAATTCTTCTATCTGTATATACATAAAATGTCAGAGGCATACCTGCATTATGCTTCCTGTTGCAGTATGGTTTTCATCTGGTATATGGCCAAAACATACATCTACTTTGATGCCTTAGAGTAAACTAACATATTTAAGAGACAAATATATGATCAGACTACAGATTTATAAAATTTATATGACTATTTATTAAGTATTTTTACAGTATAAGATGCAAAGATTTTATTTAAAAAAACACATTTCTTCTACTGTTTACAATTTGATGGATTTTTCCTCTGATTTTAGGCAACCCATAGAAAAAAGGAAGTAATACCGTTCCTTCTCCCATAGATAATACATTGTTTGTGCAGATGATCTGCATGAAATGTTGCTGAGAGACTTTAGTTTCTGCTGCTTATTTTAACATGGATGTCTGTCCAATGTTGAATATTTTTAGTGCTACTGGATAAAGGAAAGCAAGGCAAAAAATATTCTTGACCTCTGCATTCCATTAGTTTTAATGGAAAGCAGTGGAGGAATCTCTAAATACAGTTTGTTAGTCCCACTCCTGTAGTGCCTTGAGCTTCCAGTGTTCATTTGTAGTCCTAAGAATTACAGAATATTAACAGGCTCTCTATATCTGCTAGCTCTATCTATCTATCTCTCTTCCTCCCCACAAGGGCAGTGACATTTGTACATATCCACTCAGTTTTAACCTTGCTTTTTGTCTCTTCCTTTTCAAACACAGCAGAATGCCTTTGAAGTAGGACAAAAGTGCTTTCCTTCAGTACTGTCTCCAGCTGTCTTCAACTAAGCTGGAGTTTTCCTACTGGTTAAAAATCTCAATTTTCCAGGCAGAAGTTTTGTTTACTTTCCTCCACTCTGTCAAGTGATTGCATTCCTTAAGATTTGAAATGGCAGACTACAATTCTGCTGTTCTTACTCATTCACTGAGTTAGTCTGGCTGGGTGTTCCTGTATTTCTGATCATCTCTGTGTTAAGAAGTTTATTTTTTTCTGGCTGCAATGCAATTTTTTTAGCTGCACATTTCTAGTCTCTGTAATCATAGGATTTTAGAATCGTGGGAATATTCTTGTGCAAGATCATCATTAGAGAAGCAGCATGCACCAAGGCCTGAGTGAGTTAAGAATCGTGCTAGAAAAAGAATAAAAGGTTTCTCTTTTGTTTAGACTTCTCCTGATCATGTATAAATGTTTGGCATCCACAATATCCTCTGGCAATGAGGTCCACTACTCAGTTACACGTTTCATAAAGAAGTTTCTGGTTCTTTGTTTTCAACTTGGGTCCTGCTAATGTTCTTTGATGCCTCCAAGTTCTTGTATTGAATAGGGATTACCTATTCACTGTCCATTCTGTTTTCTCCATGCTTCTTGTGATTTCAGAAACCTCTTTTATATACCACTTCCACTTGTCTGCTTTCTATACTGAGTGTGAACTTGGTCATTTTTTGTACTGCAGCCATTCCACACCTCCGGTTATCTTCTTAGCCATTCTCAGAGTTTCTGTGTTCTCGTACATCTTGGTGGAGACAGGGGAATCATAACTACACATGATGCAAATAATCCCAAGATTTCTCTAGTGAGATAGCAATGTTCTCTGTATTTTTTCTGATGAGGAACACAACCGGTGTACTTTCTTGACTGCAGCGAGATGAAATTTTCATGGAACTCTCGTAAGCTCAATAATTTGCACCTAAGAGGTAATTTTATGTATAATTAGGATTTCTTCTCCCCCTCTCAATAAATTTATAACAAATGATAGAAAGGGATTTCATCTACCATTTTATTCTCCAGTCATTCACTCTTAGAAGATCTGTTTCTAATTCTTTACAATCTGCCCCTGTCCTTATTAAAAAAACCTTGTATCATCAGCAAACTTAACTGCACAGCAGTCACATAGCTGCTTGCCCTCCCTGGATAAGGCAGGCAGTGCAAATCTTTGTAGAATTACAGCAGTGGCCATTGTCTACTACAAGGGCTAACTGTATATTCCTCACCTTTTTGCCTTTCTTTTAACCAATTGTTCATGCACAGACTTCACTTCTTGTGCCTTGGCTTGCTGAAAAGCTACCGTCAATCATTCCGAGTACATAATTTAAGTGATGGATTGCTTCAGGATGTTATCAATTCATCCAGAAACTCTGAATAACATTTTGACTTTGAATATTATCAGCTAACTGTTGCTAAGCAGCTATTTTCACAGTGGTTTGATAATGCACTTTCACAAGGCTTCAATACTCCATTGTTCTGCCTTTTCCTCCTTTAAACAAGGCACCTTTGAAAAAGGAAATTTAAAATCTATAAATGCTGGGTTTAGTATATACTTATGAAGGAATAAGAGTGTACATTTATGTACCTGAAGACAGCCCTGTACCATACCCTACAGAAGGGTACAAATTAAGGTCACAGAGGCAAAGAGTTCTGTCATTTTCTACCTCTTCAGTGCTTCATTTCACATAATTTGAATGTTTCTGCCTCCCCTACACCTCCCTCACAATATTATAAAAAGCATTGGAAAAAAAAACATTACATCTTTCACACAGCTAGGGCTGGATGGCAAAGGAGGCAAAGAGAAATCAGGGACCTGAAGACTGCAATGGAAAACCTAGAAAGAAAGGAATCTCCCATCAATATTCATATTGGAAAACAGTTTTTAAAAGGGAAGGGACCAGGTCTGTTGGGCACACAGGTGGGTATAAGGGGAATCAGACTAGTGGGGAGGATGGATGAATACTACAGAGAAAAGTGTGCAAAAAGGAGAATAACACTGAGTGAAAAGCCTGGGACAGGAGGTTGGAAAGAGCTGAGGACAAAGCTAAGAAGAGCACTGAAAGCCACTTAGGAAGCATAAGGAAAGGGAAGTCTGGGTATGTTACCTGACACTAGATGGCAAGGAAACCAAGAATAAATGTTTAGACATACACAGACAGTCTACAGACTCTGACTCAGTCTTCTGCTAGGCAGCATGACTAGAAGAGGAAAAACACTGTGACACTTCTGCTATAAGCAAGCATCAATGAAACCTATAAGCAAAGCATGTCTTGTTCAATACTCTAATAGTTCAAGTGGTATATGCTGCGAATCAAGATATTTCACTACTTCTGACGGCATATGCAACTGTCAGTCTGCACCTATCAAATTTTAAGTTTTTGTTCTAGAATGCAAAAACATTAGCACAATTAACCAATTATTTGACAGGGTTGCAAAAATTATTGTTTACAGAAATGGCTGAACTGCTTCTGACAAAGTTTATGGTATTGGAATGAGACACAAAGTCAGAATTCAAAATGGTCAGTGTTCAGAAACTGAAGAAGCAATTGAAATTATTCAATACAGCATGCAGGACAAGAGTAAAACCAAGCATAAGTAGATATTCTGCTTGTAATTTAAACCCACCTGCATATTAACACTGATCCTACTGCTATATCAAATTAATTTATCGTTAGCAGAAGGGTATATAGGTTTAAAGCATATTTAAAAAATAAGTCCTAACTATATTAAGTACATTCATTGCACTGAAAAGCTCCATTCAGACTAAATGTCATACATTCCTTTTATATGAATAAATCCAGAAAGAATTATATGCAGCAATTTTGTTGTCTGTCTCCATGTTCAGCTGAGCTGAAAAAACATTTTCTCCTTCACACACACACACACGACCTACCACAAGGTATATGTCCTGGTTTGAGGAAAACAGGACCAATTTTGTTCAGTAACTTTGCTTCTTAGCTGGGCCTCTTTTAACTACTGAAAATAACAGCATATTGTGCAGAAACTGTTCACTCCCAGAGTGATAAGACCTTTGTTTATAGTTGATGCCAAGGAATGGTAGGCGGAGAGGCTCTTGTTTATACTTATTGCTATTACAACCAAGTCCAGCTAACTTGGTTATTTGCCGCATTGGAGGGTCAGAAGTGGAAAAGCGTGGAAGGATCCCACCCACGGGGAGGAGTGGACAGGACAGGTGACCCAAAACTGACCAACAGGGTATTCCATCCGATCTGCCTCATGCTCAGTATAAAAGCTGAGGGATCAAAGGATCAGCCCTCTTTCTTCAGTGGTCGGCGTCCAAGGAGGACTCTGTTTGTCTGCTTTTGATCCCAATCCTCAATCCAGATCCAGAATCCAGTTCCTGTCTGTCCCTGCATCCAGTCTGGGACTTCCCCAGAGCCAGCTGGTGATGTGATTGTCATCCTGGGAGCTTGATACGGTTTTGTATATATTTCATTATTTCCTTTTTATTTTATTATCAATATTTCATTAAAGTAGTTAAGTTCCTTCTAAACTCCTAAGTCTCTTTTTCCCTCCTCTGCCTCTCTCTTTGAAGAGGGGTAGAGGAAAGCATCTGTTGGTTCCATCTGGGGTGCCCCACATCCTCAGTGGCCGGTTCAGCCCAAACCACGACGGATTTAATTGGCGCCCAAAGTGGGGCTTGAGCAGGGCTCGAGCAAAGCTGTAATAGATTGCCTGAATAGTTTGAATTCCACCTTGCTCAGAGATTTGAACAGACAGCTCACATCATGTCGTTCTTAAATGAAATGTTGTATTGTGCCTTTAACAGAGCTTTGTTTGCACTTAATTGAGTCAACTCCGTTTAACTTGCCAAATGCATTGCATAGTTTATTTACTTTTTGTGTTTTTATGCAAAGGTTTAAATGTGCTGTTTTGGTGTGGTTCACAATTCACAGGTATAATATGATTAGCTGGATAATGGCTTTACCTGCATATCTTGGGCATCATGTGATGGATTCTGTTACTAATTACACTTCTGGTTTTACCTGGGGAAAGTTTACTTTGCCTTTTGATGATTATACTGAAGTGACACCATCAGAGCTAGGGGATGGAAACCTCTCGGTCTGTGACGATAAGAATTGTTACTTTCTTACAATGGTGATTTTGCTGTTGGTGTTCCTGCACGTGTTGCAGAGGTGGTTTCATATGAAATACCGGTACAGGAGTAGCTATAGGGTAACATGCGCTGCTGCCACTCAAACCCCAGGACCCACTCCTCTGCCTGTAGCAGCGCCAGCCATGCCCCCGCCTGTCCCATCCAAAGCCATGCTCCCGCCTGCATTGGCACAGGCCCTGCTGCCACCCACCGCAGTAAAACTCACACCATTGCCTCCTGCACCAGCACCAGCACCAGCTCTCTCCCGCCTTCCCGCTGCCCAGTAGCAGCACAGGCCCTGCTGCTGCCCGTCATGGTAAAAGACATGCCGACGCACGACCCGGCAAAAGCCGTGCCCCTGTCCACACCATCCACTCCACAGCCCGCAGTGAAATCCACGCTGTCACCACCAGTACCAGCACCAGCTGTCCCCCCTACTGTAGTGGCACAGGCCCTGCTGCCGCTCGTCCCAGCAAAAGTTACTCCAGTCTCAGCAACAAGCACCTTCAGTATTCCAGCTGCTCCAGCTGATTATTGAGTACTGCTGCTACTCAAACTCCATCAGAACCGGTACAAGTTGCCCTGGTGACCAGGAAGCAGAAAAAGAGGTCAGCTCCTTCCCCTGTCCCTTACTACAAGGGCCAGTTCAAGCCAGATAGCTTGGAAGAAAGTTCTGATGGAGATCCCAGAGAAAGTCCTTCTAAAGTAGATCCAAGATAGGGTCCTTGTAAACCAGACAAAGGAAAGAGACCTTTTAAAACAGATAAAGGGGAGGGTCCTTCTATAAGCAGATTCAGGAGAGGCTCCTTCTTGGGCAGCTTCAACACAGGAGGACTCAGATGTAGAGAGAGTTGTTAAATCCTCCTCTATGAAGGATTTGTGAAATTTGAGGAAGGACTTTACTTGTCATGAAGGTGAAACACTCATGTCCTGGTTGCTCCGATGCTGGGGTAGTGGGGTTGATACCATAGACTTAGACATCAGAGAAGCTAGGCAATTGGGAAACCTGGCCAGGGATAGAGGAAGATTGGGAGATTGACAAGGGACTGGGAGAAAGACAAGCACTCTCAGTCTCTGGAGGCAGCTGGTGTCACCCGTAAAGGGCAGGTATCACTTTAAGGATGATATCGAATGCCATTCAAGCAAATGGACCAGCATGGGAAAGGTATCGAGTACCTGAGAGAATTGGCTGTGTGAGAGGTGATTTATAGTGATAGGCAAGTGACTGTAGACCCTGATGAAATGCCACGCAAATGATCTATGCTGAGAAAGTTTGTACAGAGTGCACCATCAACGTATTCCCATGCATTGTCAACAATGATCTGGGGAGGATCTGATGCTGAAACACCAACTGTAAATTAAGTGGCTAACAAAGTAGGACAGTATGAAGACAGTCCCTCTCGTCCCTTCACTGTGGCAGCCGTGGAAAAAATGGCTGAGAAGACTGAGAAAATGGCTGAGAAAACCAAGAAAATGACTGAGAAAATTGAGCAAATGACCAAGAAAATAGCTGAGCAAAATGAGAAACTGTTTGATAAACTGTCCAGGATGGAGGAAAGATACCACTCTTACCCTGCACAGACTACGTTGCAGCTGCTAGGAAGAAACACCCTCCTACAAGACTGACTCAAAAGAAACTGAACCTGTTCCAAGATATCCTGTGGTTTTGTGTCTGTGACTATGGAAAGGGCATGAGGAAGTGGGATGGAGAACCTACCTCAGCCCTACAGGCAGGGGTGCTTGATTTGCAAAATAAAGCAGATGATAGAAAAAAGAATTCTTACAGGAGGATGGCTGCTCTGACCTACAGTGGGGTGGGCGATCCTTTGGTCCAGGTAGGAGCCCATCTGCTAATCGTAGGTACTATGCTCAATGTTAGAGGTGCCCTTCCTCCAGCCTGGCAGAGGAGAGGGACAACTGAGTTTATTGGACTGTATAAATTCGATGGCCTGGCATGTTAAAGCCACAAAAGTATAAAGCTGTAGTCACACTGGTGCACAGTGCCACCGAATCATAAAAGGGGATGGTGAAGGGGGGGCACGGCTTTGGCTGGGACGGGCGGCGGTGTGGCCTTTACTGCTGCAGTAAAGTAAAAATCTTCACCAGAATCCCTCTCCCCATTCTGTGCAATCTAACTTGACTCAAATATTTTCCT
Organism: Ibidorhyncha struthersii; assembly: GCA_013398815.1. Taxonomy (NCBI): domain Eukaryota; kingdom Metazoa; phylum Chordata; class Aves; order Charadriiformes; family Charadriidae; genus Ibidorhyncha; species Ibidorhyncha struthersii. The sequence continues at coordinate 55,842 of VZSZ01011878.1, read as the reverse complement.
TTTAAACAATATTTATAGAGCTTGACTCAAGGAGTGACCTCACTGACTCCTTTTTACACTGCCTGAAGATAAACTTGTAAAAATCATGCTCTCCTACACAGTGACAAACCTCTTGTCCCACTGGTTTATATGAAGTAGGGGTTTTCAGAAAAGCAAAATCCTACTTTGTAAGCCAACCACCAGGTGATACAAAAGCCAGTCACCATTAGATTATTGTCTCAAATTTCTACTTTGTAAATCACCATGATAACACGGACAGGACTGATAATCCACCTTTACAAGTAAAAGAAGTACAAGTATTTTGCTTAGCTAAAGGTTAAAAATCTGGTCTTATTGAAAAAGGTTTTCAGATGCCTAAAGTGTGAGGATTTTACCCAACATACTTGCCCTAAATATATACTTAGATCAAGATAATGATCAGGATAAGACCTGGTATTTATACCATGTGCATGACAGCAAAGAACACAGCAACGTTTTTTTACCAGATCTAGTTGTTACACTCAGAATCTTGTTTATGGGCAAAGAGGCAGAACACCTCTTAAACTGTAGTATTTAAGAATTAAATTCCCAAGAATTTAGTTCTTAATTCTTATGAATTTAAGAGTTAATTTCCAAGAATTTTGGGAGAGAGGGATTCACCTCCGTAAGCAGGGCAAAGGTATCTTTGCCACCAGGATGGCTGTCCTGGGAAGAAGGGATTTGAACTATGAATGACAGTGGAGGGACTCCACCAGCGATGGATGATGAGCAAAGAGCGTGGGGTGACGTGTCAGAAAGGAAATACAAAATCAGCATAACAAGGCTTAAACAGGGTCACCTCCAGCATTTGCATGTAAGCAAGGCAACATTACTGGAAAACCCCAGACCCTTGCTGGTAAATTGGGATTCTGAGTTGCTTCTCTGATGTGCATGTACATGCATGTATGGGGAATAAGCATGATGAGTTAGAGATCTGTGTGCAGCTGCAGGGCTACGATCTTGTTGGAATCATGGAGACATGATGGGATGACTTACAGGTCATTCCTGTTGCCAGCAGATGGAAGGAGGTGATCCTTCAACTCTGCTCAGCACTGGTGAGGTCACACCTGGAGTATGAGGTTCTGGGCTCCCCAGTACAAGAGACACATGGACATACTGGAGAAAGTCCAATGAAGAGCCACAAAGATGATTAAGGGACTGGAGCACCTCTCCTATGAGAAGGGCTGAGAGAGTTAAGACTGTTCAGCCTGGAGAAGAGAAGGCTCAGGCGTGGATCTTATCAATGTATGTGACTATCTGAAGGGAGGGTGCAAAGAGGATGAAACCAGACTCTTTTCAGTGGTGCCCAGAGGTGATGGGCACAAAGTGAAACATGGAAGATTGCCTCTGAACATCAGGAAACATTTGTGAGGTGACTGAGCATTGTCACAGGTTGGTCAGGGGAGGTTGTTGAGTCTCCATCCTTGGAGATATTCAAAAGCCATCCAGACATAGTCCTGGGCAGCCTGCTCCAGACTACTCCTGCTTGAGCAGGAGCGTTGGACCAGATGACCTCCAGAGGTCTCTTCCCACCTCAACCATCTGTGAGTCTGAGATTGTTAGTATAATGGAATTTATAACAGTCAAATTCAAGCATCACCATTAGTCTTCATCTAATTGTTATAGAAAAAGAATGAATGATAAAGTAGATAGAGTACTTATATACAGGAAAAGATGCAATAATAGCAATAATACAATTAAAAATTTAACACACATTTCCCAGCTTCTACCCCTTTTCTGGTGTTACGCTCACCCTTCCACTGCTCCTCTGGGTCCTAATGTTGGTGGTTTCACTCTGGTGTTAGCCATGGGGACAGGGTGTTACAGAAAGTGGTCAACATCTGGAGTCCTTTACTAGGAGGAATACTGTATTAATGCTGATTGTTTCTTTAGGACTTTTTAAAAATTTTAAATAAAATCCAGGATGAAAAAATGAAACTAAGATATAAAGTAACACTAAGATCTAATCAGAAAAAAGCCATCACACACAAAGCTGAAATGTCCAAATAATAGAGGTGGAAGAACAGAAGCTTCTGGTCTCATGAAGGCACAATTCTCACCAGCTGTCAGTGGAAAAATGTCAGTTAAGCAAGGCCACTGTGAATGATGGCTACATTTGCTGACAGGTTGATCTAATCATATTTGTGCTGTAGAAAATATATTTCTGATGAACACCAAACTTCACTTCCAAAGTGGCGAAAATCCATGTTACAGGGAGGCAGCTTTATTTGCCAACATAGAGCACCAGTGTCACAAAGATCCTTGAAATAGATTTATGCTGCCTGTGACTGTTACAGGATAGCTACTGGCCACAGTTATGAGCGAGAAATAAACACATTACCTATGTGCTTGACTCTTTTTCCAAAATCTAAAATACAGTTGTTATACAACTTAAAAATAAGATGTGGGCAAAATAAGCTTTGAGCAACAACATGATTCACATGTTGTAAGTTTAACTTTTTTTGCATTGTTTTTGTTTTAGGAAGAGTTGTTTGGCACAGAAACGCACCCAATAATGCTTTACAAAAAAACTATTCAAAACAAAAAATAAACCCTCTTCCTCCCTCCACTCCACAACTTAAACAAATGCATGCCTTTTGACACACCAGCAAGAATTCACACAGGTCAAGACAAGGCTTATAACTACAGTTTATTCTTATTAAATTAACTAGTATTTCCAGAAGAAAAAAAAAAAAAAAGAAATAGACGTGTTATTTATATGCCTAAAATCTCCACCAACTATCACCAGTTAGATTGTCTACAGGAATGTACCACATCTACCTACAGAACATGAGGCCTTGGTCCTGGGACCACTATGGCTACAACCCTGCCAGCTAGCTAGACTGCTCAAGGTTTTTTCTTTTTTCAAGCCCCAGTAACCACATCAGTGCTCCCTTGGCCATCCTCATTCGCAGCTTCAAAGTCCAGAATGCTCATTCCACGCTGCTGGCCGGTAGGAGTCTCTGGGTCACCTATCCTATATGCCCCAGCAGCATCAGGGATAGTTCCTTCTAGGATCTGCCCAAGCCTAACTCATCTGCGTCCCTGTACCTCCCCTGCACAGCCCTGTGCAGAATGCATTGCTGGATTCTGTTCTGGTGTTGAAACGCCAGCAACGCACTGACAACCACAGGGCTGGGAAGGGTAGCAGAAGGAGAACAAGAAGCAGAGAAGCCTGACTATATCCATGTGCAATGCTTCACAGTGTGGGCATCACTGCTAAAGGCCTCTGTCAAAACAGACTGTAAGTTGTCACCATCAAACATAAAATTAAAAGGTTATCTTCATCTGCTAGCTCTTGAAACAACAAATATCATCATACAAAGGTTTGGTTGAAAATAAGAAATTACCAGTGGCCAAAATAGTTCTGTGTTTTAGCCAGGTAAATTATGTAGTCCTTGAATAAACATTTGGATAAATAAGAGTGCATCTATTTCCCTTACTGTCTTCAGATAGATGCAGAGCATTTTTCCTGATTTCCTAGAGATTTGCATCCTATATCCTCTAACTGAACAACTCATATCTTGCAGTTGCTGCTTCCCACCACGGCTTCTGCCTGTTCTGCTGTGCTGCAGCAGCTTCTCTGAGCAGTACATGTACACTGATGGACCCATCCAAGTACATTCAGAACAGACATGGAGTTCAGTTCTGTTGCCTTCATATCAGCAGGAGCACTAGCCTGAGGGGGAGGGAGAATCTCATTCCTACACAAGCTATAAGAACAACTATAGAGGTAGGATCTTTGACAGCTCTACTCTGTCCATTTTGGTTGACACTAGCCAATGTCTTGCCTGTCCATCAAGACTCCCACTACCTATAATTGCTGTGGTGGTAGTTAGTAAATCACCTTAAGTGTTCATTCTCTTTTTTCTCCCTTTGCTGCTGAGATGTAATGAGTTTCACCTTGTTCATGGGTTAAAAACAAATGACTGTAAAAGGTTAGCTTACATTTTGATGCTACAAATTCTTAATTTTTAGAGTTTATTTTTAGGAAGAAAACAACCCCAGATGTGTTGTTCTCTTCCTAAAAATAAACTCTAAAAATTACTTAGAAATAGTAAATGAATTAATGCCATACCAACATCCTCCATCTGGCTTTTTAGGTCTATTTATGATGTCCTTTATCTACAAAATTATTTATCATTATTTCTTTCCTTGCTCAATACACAAATTAGGTAGTGCTAACTCACTCATCATCTGTTTTATCCTGCCTGACATACAGTCTTGTTATTACCTGAACACTAATCAGACTCTATTCTGAATACCCTGTCATCATATTTCATTGCTTCAGAAACCAGATGCACTGTGAAGAGAAGCATGTACTCCTGCAGTCCTGAGTCCCACTCCATCACTGTGTCACCCGATTATAAGTACGGGTTTTTTCCAGCTCCAGGTCCCTGACTGTCTTTCCATGTTCTCACAGACTGTAAATCCAGTTTCTGCCCCATTTTATTCCTTTCAACTCTTTCCTCCACTATGTTACCCAGTTCCACTGCCTCAGAGACTCATCTCCTGTTCTCTGATCATTGAAAACAGATGACTCCCTCCTCTATGCAGTGAGGTCCCAGAAGAGCAAGCCGTATCAGAAGTCTAGTCCTGCTCTCAGTTCTGATGCAGTCCTGAAGTCTGCTTGGAGTAACAAGGCAAGAACAGGCAGTTACTTTCAATATTTTAGCCATTCAGTTTCACTGAAGGTGTGCAAATGTTAGTTTCTAACAGCTTGAAGTCTGCATAGCTTATTAAGATTTTCTTGACTTTTTTATCAGACATTGTTGAATTATTTTAAGCTTTCCATGAAACACAACCTAAGGCAGACAACCTGGGTAGGAAACTGTAGTAGCTAATCAGTTAAAGCTTAGCAAAATATAAATTATTTAAGGGCTTGAGCCAATACTGCAAATGCTGAGTGCTTCGACAAACAGTTCTCCTTGGTGCACACAAAGCACATTCCTAAAGCCTTCTAGAAATCCAGTCACCTCTCAGCTGGAAAAAAAAACATTTTCATAGACTTTCAGTGTTTACTTTTTATCAGTTTTAAATTAACAAACTTCAAGTTTCCACTTGCGTTTACCTGATAGGACTGAATTAACAGAACACCTGAAAGAAGTCTGAGTAAAGATACAGTGTTACACCTGCTAGCTTTGTACCCTCTGTGATACCTGCTACTGTGGTATAAATTGGGTGCTAGTATACGAACACTGCCAGTCATGCCATCAAGACATTAATTCCTTACCTATAACGCATTTCAAGAAAAGCTAATATTTTCATATTGTTGCCTAGCCAAACCAGCTGACGACACTTCTATTTTTACCATCCCTAAAGCATATGTATAGACATATGGGTCTCAGGGTTTTCTTCTAACTGCCTTGTTCAACTGGAGCAGCCACAAACCTCAAATCTTCCACAACAATTATGTAAAACCCACTTCATTGACATACTGGTTACACAAAAAGACCAACAAAAAGAAAAGGTAAAACTTTCAAATTATATACTTTGCAAAGAGGAAGTCAAAGAAGGAAAAATCTATTTTTACACGTTACTTCTAGATCAGTCACAATCATGCATAAGAAGCATGCATTGTAGAGCAACAGAGGAAGAGAGAAGAGGTATTTCTCTTTCTGTTTTCTGAGACTGAAGGAAATCTTAACCGTTTTAAAAGTTAAACAGCAGTTTGAAGTGATATATGTAACAAACAATCAAAGAAAACCAGCAGGATATATTTTCAGGAAAAGTCAAAGCTAAATTTCTGAATGTTAGTTGTAAGAGAAAGGAAGAGAAGCAGCTCTTTGATTTTGAATTTTCCAAAAATAAAACATGGCAGTCATTTGTAGTTTCTCTCATCCTCTCTATGTTTTTTACTCAGACTTCCTAGAACAGTTCTGCTTATTGGAAAAAAACACCAAACCAAACCAAACCAAAACCAGAATATTTACTTAACAATCACATTTGCTAACTAGAGCAACAAAATGCCAGTTTTCCAGACTTTTATCCTTCTCAGTCCTGCACATCCAGCTTCTACGTTTTCTTGAGTATTGCCAAAAAGCCTGAGCAGTACATATGAACCAGTTACACCTGCGACGGCAGTGACAGCAGTATGGGAGATGTCCAGATTAGAAGTGGGATCTTACAAGGGTAGTTAGGATTTACTTTGAGAAAATTTTGATAGCTGGTAATACACTGGCAAAGAAAAAAATCTTGGTTAGGTTTTTGGCACACAGGTGAACTTGCAAAAGGCAGAAAAAAGCTAAATTTTTAATATAAAACTGAGTGCATTAGTGTGACCAATATGCAATTGATAGAGAGTCTATGCAGATATATGAAGTCCTTCCACAGATCAAGGCTATGTGCTGATCAGAGAGCTTCTGCTCTGTTACTCAGGAATTTCTCTTCTTTCCTTTAGAAATGCTACAAACAGCAGGAGAGAGGGCACTGAGTAAGTCAGTTCCTGGCTATAGTAGCTGCTGCTGCAGAGCCCAGGGATTGCTTCAATTAAAGTTTGTGTTTACAGAGGTGAGTTCTCAAAAAATACCTGAAGTTTTGCATTCTGTTTTCTTGTTTTTACTAGCCTTGAAGCTAAAAAACAAAAATAAGGGATTTTACAAGCACTTGTTTGCACATCTGGATGGTAGTTGTACTAATAAAGAAACTGGTGTTTCCTTGGCTCCAAGAATGTATAAACAAAGGAGAAATGGAAAAAACAAGTAAGATTAACAGAGGGTTCTTTTAGCACAGACTCATTTTTGCTTTCCTGCAGCATTATAATCCAATGCAGATGTTCATTTGCCTCATTCTTGGCAGCTGTGTTAGATGAACTTCCTCTCCTCAGTAACATTTTCTCAGGGATTTATTATCCCTTTGTTAGTCTGCCTTTAACTTGCTCATTCCTTTCATGTGACAAGTGAAAACCCAAAATAGTGAGAAATCAAGCTAAATATAAGACAACAATAATACTATGTAAATGTAAATACAATATTTAGGTGATTAAAGTACAAACAATAACCTCTGCTTTTGTTTTATCATTTCTGATAGTGGTAGTGGCTCTTGTTTATGAAGTCAAAACAAACTAAATAGTTATATAGCAAAACAAGAGACATGGAGGAGTAGTAATAAACCTAATGACATAGACAAGGTTTACATTTAGTAATCAATTTATACAAATGTGCTTTATCCGATTTTTTTTAAAATAGTCTAATGCATTAATGTCTCAGATAAATGAGTTTTACTTACAACATAAGTATGTCTAGACAAATCAGGACAACGAGGGTCTGCTCACTTTTAAATTTCCTGTGTAACATTGAAGCCTGACCTATTGCTAAGAAGCAGCTTCTGCTAATGTGAATATGGAGGGAAATCCAGTATTGCCAAGTTCTTTAGCATTTGAGTTGTTCTTCTTTCAATTTAAAACCTTCCCTTCAGTTTGATGCAATAAAGTAGACTGTCAGGGCCTTGAGTGCACCAATAGGCATTAATTGCTCTAAGCAGCCTCATCAAGGACCTTCACTCACCCTGTCTGCCTGTTGTGCCAGGAACTCCATCAAAGATCAGGCCTGGGGTTTCAGTCTCTGAGGTATGTTGCAGCTGTGCTTATCTGTGGTCCTGTCTCTGCTACTAACTCCTGGATGGGCTTTGGACCTGTGGTGCAGTTAGCTTGTCTCCTGGATGGACTCAAGACCTGCATTGTAGTCTTATCTCCAGCCCTGACTCCATTTGTTTCTGGCTGGGCTCCCTCAGTGGACACCCTGGATCTGAGTGATTGCTTTGCCTTGTCTGGGACTATCAACAGACCCTGTTTCTAGCACCCTGCTCTGTTTGCCCAGCTCAGGTGCTGTGGGACAGTGCCCTGGTCTGCACAAGGTCTCTACCTGAGCTGTGATCACTCTTAGCTCCTGGCTCACCTTCCCTTATGGAGCAGTCAGTCCTAGCTGGTCTGTGACAGACTCTGAAAAGCCTGTGCTATAGTATCACAATTCTATCTCCATTAGTGTTAGCTGAAAATGTGTGAAAGCGTTATCAAAATAATGCAGCTGTTAGGATATTTTAGGAAAATGCTTATTTTCTGTTGGAGAAAAATACAGTTAGGAATCATTCATTCAGTGACCTCCTCCTCTGCCTGTCAGGTGGTCCTTAGAGCCTCTCTCATTGACTCATGTTGATGAGTTTCATGTCCCAACAGTGGGCAGCACACTATACTGTGATGTCCTGGGAACAGCTGCGGTCAGGGTGCTCTGTTCCCCTGATTTGGTTGTTGGAGCTCCTCTGCCTGACTCAGTGTTCTAGCTTACCTCCCAGGTAATTTTCTTGGAGAGGTGATTAGTTGTGCTAACCTTGGTTCTGAGCTACAGGCATGCTGACATAACCAGCATGTGTTCTTTGCCCAGACGATCTCTACATGTAGGATTGCCTGAACGGTGGAAGTTCTTGCTGCATTTTCCTCACTGTAGGCATGAATTTAGGATTCTTTCACCCAGTTCTCACAAAATATCTTTGAAAGTGTATGCTTCAAGATTGGGTGAAATTGCCTAAGTCAGTCATAATTCATTGGCATATGGACAAAAAAAATAAGGTGTGGATAGAAGGAGTATTTCTTCTGTCTGAGGATAGAAGGAAGGCGTGGATTGGAAAAGAGAAAAATCAGATGGTTGGGCAAAGAGAAAGTACAATGTATAAGCTCCATCTTCTTAGAAAAATGGTTAAGGGCACAAGGCATCCAGCTGCTTCAGTTCTGTATGTAGAATTATTAGCCAGCAGCTGATGAACTGAGAGGGAGACACCAGTCTGGGGGTGCAGGGAAAGCTTGTAGTGAATGCAGCTAAGAATTAGTGCCTGGGACACAGGCAAGGACAGAACAGCAGTAAGAAGGATTTGCCTGAGCAACACAGTGACTAAAAGTAAAGAAAAAAACTAGACTACAGGGATCCACACTGCTCCCTCCTAGCCACTTGCCATTAAATAAATCAGATCTTTTGTATCTTGCTGCCTGTCTGTGAAAAGTGTAGGAAACTAATCTGCTTGAGGCCCTACTTGTACCAAATGGTTGGTTGAAACAAGCCAACAAACTAGCTAAAAAATAGAGAAAGGATGCGGATGTGGAGACACAGATAACATGACACACGCAAAGGCAGGAGGATTGCGTAAGCCTCATTTCCTTTGGAGGTTCTGGGATATATTTGGAATGTACGAAAGGATCCTGATTTTTAAAAAAATCTTAATTACAACAGTATTTCACAAATAACAACCAGCAACACATTTGGCTCCTTGCTAGTCTGCTAGAATACAATGTTCTGTGTCTTTGAAATATCAGGAGGAGAATAGAAAGAGAGAGAAACCAGGATTTATTTAGCCATTCCTCAGTATCTTATAATTAACAAACATCACTATCTGAAACTCAAGACCGTGGCCCAGCACATCAGTATTTTGAGACTGTCTTCACAATCTCAAGGTTTTTGATTATGCCACAGCAGTAGCTATTAAAGTTGGCAGGACTTCTGATACCAGAGCTATCAAAGTATAGATAAGCAAAATAAACATTGATTTTTTTAATGACTCCATGAGTGGTTGCTGTTGTCTCTGTAAAGGCATTGGGCAGTGCTTCACCTTGAGTCTTCAATAATTAAGACACACATTTATCCTTAAATTCCTTATCTTGGGTGACATTTTCCCCTCTTTTCACGATCTCTCTGAAGAGAGATACATGGAGAATTTATCTTTATGCCTATAAACTGCACTGTTTCTTTAAAAGATCTGAGCCATAACATTTTTCCTCAGAAGGTAAATTTTTTTTTCTTAGTTAACTTTCACGCATCATTTGATGTCAGCATGTGTCACCAAGCTAAAAGCCTTTGATTGAAAGTATATAAAATATAACTGGAGATTTTTCTTAAAGGATGATGAGACATGTAAGTGTCCAGATGTATGCTTATTGCAAGCACAAAAAAAATCTGAAAACTATGAAATGCTGTAGAAGAGCCCTTTTCTCAAAAAACAGTTGCTGTTGGTTGATATCCGAAATACCTGGATTATTCAAATGGATGTTGCAGAAGAAATTAATGTCTGAATTTTAAATTTATTCATTTAATTATTTCTCTTTTTCAATGAGTAACAAAATGAAGAATCACATGTTGACTCTCCTATGAGGGCTGAAGTATCTTAGAAACTGATCTTTTTGGTTATTTCAGGAGACTCAGATAGTGTGCCATTGTAAAAACTCTGAAACGCTCTGCAGAAGTGTGACATATTTGTAGTTCAAACTGTTAATATTTCTGTTGAAAATGCCATGCTTCTTAAAGATGGAAAAAACTGTTCGGAGATATTTTGCTTGCCATCCTCTACAAATTTAGTGAGGAAGAAACCATGACAGAAGATGGGAGAAATTACATGACTGGATATTAAATACTTCCTGAACAGTCAGTGTCAGCAATGCCTGGTAAAATTCATGAGGGAGGGAGAGGTCTTTTTTTTTTTTTTTATAAATAGACTCTATTTTTCTAAGTCATTGTTTTGCAAACAGATTATGAAATCATAAATGCACATAAACACCATTAACTAATAGAATGTTCTACATCACTTTCTCAAATGGCTTATTTAATGTCAGATAATGATGTTAAGTATCTTGATTTTAATATTATTCTGCCAAGCAAGTCTTATGAAACAACCAGAGATGTAACACTTGTCAGGAACTACAGTTTCATCAATATTTTTGACGTAAGGGACATATGCTCTTTTCAGGCAAAATCTATTAACATTTCATCCTGCTTTTTTAGCATCTTATTTACTTTACGCCAGTGTAAAACTCATGGCCTTACACTGTAATACCATGCTGCCACAGAGAGTGTAGCATTTTTCCTTTCTTTGAGAACTTCAGGTGACAGACAGACAGAAGTTACCAATGGCTCTGGCAGCACTTTCAGAAAAGGAAACTGACTAGTACAAGGAACGATGGAGGGAACTGGGGCTGTTTAGCTTGGAGAAGAGGAGGCTGAGGGGAGACCTTATCACTCTCTACAACTACCTGAAAGGAGGTTGTAGAGAGATGGGGACTGACCTCTTCTCCCTAGTGACAAGTTATAGGACGAGAGGAAACGGCCTCAAGTTAAGCCAGGGGAGGTTTAGGTTGGATATTAAGAATTTTTTTTTCGCTGAAAGGGTTATCCAGCATTGGAATAGGCTGCTCAGGGAGGTGGTGGATTCGCCATCCCTGGAGGTGTTTAAAAAAAAGGTAGACGTGGTACTTGGGGATATGGTTTAGAAGTGGTTTTGTCAGGTTAGGTTAATGGTTGGACTCGATGATCTTAAAGGTCCTTTCCAACCTTAACGATTCTATGATTCTATGATTCTAGTATGGGCCAGTCATGATTGGTACGTATGCAATATTTTGGGGCATTTCTCTTAAAAACAGCTAAGCTGACAGTTGGTGTAAGTACAACCATTACATTCTTTTTGGGAAAAGAAGGAGAAAACCTGGTACATTGGTCTTTGAGCCTCAGAACCATTGCCAGTGCTTGATCAAGGTGGATCCCAACTACTTACAGCAGTTGGCACCCACAGATGAAGGAATCAGGGGCAAAGGAAGACTTGAGAAAAGTTTAGTCAATATATTTTTTGCTAAGGTTCTGTGTGTATGTCACCAATAGCTTTCTGAAAGAATTCAGAAGTTGCTGAGGCTACTTGTAATGGTGGCCCAGAAGAGCAATAGCAGACCACTCTCCTAGAGACAGGACCAAAAGCACTGATGTTAGCCACTGGTAGTGGACACAAGAGAATACAGACGGCAATTATTGTGGCTATGAGGAAACTTGGACTGCAGAGGGGGAAGAACTCCAATATCCCTCTGAATCATAGGATCACAAGATAATGCAGGTTGGAAGGGACCTCAGGGAATCATCTAATCCAACTTCCTGCTTAAAAAAGCAGTGGCTAGACCACATTATTCAGGGCTTTATTCATTCTGGTCATGAAACTGCCATGGATGTAGAATACATCTCTGTGCACCGTGTTCATGCTTTACTGTCCTCACAGTGAAAATGTTTCTCCATATATCCAGGGGCAATCTCTTTTGTTTCAACTTAATGCCATTGTCACTCATTTTACAACCGTGAACCACTGTGAAGACCCTAGCTCCATATTTTTGATCATCACTGTCTAGGTATTGGAAGGCTGCAATTAGATCTCCCAGAAGTTTTCTTTTCTCCTGGCTGAAGATGACCAGTTCTCTCAGCGGGTCCTTGTAGGGCAAGTACTCCAGCCCTTGTCTGTCTTGTTGGCCATCTGATGAATTCACTCCAATTTATTGATATCTTTCTTGTAGTATAGGGCACAAAACTGAATGCATTATTCTAGGCCTGGTCTAACAAGTGCTAAATAAAAGGGGTGATCACTACCCTAGACCTTCTAGCCTGTAGCCAGTGTTCCTGTTCATACAGGAACAGCCCAGGGTACCACTGTCCTTCTTTGCTGCTAGGGCACACTGCTGGCTCATGTTCAGCTTGCTGTCCACCAGGACTCCTAGGTTCTTCTCAGCAAAGCTGCCCCCAGCCAGTCTGTCACCAGCTTGTACTATCGCAAACGGTTCTTCCTTCCCAGGTGCAGCACTTTGTTATTTGTCCTTGTTGAATTTCATGACATTCCTGTTGGCTCATTCTTCATCAAGAAATTATCACCGGCACCCTCCAGAAATCTTCACTGCTCTCTTCCCATCATGTTGCGCTTCCAGTAGGTGTCAGTGAGGTTAGATTACCCCCTAAGAATTAGGGTCTGTGATCCAGAGACTTCCTCGAGTTTTTTAAGGAAGGCTTCAACTGCTTTCTCACCCTGATCATTTGGTGTGTAACAAATTCCTGCCATAACGTGACCCTTAGGGGCACTCTCCTCTGGTTCTGACTCACAGAGTCTCAACCAGACTGTCGTATATCTCACAGAAACATTGGATTTATCCGAGCTCCATCAGTTAGAACGCTGTCTTTCCTGGCTGTCTTTTGAAATTAGCTTGTATTGATCCACTACAGCATTTCAGCCTTGCAAACATGTCTTAGTCATTCCAATGTTACTACAGTTCTGTGACCACACATGGAGCTCTAGTTCCTCCTGTTTGTTTCCCAGGCTGTGTGAATTTCATGGAATCATAGAATCATAAAATGGCTTGGGTTGGAAAGGACTTTAAAGATCATCTATTTCTGACTGCCATGCCATGGCCTTCCACTAGACTGGGTTACTCAAATCCCCATCCAACCTGACCTTGAACACTTCAAGGGGTGTGGCACCCACAACTTCTCTGGGCAGTCTGTTCGAGTGTCTCACCACCCTCACAGTAAAGAATTTCTTGCTAATATCTAATCTAAATCTGCACTCTTTCAGTTTAACACTGTTATCCCTCGTCCTATCACTACATTCCCTGATAAAGAGTCCCTCCCCATCTTTCCTGTAGGCCTTCTTTAGGTACTGGAAGAATTCCCTGGAGCCTTCTCTTCTCCAGGCTGAACAATGCCAACTCTCTCAGCCTGTCTTGATAGGAGAGGTGCTCCATCTCCCTGATCATCTTTGTAGCCCCCCTCTGGACTCGCTCCAACAGATCCACGTCTTTCCTATGCTCAGAGCCCCAGAGCTGAACACAGTACTCCAGGTATTTGTGTACAAACACTTGAGAACAAGAAAACAGAGTGGAAGGGGGTCCATCTCAAGACGTCTCTTGTATCTCTCAGCCTGCACCCTTTGCAATCAATCAATTGCAAAATCAAAAAGGAGTCAATCTCTTTTTTGTCTTCCCTGATGCAGCACAATCTGGTTGCCAGCTGGGCACAAAACCAGCAGAACATGAGCCAGCAGTGTGCCCAAGTGGCCAAGAAAGCCAATAGCATTAGAAAAAGTGTGTCCAGCAGGACTAGGAAAGTGATTGTACCTCTGTACTCAGCACTGGTGAGGCCACAGCTTGAGTACTGGCTTCAGTTTTCGGCCCCTCACTACAGGAGGGACATTGAGGTGCTAAAGTGTGTTCAGAGAAGGGCAAAAAGACTGATGAGGGGTCTAGAGTACATGTCATACGAGGAGCGGCTGAGGGAACTGGGGTTATTTAGCCTGGAGAAAAGGAGGCTCAGGGGAGACCTTATCGCTCTCAGCAGCTACTTGAAAGGAAGTTGTAGCACGGTGGGTGTCGGTCTCTTCTCCCAAGTAACAGGCAATAGGACAAGAGAAAATGGCATCAAGTTGTGATAGGGAAGGTTTAGATTGGATACTGGGAAAAATTTCTTCACTGAAAGGTTTATCCAACATTGGAAGAGGCTGCCCAGGGACGTGGTTGAGTCACCACCCCTGGAGGTATTTAAAACACATGTAGATGTAGTGCTGAGGGGCATGGTTTAGTGGTAACTTGGCAGTGCTAGGTTAACGGTTGCACTTGATGGTCTTAAACGTCTCTTCCAACCGAAATGATTCTATGATTCTATAATCTGCGACCCCCTCCTGCAGCTCTTTAGCTTGCATTGCAGCTTCTCAACCAACACACACCTCCTGCAGGGAAGCACACTGAATCTGCCTTCCCCAGCTCCAGAGAAAAGCCACAGGCACACTCCTTGCAGCCTCAGATCTGGAGGGTTTGCATCCTTTCTCTGGAGCTCTGACTGGTTTGAGGCTACTGATGTACTAGGACTCAAACCTGGACACAAACTGCATTTGGTGCTAGGTACTACGCACAGTGGCACATCACTATCATTGTTGAACAGTTATCCGCTGTCTTCATTGGATGGCCCTCTTCTGCACAAGCTGCTGCAGAAACTGCTGCCTCTGGGAGCTGCCCTCTAGATCTTGCAGCCAGATCAAAGCACATTTCATAAGGAACGGTTGACAGAAGTGATTAGAAATGGCTAGACTTTGTTACCAGCAAACATCTCTAGACTCTAGCAGGCATCCCTGAAGAAGAAGAGCTCCTAGAAGTTCTCTGAAGATCCCAAATGTTCCCACAAGATCTAGGACATCTACAAGCAGAGTGAGGAAACTGCTTCATAGATTACTGTATGTTAGCTCCCTCCATTTTTTATACTCCTATAGGTCTGATTCCTGTATCTGCCATCTGAAACCTCAGTGATTTTCACTGACTTTATTAAAATTAGGCTGTTTCGATAGAGTAATTCCTATCTGTCATATCTGCATGAAGCAGGAAAACAGGTGGAGCAGAAAAATACTTTGAATGCAGAATATGGTAGAGTAGTGCCTGTGGAGCAGGAGACAAAGGCCAAAAGTATGAGATCAAGGCTGACAGTGCACAGCATTACGTGGTAATGCTAGAAATACACCTTTCTTTGTAGACAATGTTTGATCCAGGATTCATGCAGCCAACATATAGTTTGAATGTAATATAAGCAATGCCTGCAGTCACTTAAAGGAAAATATTTGACTGCTGTCTCAGTTGCAAGTCTATTCCACTGTTGAATATAAACC
Source organism: Ibidorhyncha struthersii (assembly GCA_013398815.1). Lineage (NCBI taxonomy): Eukaryota > Metazoa > Chordata > Aves > Charadriiformes > Charadriidae > Ibidorhyncha > Ibidorhyncha struthersii. Next base: position 40,398 of record VZSZ01011878.1, on the reverse strand, counting down.
AGACTAAAACAGGTTTAGGAGTGCCTACATAATGAAGTTCAGAGTTTTAACAAAAATATTTTTTACAAACATCTTGCATGGAACTAATGTGAATGTTTGTCTAAAGAAAGACTCATTTATCATTCTAATATTTATATGTTCCTACATTCTTTGGCCTTCAACACTAACAGGACCTAAGAGGGATGCATGATGCTCTCCAGGATGTAGAAATTACTGTCAGTGTTTACTTTCTTTTTTTTTTTTGCTTCTGCAGTTATAAGGAATTCAGATTACTAAGCAATTAGTTACACTTTATGAAACTGTTGTGCTGCAGAATCTAGAAAGTCATCCTTGTAGGTGAAATTTTAGATCTTGAAAATTTACCATGTCTGACAGCATTTGCTGGAAGGCAAAAATTGACAGGAAAACCTTGGAAAAATGTATCATATATAAAACTTATAAACACTTTAATCTGCTCTACCCAAAATCCCATGTCACATTCCAAATACTGAACCTGCAAACAAATTAGTAATTTTAATCATAATATAGAAAATGTACAAGCAATTAATTGTTGGACTCAAAATCTATATTCACTCTTACCTGGGGAATTTTTACTATTCTCTCTATAATACTAAATTTGGATTAATATTTGTTTTTTACACTTGTCTCTGATGCTTAAAGTATCAACCAAAGTAGTGGAACTCTTCAGTCTGGTATCCTGTTAGTGGAACAGATTTACAAGGCAGGCTTTCTGGCAGTTTTATCTGCACCAAAAATAAACTTTGCATTGTTTGTTCCACAGTCTGACACCCATTGGCTGTGCCTCCCATCTCTTCATTATTGACAGTCTTGATTCAAATAACCAAAATAATTACACTTTATCTAAAACTAGTGAGCAAAAATTTTCTAGAGAAATTAAGGTCTCCACATACAGTTGCCTTGTTGTTGGGCAATGTGGAGAAAGGGCACTGTCAGGACTAGGGCTATTGCAGGTTAGGCCTCAACAGCAAGAGTTAAAGGTAGCCTGGCATTTTCTTCTATATCTTGTGCACAGGATGGCTTTGGGAGAGAATATGGCTCTGGTGGCTCTTAATTTTTGTTTTAGTGTTAAACAAGAATAACACACAGATGTGTATAAAACACCTGGTTCATATCTCAGAAGTAGGTGTTCAGAATCCTGTAAACTTCTATTTTCATTAATATAAGAGGAGAAGCTAAATTAACTTTACAAGGTCTTCTGTGGGACATAAATCCTGTGCTGGCAAAGGAATCACTTGCAGGGGATTCAAGAACTTTCCACTCACAAGAAAATGGTTATGTGCTTTCAGTACACCTTTTTTTTTTTATTAAGGAAAATAATAGCAAAAATATTCATACAGTTTAATGAGCACACATCCTGAAGGCAGGGCCAATATCTAGGGAAAAAGCAAACTGTCCCATTGCACCTCCCCATTGCCCCTAAACATTAGCTGTCCACTACCACCACCTACACTGGCAGCCCCGCTGAGATTTGTACTAAGCCAGCAGAAAAACTGATCCAACAAAAAAAAAAAA
>VZSZ01011878.1:0-20798 GCA_013398815.1 Ibidorhyncha struthersii | reverse complement strand
CAAAATTTTCAAAATGCTACAAAACGTAAAAATGCAGGTTTCTTTTAAACCAGTTAGCACAGTAAAGTCAAAGTCAAGCTATGCAAAGTCAATCACTATTACTGTGGATTTGCTTCAAAAAAATGTTTTTTAATAAATTAATTAATTAATAATTAATATAATTTTATTTATTTTTAATTAAAATAATTTTAATTAATTAATATTATTTATAATGTGGCAAAGGGTTTTGTTTCAGGAAGAAATTATCAGTGAACCCATATCAACATTCTGTCACAACATTTAATTAAATTAGAATGCTGTTGGACAGGTCAATCTCACACATCTTCTCCAATCTCATTTTAAATTATGGGCAGCACAAAATTGTTTCAGTCTACAAAGCTGCAGAAACAGTGCAATTCAGCTTAAATGGGTGGTTTAGACCCAATCTTTTACTTCCAACAGTGTCCAAATGTCTTCCCACCTATCTCAAAACCAAACCAAAATACAATGAATAGAATAAAATTAATTGAATATAATAAACTTACTTGAATATAAAGCGCATGTGCTAGGAAAGGAAGTTTTCGCAGGACCCGGCCACTAAGACCTTCACTTCTTCTATAGTAAAACAGAGACAAGTGCTACTTAAAATATCCACTCTTAAAAGATCTTTCCCCTTTTTCTGTGTTTCTCCCATAAGTTGCTCTAAAAGACCTCAAATCACAGTTCAGCAGGTCACTTGCATCACTTTTAGCGGAAGGAGGAAGTGAGCAGACAACTTCGGCCTGTTTGAGGCTATACAGTACAGAAAAGCAAGCAAGAATACAGAAATAGCATAGTCACATTTGCCTGCCAAAGCTTACATCCTGCCCTTCACATCCCTCTGCCATATCTGATGAATCTGGGGGAATGTCTACACTGAAAGGGTATGGTACAGACATAAACCTCCATCCACACCTGGAAGGACATTTTGTTTCGAAGGCTCGACCTCACAGCTACTGCTTATCTCCTTCTTCCCACCATTTACACACAGCTTCCTTCACCTCACCTATTTGATATAAGTTTGTCTCCTCCAAGCACCACCCTGTGTATGTAAAGGCCAAACCTCTTTGCCTGGAAAAACTTACTTGCTTTTAGTCCGCTCCTCAACTGGTTAAGATTGCATACTTCAGGAACAGAAGAAAAACACACTTTCCTGAGTTTATGAATATTATTTTGTTCCACAGGGACCAGCACTTTGGGAAAAAGTATCCCTTGATATTGTAAATATTATTTTTATTGTTTCAAGAATTGTTATGTTGTCGTGAAAGGCTATTTGCTGTACTAGCATACTGAGCAAAACATAACAGGCTCCATCGACACTTCACTCCTTTCCCTTTTGCTTCTGTCCGCTTATCTCTTGATGCTAAAACTGACTTAGTAGATTGCAAGGCATTCCAAGACACTTTCTTAGCAGGAACTAAGTCCATTGCTATTTCTGCTAAACTACATTTACAATTCACAATATCCACTGAAATGTAAGGCATCTCACTAATTCAGCCAGCAATTTGTCAAGAGGACTTCAAAGGGCAGAGCAGAAACCAGAAGCAGTATTAGGCCAAGCCAGATCTGAGACTAAGAAATGTTGCCAATCCTGATCAATTCCACTTTTTGTCCCCTGAAACATTTTGCACTGACCTTAACAGGAAACAACTGAGATGTTTCACAACTCTAGCTGTTATGAAATTCAATTACGTCTAATCATTCCACAACTCTCTAAGCAAATAAATGAATAAATAAAATGTAGCATTTCACAGTCTTACCTTGAGATTTCTTTTAGTACAAGGCTTAACCTTGACACATTATTTTCTACGAAGCCTATCATCTCTAGCTCTCTGAGTGTCAGGAGCTGCTGTCGAGGATATATTATTTGACACTAGAAAGAAGAGTTATACACTTGCATGAAAAACTCAAAGACATTCAAAATTAAACTCTACAGTAAGAGTGGAAATAGAGAGAAGGAAAGAAATTGGTGTATTTTTGTTATTTAGAAAGTATGTTTAAAATGTCAGATTTATTAAAATATGACATTTTACAGTCTTGCTTTCAAAATATTACCTTCATCAGCTCTTCCAGGCAAGAAAGATATATTCTAAATATTGCTGCAGTGGATGGAGGTCCAATGTATTGCTTTATGTCAGCCCTGTCTACAAAGGCCATGTCAATTTTCTCCGTAATATTTGAAGTAGTCAGGATAACTACGTTGGGATACCTTCAAGATAAAAGCAGATTTTTAAGTCACACATACAAGAATTATCTCCTTTTGTGACTGGCAAATTGATACCTTCCTTCTTATGACTCAAGTCATTTCATGCAATAAGCAGACACATCATTCTTGTCAGCCAGCAATTACATTAAATGATCTGAAGCTCCTGGCCAATTATTACCAATCTATTTCAATGCATAGTCTCTTTCTTTCAGCTGTTTCACAAGTGTCCATAGTTTCTCCAACCCTATTGTAGAAGTGACATACATTAACTATCTAAAGCCTGCTGGCATAGTTTCTGCCACAAAAACAAACAAACAAAAAAGGATTATGAAAAGAAGACTTGTAAATTTGAACTTTTAATCTACATGTTTTCCATTTCGATTCAGTAGAAAGTATATAGTTTAACTGGGAATGTGACACATTCTAACTGCCGACGATATTAGAGTGAGAGAAGTACCATCTCCTTGCTCTAAGAAATACTGAAAGAACATTCTCAGCCAAAGCTATTTTTAGATGAAGCCTGTGGACTTTTACATGTGAATAAGCCACTTACCTTTAATTAGCCACACGACAGGGCCAAATGCTAGGGCACCTTCCTTTCTGTGAACAGAGCCAATTATGCCCAAAAAGGGGAGGGAAGTGGCAGGAATAAAACAAGAGATAGTATACTGCACTAAATCCAGCACGTGAAGCAGACCAAGCATCATTAACGATTGTTTCTAAGCCATGTGCTGTGCAAGTCTGCTTTAGATTGACATCTGGAAGCTGTAAATAATGAATGAATTCTTCATTGATTTTATTCTTTTCTCTTCAAAGCAGGTATAATGATCATCTGTCCTGCATCTCTCCCTAGCTTTAAAGGAAGTATATCATCTGTAGATTTGATTGTTCACTCAGTTACATGCAAAATATTCTGTTGGATTACTCCTATTTCTTCTCACAATTAGCACCATTAACAGAGAATAGTTCACTAACCAACTTGGTTTACTAGGAATTAAGATTTAGCAGGAATCCTGAAATTGTCAATTACCTTTTGCTATTGCAATAATATGAATTTACCTTTTAATCTGATCTATTTGTGTCAGTACAGCATTCACCACACGAATAGCATCTGAAGGCTCTGTGCCCGCCTTAAAGGCACTGCGGGCTGCCGTGAGGCTTTCTACCTACAAAAAAACAAACCACGAACCAATCAAACAAAAAAACAACAAAAAATATCACCCAACACTGAAAAAAAACATAAAAGGTTGCACATTTGGGGTGCTGGCAGCAAGCAAATAACCCAGACAATACACCTTCAGATTCTTGTGTTTGATATCTAAAGCTTCATCTTCTTTTGTTAAGTAGGAATTTGCAGGGAGAAGGAAAGGAATATCAAGGAAGCAAAGTGTACTCAGTGAAATTCTGGTTTAAACAGCAGAACTGAAGCTGTTTTTCATTTTAATTAAATTTCGGTGGTGGGGAGACACAGACACCAGAATAATGAATACACTGAATTTAGAATGAGCTTCCTCATAGGAACTACAATATAACAGAGCTAATGAGGTACGTACTTACTAAGTTGCTTATGCATGCAAGTCTGAAGAGAATCTAGACAATGAATTGAACCATAATAATGCTTTTTAGAGCTTTACAATGTACGTAAGAGTACAATTAATACACATCTAGGCTATTTCTAAGTTTAAAACAATACTCCATTTGTAAACACACAGCAGTAAGGGAAGTTCCACCAAGAAAGGTTTCGCTTCATTTTCATCTGGAATTTGCCTACGAAATCATACTGTGTTCCTCCCAAATCTCTCAAGACTGCAGTAGTCAAGTCTAAAATTCACTCTTCTGCACAAAGTTATGTAATTTACAAAAAAGCATAAACATGCTTTTATTGTTCTTTACAAATAAACATTAGCACAGTTCCCTCCCATCGATTTACTTTCTGCTAAATTTTATGCACATCAACACTAGAATTATACCTCATCGATCAGTACAAATACAAGAGCATGTTTGTCATCAATTAACTCTTGAATCTTCTGGAACATCTTGGTTACAAGCTTGCCACTCTAGAAAGAGACCATATGCATATGTTAAGGATTTCCTTATCACGTAACTTTCCAAGCCTTACCACATTTAAAGACAGAAATACCTTTTTAAAATAACTTTCTATTCTATTCTTCTATTTCAGCGTTTTCAAACATACTAATTATTTTAAGTAATGTTTGATGCACAGAGTTATTTTATGAAACAAGCTCAACAGAAACCGTAATTTCTAAAACAGTCTACTTAATTAGCTACATCAATACATACCTCAGAAAACCATTTAGAGAAAAGGCTATGGCTGTTTATCTCAATTAACTGTCCATATCTATACCTAAAGTAGGAAGGGAAAAAGAAGTATCAACTCTATTGTAAATAAAAGTCAGTGATATCATTAACTTCTGTAAGTCTCATTCCCTCAATTTCAAACCTGGAATTCTGTGAGTTAGTACTTTAAATTACTTTTAAAAACATAATACCTGTTTTTTAGTTTAACTGTCATTTCCAGAAACATGCCTCACTAGAATTCTTTATATTAAATTGCTATCAGAATTCCTTCATTAGAACAGGTGCTATTTAAATATAGTTTAAGTAACAGTTACCATGCTAATGGCCTCATTTTTCTGTTTATGTAAGATATTGTTCATTATAGCAAGAACACATATATAAGCATGAAGCTTATTTACTTGGCTCTGCATGTCTCCTTAGGACAAAATATCTCGACCACACTTTATATAGCCCATAAATTCAGCTGGGGCTAGAGTCAGATCACTCCAATAATTACACATTATTTATGTTACATCTAGTATTTTATATAACATTTTTTAATATAAATTTGTTAAGTTGGTATGAAGTTGAAGGCTAACACTTACTACTTGTCTGATATACAGACTGACCTCTGCAGATTGTGGCATTCAGACAATCCAAGTACAAAATAAATTGGTTACAAAATCACTACCTATTAAAAACAGGCTTTCTTGAACATGAAGATACAAACAGCAGGCTCGATACTCTGTAATCCTTTGTCCTTTAATATTCATTGATGTACAGCGAGAGCACAAACAAATGACTATATTGCCACTGGAATTTGTTTTACATACCTGGGCACAAATAATTACACATTTTAAAAAGCACTAAAACATCCTAACCAGTCTATCCGATCAATTTTATTGCTAGCCAGGTGCACTATAAAAAAAAAACAACTATGAACTTTGGCACTTAGCACCAGTTACTTGAAATCAAGTATTAAATATCTTCGGGCTACCAAAGCAATTAACAATAGTAAACTAAAGTGAAAAATTTCCAAAAGTGATCACCTGTATGATAGTCGAATTGTCAGCTTCTGAGCCAGTGCTTTACAGAGAGAGGTTTTACCAGTTCCAGGAGGACCTGGTTTGAAATCAAATCCATACGTTACACAAAATCTGCATCAGATTGTTAATGACATGTAACATCTTTTTAACTACTGTATTTCATTACAGAACTAATTGTAGAACAAAACCACAGCAGACAATGATTGTGAACACCACGGTATTTTGAGAAGATTGCTTACTCCACTGCAGTCCTAGAGCTGAGCTTTGAATTTATATAATTTTCAATGATTAGTATAGTTAGCGTAATAGTTTGCATGCAGACACCATAAAGTTAAAATACTCAACACCCACAGAAGTGAAGTGTATCACCATAGCAGGGCTTACACTTATTAGCATTCTCAAAATTCTTAAACTTGTATCTTCCTAAAACATACTCTTCTAACATGCAAAACAGAAACACATCATGCCCAGTTTGATCAGCTACCCACTTTCCCAGAAATCTCTACCTTGGGGCAGCCCAGAGCATCTTAGGAAGTACGCTCTGGGGCAAACCTTTTGGATCTGTCTTGACACCCTATGGAAGAGCCTCACAGACTTTCTCCAAACAGACAAGTACAAGCTTAGTTAAACAGAGTATGAATGGATGGAAGTTGATGTGTGGGTGCTAAACAAACTGGTAATACCAACCAGATGACAGTGCTTCCATCCAAAGCCAGTACTGCCATTATAGCATAAATGTATTTTGCACTACAACAGTCATAGATTTCCCAGTGTTAACTTCTTTGTGAACACAATAATGACCTCATTACTAAAATTAAATATATCTACCACAGATATATTAACAGTCTGAAATAGTTTTCCAAACGAAAATATCCTGCAGCTTCTAAACTGATAAAGTTATAACTTAGGTATAATCAACACTCATAACAAACATTTCCACGATGACCTTTTATTTTTGAATATCAGCATTGATGACAAAATTGTAATTAATCAACAGCAAGCTGTATTTTGCAAGAAAATAGATTCATTTGATATTAGTCTTGTTTATGGTATAACCTCCACAATAAGCTAGGACTGACTGAAGATTACGGCTTCACTGAAATAGTAATAACTAAATTAGAGAGAGCACTGTCTTCACACTCGGCAATAGAACACACAGTGTTAAGAATACAACACACGGACTGATTTCCCAGTTTCCTCTAAAGTTTTTATAAAGCCATAACTAACAAATGTTTTAATACTGCAATTGAACTGTAACTAATATATGGCTCCTAATGTCCTCTATATCTGCATTATTTTTGCACTTTATACAAATTTGAAAAACCACTATTGTCACTGCATTATAAACTTTAGAATTTAAATTCCTGCAAAACACAGTACATGTGAACATGGACTTGATTCTGACATTATATTTCATCTTAAATTAGCATTATAGAGACAATACTTCTCTGCTGGTTTGGATCATCTAATTTCAGTACAGAGAAGTGCAATACAAGTTTTTCCAGAAGGAAAGTGGCCAATGAATCTACTTGGTTTAAGACAGATAATTTTTACCATGCAGCAAAACAACTCTGTTCCACGATATCAGGTTGCTGTCAACATTTTTGTCAGAAAACAGTAGTGTTGTCGTCACATAATCAAGTAACTAATTGAAGAGAAAAAGAGACACACAAATTAGAGACCTATCAGCAAATACAATTACAAATACAATACCACTTCTTTCTACCAACATACACGTACAGTCAACTGTGATCAACTTACTGTTATTTAGTACATCAGTAAGTCTAATTAAATAGTCTTGTCATTTTACAAATTATTTGGAAAGCAGTTCCATAAATTAGACACATGTTGATATGTTAATTGATGTTTACCTTATAAATGAAGAAGTACAATCACTGGAATGTTTTGCTTTACTATAGATGGTTATAAAGACTTAAGTGAGAATACTGTATCTATGGTACTGTAAACAAGCTAATGAATTAGTTATTTGTGTCCAAAAACTTCAGGTAGAAGCATTTTTTTTTTTTTAACGAGCATGATAAACATCTCAATGAGTGCTATCATAAGAACAACTGATTCAAATCACTTGTGGTTTTTACTCCATCACAATTACTAAATTTCAGATTACAGTATTACAGCTCCATAACCTCTGGTAGTTATCATTGCAACCTTTGATGAAAGCACAGAATCTTTAAACTAGAAAATGAACCCATGGAACCATTTTGTTTCTTCCGACTGTCTTAACCAGCATTCAATTGGCAACGCGCTCTAGTCAAATCATTCAACGTGCATTTGTATAAACAGTAACAGTGCTGGCTGACATTACTGCTACACCAATGAATTGCCTAGCTGCTGCCAGAAACACACAGTTAAACTCCCATTCCCTTCTGCCTAGCCTGCACCCACCACTCCTGTTACATGACCATTAGCTATGGTCACAGTGGACCAATTAATAGGACAAAACCAGGTGGAAATTAGCCCATCACACAATAAGTTGAAGTGATTTAGTTTCCTCAGTTAGTTTACTGCAAGGTAACAAATGCCAGTAGAAGGGAAGCACTGCAAGTACAGCTGATAGCAACACACTTCTCTTTTTGTGATAGCAAGACACCAAAGTGTCCTTATCATTAAAAAAAATGACTCCAAATGCACAACAGATCTTTTGGGACCTTCACAGTGGAGAAATAGAGAGTTGATTTCAAAGAAAGCTGCATACATTTTTTTCTAAGCCTCTTTGAAGTTATTTTTTTCCACCAATTTTCTCCTCCAATTCTAGAAAAACATGCAATTAATGAGCCTTAAAACAAGGTGCGGTATTTTAAAACAGTGAATTTCTACTCTATTCTACAGAACATTAATTGTTTTCTTCAGGGAGGCTGATGAATGTGTCTAAAGCAAAAGTGAAAATCTTCTGAGAAGTTTTAAGTTACTACTAAAACAACACCTCCAGCTGATAAACTTCTGATTTCTGTAAAATAAGCCAATGCATATGAAGAAATTCTTTATATTGTGGCATGAGCATCACTGAACCCGTTTCACAAGGAAACTGACATTTTTTGCAAAGTTGACTTCACAGTAGAACATATTGATATACATCTGAGATACGATGTTTAATCTCAAAACGTCAGCTCTGCCGTCTTTTAAGTGTACATCAGAGAAGTATGTAACTACCAAAAATTATATAGAGATTTTAACAAGAATATAAAGCTTTGCAAAATGGCTAAGACTATACTATCTTTCAAAATATATAAGTTTAAAAAGCAGGCATCAGAATTCTTTATTGAGCTGGTGATTTCCAAATAACTTCTCTATGGGATGCAGCAAAGTTCAAACAGGCTACATTTCAACTCTTACTTCTCCCCAAGCATTTCAATTGTTATTTCATTTGCAACTTACGTGTGATTTTACTTCAGTGTCATATATAAGACTTTCCCAAAGGCCATGGAATTCAGCTGCAAAATCAATATATTATATACCTGTTTAGGATAAATTAATCTGGGAACTTGTAATCTACCAATCTACCATTACAATCTACCTTGTAATCTACCATTGCAGCACAAAGCAGTTTTCAAATTATTCTCAACTAAAATTAAGGGTTAAGAACAAATTTACGAGAACAGTTAAAATATATGGAAAAAAAAAAAAGTGTTATTTTTCTCAAAATGCAAACACTACTTTCTAACAGACACATTCAGCAGTTTCACAACTTCTGTTTCCTCAAATAATTGTGAGGAGAAATTAATCTTCCTAATTTCTTAACGTGAAAGGAAAAACATAATTCTTTTCCATTTCTGTAGGGGATGGACCTACGTTTCCCCAAGATAAAGAGCTATGAAAAGCTGGTGTGGGAGGAGGGTTCTAAGCTCAATTTTATGATTCATTGATTGTTTGGTTTTTTTTTTAGAACATCAGCATGTAGAGGATGAAAAAAAGCTGAATAATACATAAAAAATTAAAATTATGAGTTGTGTATCAAACATTTCTAGCAGTTAGTTTCTAGCTTTCAGCAAAGAAAACCAAAAAAGACTGGACAATCATAAACCACATTAACATGGGAATAATGTCAAAGTACCAGATTGAATTACTCTTGAAGAGAAATGTAATGGATAATTAGGCTTTTCACAACATGGAAGGAGCAAGAAACATCTCAGAATCACTGTCTCTTTGAGCTTAAGCTCACACCTGTACTTCTCCTTCCAGGTGCAGAATCCAAGGTCCCCAAGCACAAGATAGTAACAGGCAGGCCACGCTCTATTGCAGAGCAAAGCCTTATTCTTCTTTGCAGAAGACACTCTGAGGACTCTAAACCTCTTTAGTTTGTTCCAAATATAAGAGCAGCACTGTCTTGGGGACTGGAAGCCAGCAGTGGGCTCTGGAAAATGAATGTTTAAACTGATGAGTTTCTTGTGTGTCTCCAAATAAACATTTGGAATGCAGCCTGTAGGGTTAAAAATTTGCATGCTTCTGATTATAACTATACATTTTATTCCACAAGACCAGTTACTTCCACCCATCCACAAGTATTGCAGAAATAAACAATGTGTTGTGGAATCACCCGTAGTGGTTCAGTCAAAAGCATAAAGAAGAAAGTCTAAATATATTGGTTCCATCGACAAAGGACAAAGTTAAACAATAAATACAAATGATAGCTTTAACAGGTAACCCTATAAACACTTTTAGTCTTTTTAAGGTTTTCTTTCATTGTAATTGCTCTAGACCTTCCGGAAATATCAAATGGGTACCTGCTGGTAGCACCCAGTGGTTAGCTGCAATGATATCCTCATTCTCTTCTTCCAGGTTTTCAGAGCTGGGTCCTTCTTCATTCAGATGAAAAATATGAAGAGAAAGACTGCTTTTGCTCAAGTCAATAGGCTAGAATGGACATAAAAAGACTTTTAACACATGGTATTTCTGATTCAAATCTAATTATAACATAAGAAAGTTACAGTTCGCAGCGGACATTCAGCTTTGAAGCCTACTACTTCTGTTTCAGACCTTACTAAGGGGTGTAGGCCCCAAAACATATCCAGCTTTTCCTGGTTATACCAGTCAGCCTAATAAAAGAAGCTACATTGTCTTATAGATCTTGTCTTGCTTATGTCCTTAGGCTGTCACTAGTCTACCTACAACTAGTTCATATGCATATGAACAGAGCTGTAATTCTTGACTGTAAATACCTGTCTGTCTTTCAGTTTCAGCTCTGTATCCACGATCGACACAGACTGCACATTGCTGTTAAGGAAACCATCATCAAACTCTGTCCACTTGTAATCACCAAACACGATGTTATGTCTGTTCAACAGCTTTAAGACACTTATCCTGATATCTTCTTTCTTGGCCGCACTAACAAGAAAGAAACAGCACTATTTATGTATGGCATTGGCATTTATAAGGAAGTATTAACTAACATCAGTGTGTTTTATCCCATACACTAAGCCTACATGGAAAACAGCTTCCATCTCACAAAGAGACCCCAAAACTAGCAACAAAAAAACAACAAAAAACCCACACAAACATCAAAAAACACCAACCCACACAAAAAAACTCAAAACCCACTCAACACCCCGTAACATTCTGCAGAAAAAAAACCCATATCAAATTCAGTTTGTTTGCAAAAGCAACAAGTTTGATACTTGTTTTTAATTTGTGCATTAAAAGACATAAGCCAAAGAATACTATTTGCTCTGTTTGCAGTCATAGCAGGGGACATGGAATGACACAGCTAGATTTCCAGACTGGAAATCAGTTATGCAATCTGACTGTGTTTCACTAGGTAAAACAAAAAAGAAATCATAGCCAAGCTACTAGACTGAATGTGGTACACTTGGAAGCTCAATTATGCTTTCATGCCTGAGGACAGCTGGTAGCTCAGGATGGAGACATACTATAAGAATTCCAGCAGAAGAGACAAAAACTGCTGCAGAAGAAGGAATACAATTTTAAGATTTCAGAAAGGCTTTAACTTAATTTTGCAATTTCAGTGATGCATTCCCAGTGCACATTCCCAGTTCTTTAAGCTGGATAAAAAGAGAGCAGTGGATATTTTACACCTTGACTTTAGCAACCTTGGACACACTCTCCCATAGGTTCTAGATAGCCAAACTGGTAAGATAAGGACTGGATAAATGGACAAGGTGGCTGGATTGTCCAGCTCAAAGGGTTGTGATTACTCGTAGAAAGACTATGTAGAGCTGCCACTAAGTCAGGTGGGGAAAGGTGGGATGATGTTGTCAATATTGGAACCAACACTTTTTTTACATCTTCATTTACACCCTGGACAATGGGATGGAAAGCAACTGCAGCAAGTTTATGGATAACACCGAAGCAGGGAGAGCTGTCAGTATACTAGACAGCAAACTGTAGTTCCTAAATAATAATAAAATGAGGACTTTGGTGGGTTCAGAGCAACCTCTTGAAGTTCAACAAAAGTAAACGTGAAATCCTGTTTCTCCATCTATTGCCCAGACAACAGTACAGACCAGAGGCCAACTGGATGAAAAGCAGCTTTGCAGAAAAGGACCCAGGAGTACTGGTAGACAAGTTGGTAACGAGTCAGCAGTGTGCCCCTGCTACAAATAAGGCCAATCTTATTTTAGGCTGTGCTAGCAAGAGTGCAAATGTTAGGAAAAGCGATTCTTTCCGTCTACTTGCTGCTTGTGAGACTCCATTTGGAGCACTGTGTACAGTTTTGGGCTCTGCTGTCCAAGAGACAATGATCTCCTGAAGCAAGTGCAGAATATGGCCACCAACTTGATTATGAGACTGTATCACACGACAAACATGGAGAAACTGAGAGAAATGGGTCTGTTCAGCCTCAGGAAGAGACACTGTGTGGAAACTCATAGGAGAGTACAGAGAAGGCAAAGCACAGTGCTGTGCACTCTTGCAGGTGCACCGCACAAGGCCAAGAGGCAAGAGACACAAGTTATAGCAAGTAAAGTTCTGATCAGAGAGACCTGCTTGATTTCTGGTGAACCTCCACATGTATTTGAATGTTGTCGCACACGTTTGGGAGCGCTTGCTTCAAATCCCCAGCAGCTTCGTCCATCCTTCTCGCTCCTAGGGGTAAAGCGATACCAGCGAGAAGGAAGCTTTCGGCGGCCGTTATATGGCAACGGCAAAACCAAGTCCTTCCCTGCACGGGAGACGCCGTGCGCCATCCAAGTGCCCTCCACCCATTCGCGGGGACCGCACTTCCCTCCCTCCCTCCCTCGGCAGACGTCGACGCCAGCCAGGGGATACGTCGCGAGCGCAGTCGCGCGCACAGGCGGCCCGCTCCCCACCCCCCCGCGGGCCTCCACGGTGGGGACCGGAAGTCACCTCACGCCAGACAGGGCCCCGAGAAATGCGCGCTGCGATCGGGCTACACAGGTCCACCCGGGGAGCGGAAGGACCAGGCAGCTCCTCTGTCCCCTCAGCACCCTGACTGCTGCGAGGGCTGCGCCTCCGCCGTACAGAGAGTGGAAAAGACTCGTCTCGAGCGCGAAGACAACCTGACGCACCGGGACACCGCTACCGCCTTTTTGTAAAAGGCGGGCTGGCGAGAGGCGGTGCGGCCCTTCCTCCTTGACCTGGATCTTCCTCCACGGCAGGCGGAAGGAGTCCCTCCGCCCCGAGGGCTTCCGGTGCGCGGGCTGAGGGGAACCTGCGGCTGGTGGAGCCGGTTCTGCCATGGGGAAGAAGCACAAGAAACACAAAGCAGAGAAGGCGGAATGGCGGTCGGCCCCCGCCACCGCGTACAGTGGTAAGAACCGGAGGGGGTACGGAGCGGGGGGGATCCATCTTTGTACTCGGGGGCGCGTTTACCCCGTCTCCCCCCGGTGGCTGTCAGCAGAACCCGGCATCCCTTCGTGGGCTGGGTCGCACAGAAGCGGCTGGAGGGAGGGGCCCTCGTCTGAATGCGGGAGCTGCCAGGGGCGGGCGAGCGCCCCGGGGCCAGGCCGCAGCGCCGCCTTGTTGTCCTTGGGGGGCAGGGCTGCGTGGGGCGGGGACGAAAGGAGGTGGCGGGTTGCGGGTCTCCTGAGCGGCGGGGGCTGGGAGAAGGGAGGCGGGCGGTGGCCTGAAAGAGGCGGTAGGCTGCCGCGTCCGCGCCAGGGCGGCCCGGCAGGGGCACAGGGAAGGCGGAGCGAGCGCGGAGGCGCTGGTGTGGGGTGTTCTGGGGCCAGGGGTTTTCGTGGTTGGAACGGCTTTTACTGATGGATTTCGGTTACTGCCCTGGTTGAGTGATAGTTGGTTTCACCTTAATCTCACAATGATCTTGGGATGTTTTCAGGGAAAGCCGAGGAGTTATTTCCTTATGTACGACAGGTTTGTGGAAAATCATGATGTAAAATGTGCTGAACGACTTTCTGAATTTGGATTTGTTAGTCTTAGGTATTATTATTTTCACCAAATATATTGCATGTATTTTCAAACAGCAGCAAATTCTTGTAAACAGTATTTCTAGAAGAAGCATCAGTAATTGTTGAATGCTATCACCTCCATGTGTATTTATGAAATGTTTTACTTTTTTAATTTAGATTATGTGGATAAGCCTTTGGAAAAACCTCTAAAACTGGTGCTTAAAGTTGGAGGAAGTGAAGTGACTGAACTTTCTGGATCAGGGCATGATTCTAGTTACTATGATGACAGATCAGATCATGAAAGAGAACGACATAAAGAAAAGAAGAAAAAAAAGAAAAAGAAGTCTGAGAAGGAGAAAGAGAAGCATCTAGATGATGAGGAAAGAAGAAAGAGAAAGGTAAGCTGTGATTTTTAGAATTCAGACATACCAGTCTTCATGCTTGCTTATCAGATCTAAAAATCTGGTGCAGAGTACCAGAACCTTTTTTTTTTTAAGTCAGTGTTGCAAGAAGCTTGTTTAGAGACAGCACTTGGCAAATGTAGAAAACCCATGTGTGTGTGTTGGTTTATTTCTCCCCTTTAAAAGAAACATCCCAGTGATGATTTTTTGAACAAAGTAAAAGCTTGTTTCTTGTAACTGCTTAGTTTTCTTACCCATTTTCTTTGTAGGTATGAATGCTTCTGGTTTTAAGTTGGATGTTTTGTATTTCAGCCAGGTCGGAAGCATGTTTTGCTACCCCTTTGAGGAGAGTATTTTCAACGTAATCTAGATTGCATTTCTGTTCCTGAGATATGCCAAGTTATTGGACATTGAAATTGATATGTTTACTCAAAACAGCTTTCTGAAATCTCATCTGTTCAATACTGTGGTACAGCAGTCTTGTTGGCTCTCCTTTAGAATAACCTGCATGTTAAGCTTTGAGGCTTTGTTAGTAGCAAATGTGTGGTCACCTTAGTTGTCCGTGCTGAGCCTTTAGGAGTTAGATTGAAATCAGCAAGAAGGCGTTGACAGTATGGTTACCTGTACAATTTCATTTTAATAATGTTTCTTTTGTGTACTGATGGTTCTCTGACCTCTGCTTTTTTAATTCTCTTCTATCTTGTAGTTTTACTATTCTCAAATGACAGTTTTTCAGTACTACTTTGTATGTGTGTATGGCTAACATCTATCACTTTGAATCGATTTATTTGTTAGGCTTGTATTACTTGAAAGTGGTATACCTTGTAGGATCATTCAGAAGCTCTTGAACGCAGGGCAGACAGTTGAAAATTTTCTTTGTACATCTTCAAATGTTTCAGTTAAAAGCATGGATGGTAATTGAAATGTAGCAAAATAACTGTCTTTAATATGAGATCTTGCAGCATCAAATCAGGTTATTTGTTTTGCCTTTGCTAAATTGGGGGGGGGGGGGTGTTTGGATTTTTTTTTCCCAGAACTTCGTTATTAGTGCATGCAAAATAAGCTAATGGATAGATAAGTAACAAAACTGTAGTCTAAACAAGGTTTATGAAAGTATGCTTTTCTGTGCGAACGTGCATAATGACTTTAAGATTTTAGGAATGACTCAGGCATGCCTTTGCTTTGAAGCTTAGGAAGAGATCATTGCCACCACTGTTACAGAGCATTTCTTACGGTTCTTTTGTAGGCTTCCTAAATTATCGAGTACTTTATTGATTCCTGTTTAATGCACTGAGCAACAAAAGCACATTGATCAAAGGAGAGCTACAGACTGATATTTACTGAATAGTAAATTAATTTCCTTTGCTCTCTGGTGTAGCTAATTATCATGCAGTTTTACATATAAATAGCTTCAGAGTTTAATATTCCTTTCGGTAAAAGTACAGTTACTAATGATAGAACAGCAGTATATTAAATACAAAGAAGCAAAAGGTGAACAGTGTGAGTTCTAATTGGAGAATAAAATTGAAAAAGTGACAGTGAAAATGTATGCACTATTGTTTAAACTATATTATGGCTCAGATGTAGATTGAGTATTCTAAACAAAAAATCACCCTCTTTAACCTTTTAGTGTATGGGATTGCACATTCCAAGTACGTTCTTCTAAAATCTGTTGTCTTCCTGCTGTGCTAGGAAGAGAAAAAGAGGAAAAGGGAGAAAGAACAGTGTGACACAGAAGGAGAAACTGATGACTTTGATCCTGGGAAAAAAGTGGAGGTTGAACCTCCTCCAGATCGTCCTGTCAGAGCGTGCAGAACTCAGCCAGGTGAGCAATGTGAAAAATCAAATGATCTTGGGTGTTTTTAAAAGCACACACAACAGAACTTCTGTCAAAGGTATCAGAATGTAAAATTTCCATGAGAATTTGCTGAAATCTGGAGACTTCATTTTTTCCAGCTTTCTGCCATCTGAAAAATCAATATTCCTTTTGATGCCCCTGGGTTTTAGTAGGTTTTTAGTAGGTTTAGTAGGTTTTTAGTAGTGTGACTGAACTTGCCAAGGACATCTGTCTCTGGATCCTGTTACTTGGCAGAATAAAGGTAGTATAAAAGTGTTATTGTGCCTAGTGTTTCTCTAATTCCTTTTACTTAGTAATTCCTTAGTATTTACAGAACAACGGCCAGAATGTCTGAAACTTAAGTTTTGCTCAGTTCAAGGGAAAAAAATCTTGTGTAGACTGCTTAGCTGGTGTTACGGTCTTTTTTTATAACCTATGTGGGGGTTTAATTTTAGTGTCTCTATTTTCATCAAAAGTATGGCAGTAAGTTGTGACAGGTGTCTCTAAAGACCATATTTCCCTCAGTTTTCGTTTACCAGTCTTCATTAATTCTCATCACCAGCCAAAATACTCATCGGTTGTGTGTGGTAACTTCTGCATGTTTAATCCCTTCAGATTGTACCATGCTTTCTCTATGTGTAGCCATTGCTTAATAGTTAAAACTCAACATTATCCAGTAGAAACTTTTACTTACAAGAATTTTCAAATACATCATGATCTCAGTACACGTATGCCTGGAAATGGAACTTACTAGCAAAAAGTTGTGTCTTTAGGAATATTTTGAGTCTCGTCTTGGAAACACTGCCAGTTGACTGTTCAAGTAATTTATTGAGGAATTTGTTATTATGACTACATATGAAATTAAGGAATGATGTCCCTGAAATGTCAATGTGACCTAATAGGGGTAACTGAAATTTTCTGGTCAAAGCCTTATGTCTCTGGGTAGTCTGGAGCCTTGAAAAACTGACAAGCTGAAAACTGATATCTGTATTGACAAGGCTTCCATTTTCATCTGCTTGAAAAATGTTGTTCAAAAGCATATAAATTGTCTTACCTGTTCCAGTTAAGAATGGAAATGTCTCCCTGTTATCATGATGAATAGTTGGAGTTCTAATTCTAGATTTCAGCATGCTGCTTCTTTAGATTTTAATTACCTGTTCCACACACAAACTGTGAATTTTTAATGTGTAGTGTTTATTGTTCAATCTGTACAGGAAGTGAAGTCGTAATCGGTATGTCTCTTGCCAGCAAATCTGTAACTGTTTGTCACTCTTCTTTTTGATAAAAAAAGATTCAGAGAAGCTAAGTTCATGGGTGTTATGGTAAACAAACCATTAGAATTGCATAAATAGCATGTTGTAAGAATGTGGATTTCCCAGTTGCAGTATTTGAGCAACCAAGTTTCACTTTTCTTTTCCTGTAAAAATAATAACACCTTACTTTCATTTCATTGATACATTTTCTTACAACTACTAGACTTAGCATTATATCTGATTTAATGTCTACAAGGTTTTAATGTGATTAAAACTCATTAAGTAGTAAAGGAGAAGAAATAGTTATGGTATGCTTAGAAGTCTGATGTGCTTCTGCTTTGAAATCCATGTCACGTTGACCTTCAGTTCAGTACAAGCTGTACTTGTAGTTAAGATTTTCTATCTGGTATTTATATTTTTAAATAAATAAATATACCTGTATTCTGTTTCATTGCATTTACGTGTGTTTCTGTCTCAAACTGCAGCTGAAAATGAGAGCACACCAATCCAGCAATTACTGGAACATTTCCTTCGACAGCTTCAAAGGTATTAAGCATATCGTAACTACAGCTGTGTCGACAGTGTCTAATGCATATTTATGTGTTACTTTACAACTTCTTTTCCTGGTTTTCTGTTTGAAAACAGTGCCTAAAGGATGGCTGTAGTATGTTTGGTAACATTTGCAGCCATGTCAGACCTGGTAGTTTTTAAAGATTAGTTAAGGAAAATACAAAATTCTAGCTTTTGGCGGCGAGCTGTTTTGGGCAGAGGATATATATTATAATTTATTAAATATTAATGACTTAGCTTAGGAATTAAAAAACAGTTCTGAATTTTCATAGTTTAAAAGATTGAACTGTTCTCCTGAAATTTTGTTTTATTCTGTGTCCTGTCAGATACCAAAGCAAGTTTATACATGCTTACTTCATAAAACTTAATTTGGACAGGCTTTTTATTTTGTTGTTTTCCTTAAGATGTTAACCCTGTACCTCATGTTTAAAAAAAACCCAACAAACCACAAAACAAAACCCAAAATATTTCATTTTCCTTTTTTATTACATAGCAATAAGCTTAATTTGGAAATTCTAAACACTGTAGTTATTTTTAGAGGACCTCATGAATAAGAAGAATTGAAGAGGTTATTACTCAGTGAAGCCAAAAGACTCCAAGTGTCGGGTGCTGCACTTGGGTCACAACAACCCCATGCAGCACTACAGGCTTGGGGCGGAGTGGCTCGATAGCTGCTCGGTGGAGAAGGACCTGGATGTGTTGGTGGACAGGCGGCTGAATAGGAGCCAGCAGTGTGCCCAGGTGGCCAAGAAGGCCAGTGGCATCCTGGCCTGTATCAGGAATAGTGTGGTGAGCAGGACTCAGGAAGTGATCATCCCTCTGTACTTGGCACTGGTGAGACCCACCTCGAGTACTGTGTTCGGTTTTGGGCCCCTCACTACAAGAAAGACATTGAGGTGCTGGAGCGTGTCCAGAGAAGGGCAACGAAGCTGGTGAAGGGTTGAAAGTACAAGTCTTATGAGGAACGATGGAGGGAACTGGGGCTGTTTAGCCTGGAGAAGAGGAGGCTGAGGGGAGACCTTATCACTCTCTACAACTACCTGAAAGGAGATTGTAGAGAGATGGGGACTGACCTCTTCTCCCTAGTGACAAGTGATAGGATTCAAGTTAAGCCAGGCAAGGTTTAGGTTGGATATTAGGATTTTTTTTTTCACTGAAAGGGTTATCCAGCATTGGAATAGGCTGCCCAGGGAGGCGGTGGATTCGCCATCCCTGGAGGTGTTTAAAAAAAGGGTAGACGTGGTACTTGGGGATATGGTTTAGAAGTGGTTTTGTGAGGTTAGGTTAATGGTTGGACTCGATGATCTTAAAGGTCCCTTCCAACCTTAACGATTCTATGATTCTATGACTCATTTTGAGTGTAAATAAAGACACAGCATAAAGAAATGATTAAGTAATTCAAGAACTAGCTGAATATCTTTCAAAAAGTCTACAAGTGTGTAATCAAAATTCTCTCCTGTATCAGGAAACTTATCTAATATGCTTCTGTTTTATCAGAGTGCTTTTAGTGTTTTTTCTTTTTTTAGTAATACTGTTTTCTTTATAGCATTAATGAGGTATAAAAACAATTATCATTTTGTTTGCTGATATAAATCTAAATGTATTGTTTTTATTTTTAGGAAAGATCCTCATGGGTTTTTTGCTTTTCCAGTCACGGATGCCATCGCTCCTGGATATTCCATGATAATAAAGCACCCCATGGATTTTGGTACGATGAAGGAAAAAATTGCCGCGAGTGAATACAAATCAGTGACTGAATTCAAGGTGAATTGATAGAGATTTATTTATTTCAGAACTCTTTAGTAAGAAGCTGAAGATCCTTTTAACTGTAGGAGCCATTCTGACAATTATTTTAATGTGCATGTTTTCATAACTGAGCACTTTCTTATATTCCGTGTATTAGAATGGTTTTCTTGCTTTTTTTTTCACTGTGGAAGCTCTACATTTGTCAGATTCTGCTACAAATTACTGTGGAAACCAAGAACATGCTCTAAAGTTCTATGGAATTCGTGCTGCTATACATAAGCATGAGTAAGACTATCACAAAGACTTAAGCGGTTGAAGAACCTGGAGCTCCTTTTTTTTTAGACCTGGTTAGATTGATTAAGAGGCAATTTTGACATGTCTCCAGAAGACTGTGGATATATACTTGTCATGGTTTGGCCATTTTGTATAAGACTCAGTAACAACTATGTGTTTTTTATCTTTAATTATCCTATTTTCCATTTAACTTCATTTGGAATGGTCTTTTCGCAGAAACTTACTTGGCAAGTTTATTAGCAGCTTGCCTTAGCTATTTTGTCTAATGCTGTTGCTGTAATGCTTTATTGGATGCATTGTGGTTTTACACACAGTGCAGTAAGAAATCTTTTCGTGGTATTGCCAGCTCCTGGAAGGAAAGGATTCTCTTTAACTGATTCATGAAGTTCTGTTAGCTGCCTTCAGTATTATTGTTTTCTAGAGCGATGTTGGTATAACAGTAGACTTGGCAGAGAGTATTGGCAGGGTTGATCTCTTCTAGTGAAAAGTCCACCAAGGTGAGCGGGGAATGGCTTATATTTCCTATAGGTGCTTTGGCAAAGATTTTTCTGTTTACTTATCTATGCTTTATTTTTCAAAAAACGTTCAGAGATTTATAGGGAATCATAAAGAAGGCAAAAATGCCAGGTGGTCTGGATGGATGAACAAGGAGTTCCTGGACAATCTCAAACAGAAAAAGGAAGCCTACAGAGGATGGAAACAAGGACAAGTAGCCTGGGATGAATACAGACAAATTGTCCGAGCATCCAGGGATCAGGTTAGGAAAGCTAAAGCCAAGATAGAGGTA
>VZSZ01011873.1:13452-36617 GCA_013398815.1 Ibidorhyncha struthersii | reverse complement strand
TTCCAACCCTGACTATTCTGTGATTCTGTGATTCTGTGGACTCTCCTTTAAGGCCAGATTCTAGACTGATTTAGATTTCCTTATCTCTCTCTTCTTTTGAAAAAATTAAGACATTATTTTTACTTCCAGCAGTAGCAGTTTTACAAGTAATGTAAAAGCAAAATTATCAGCATTACAATACCAGTCCCTGTACACTATGTAAGAAATATTAGCTTAGTAACAGTGTTAAAGTAGTGTTAGTCGCACTTACTTGAAGTAGTTTTCACACAACAGTAATTGTGATTTGTTCCCGGTTTCAGGTAACATCAATTAAAGATTGAATACAGACAAGAGTCTTTGAACATTTCCAAACCAGATATTTAAAACTAAACATGTTCCTGCACATTTTGTCCTGAATATAGATGGCTGGCTTGCTAGATATGTTTGATTGCAGTTTCTTTTGGATGGTTAATTTACCATTCCAGTTTTCAGGAAAGATACACATTTATTTCTGTATAGCACCACTGATATGGGTGACTCCTAAGTAAGACTGTAAAGCTAATATAAAACAGAAGTTGAAATTTTGTGATACATGAAAAAAAGCCAGCAGCTCAGCCACTGAATTTATGGGATTGTGCCAGAAATGCACAGAGGATTTGAGGGAATTCTTATGATTTGTTTCTTTTAGATTTTATAGAACAGGCATGACCCAGGGAACTTTCCTCCGGTAATTGCTCTTAAAATTGCTTCATGAAATCACTACTCTTCTGTTCAATAAGTGTGGGTCAGGACCTAGTTATTTCTGCAAGTCTGACAGGCTTTGAAATACTGTTCATAGTATGTGAATCCAGCATGAAGTGGGAGTGAATTACAAACTTCTGCAATATCCAGAAGTATTAAGTAAAAACCCTTTTGTGAACATTGCACAACAATTACTCAGCTGTAACTATTGAAGTTCTTACTACTGTGGAGCTGGAGCCTGTGAGGAAGAGACAACAGTTCTAAGATATGAGGGCTGAAAGTTCATTTGGAGAACTAAATAGTTAACGTGCCCACAAGCCAATATGATGGGTTAAACCTAGAAAAGCATGTTCTACAGTCTTGTGAACTGGCAAGAACTCCATCGTCTATCTTTGAATATTAAGAATAAAAGATTAGGCTGGATCCTTATAGTCTAGTAAATATGAAGTTGCCACTGGTGACAGGTTTTGTACAACTTTTCAAGGCTTTAGGAATTGGAGGTTTTGTCTGGTTTCACCTTGGCCTGTCTGAATAAAATGAACTTGTTTAACCATATCATCAGTTTTCTAATGGCCAGACAATTATTAACCAATTTCTTTGTTTTAATTTAACTTTATATAGTCATGTGGTATAATTTTTCTATAGATGGCAGTAGAAAGTAGTTATTCTGTATAGAAGGAAATATTTATCACACTAAAGGTAGTAGTAGTATACAGTAATACAGTTTATCATATTACAGTAACAGCCTTGAAAGCGATACAGTGCAGTGTAGAAGAGTACAGGCGTATGATGTGAAAGCGGAGGTACAAAATTATATAGAACATCCCATAGCTCTAAAGAGCTCAGCAGTGGTCAGTTAAGAAAATGTGGACTGGATTGCTGGGCAAAACCAATTTTAAACCAATACAGAAAAGTAAGAATAGTTATCCAACATATGTAAGATACTCCATACATTTGGCTGTAAAGTAGAATTTCAATGAAGAAAAACAAAGTGCAAAGCCTTTAATTTCTTTATTTTATCCTTGTCCTGTAATAACTAAACCTGGCCTAATAATCATTGATTAGACTCCTAAGGTTTCAATTCTATGAACAAAAATTTTCAGCTTTGAATAAAAAGTGTTTCCTGTTTTCTGTAACAAGGTTTTTGGTGTCACATCCTCATGTCCTGACAAACTTTGCACTCAACTGATTTCAGAGGAGCTGTGTTCATTTGTAAAAATTAGAAGACTAGTTTATGTTGTTAGAACTCTTCCAGAGTTTTCAGTGTCAGGAGCTGACTTCTGCTGTCAACAATTAAAGTTGCCCCTCACTCCAGGAGGGACATAGAGGTGCTGGAGCGTGTTCAGAGAAGGGCAGCAACGCTGGTGAGGGGTCTGGAGCGCAAGTCTTATGAGGAATGAGGAACGGCTGAGAGAAATGGGGTTGTTTAATCTGGAGAAAAGGAGGTTCAGGGGAGACTTTATTGCTCTCTACAATGACCTGAAAGGAGATTGTAGTGAGGTGGGTGTCAGTCTCTTCTCCCAGGTAACAGGCAATAGGACAAAAGGAAGGGGCCTCAAATCGCGCCAGGAGAGGTTTAGACTGGATATTAGGAAAAATTACTTCAGTGAAAAGGTTACCAAGAAGTGGAACAGGCTGCCCAGGGAAGTGGTTGAATCACCATGCCTGGAGGTATTTAAAAGACCTGATGTAGTGCTGAGGGACATGGTTTAGTGGTGGACTTGGCAGTGCTAGGTTAACAGTTGGACTTGATGATCTCCAAGTTCTCTTCCAACCAAACGATTCTATGATTCTATGACTCTATGCAGTATATCTAGGTATCTATTAGGCATCTTGGGATATTCTCTCTGAAAACAGAAAGAACTATAATTCCCCTCTACCTTCAGCCATTGCTTAAAGGAGAAATAAGCTCTTTATCATTGCACGTTCAATTGCATGAGTGTAAAAATGCTGTACTCCGGTACATGGTGAGTATACTACCATTCTAGTAACAGGCCACAGCTTTGCAATAATTCTGCAAAGACTTAGAATTTGAACTGATCGGGCTTGCTTTGTCTGAACTTGGCCTTCCTGAAGCAGTTTTGGCAATCCCTGTTACTGCTTAAAAGCTAACAATATATTACCTAATTTTGGGGGGTTTTGCTCACCATAAGTTTTAGTGTAACACCTACTGTTATAATGATTTTTATATGTTTCTGTAACTTGCAGATACTAATTCTATTCTATTAGTACTATTAGTAATAGCTGGTAATAACCAGCACTTATTCTGTGGAAAGTGAATTATCTGTGACTCTAGGATAATACTGTACAGGATAGACACCCTGCAATTCTGGGAAAAGGATAAGAGCAGAGTCCCCAGGGCGATAAAGAAATTATCAGTGGTCAATTACTAGGCGTAAAAGAAATGCTACCTTGTGAGTTGAGTAGAACCAATTTTAGAGATAACAAAGGGAACAAAGAGTAAATGTCCAACATACATATAACATGCAGCCCTAACACAAAAACTTGTGGACTAAAAAAGAAAGAGGAAGTTGTAGAACATATATGATCCTAAATAGATGATGGAGTGAGTATGACATCATTCCCCTCACCGTGAAGAACTTGGGAATAAGAATGACTTGTCATTAGTGTGTGTGTTAGTTTTTTTTAGTTTGGGGTTGGGTGTTTTTTATGAGTTTTGTTTTGGTTTGTTTCACAAAAATGGAAACATGAGAATAACACCAAAGAAGCAGGCAGATACTAGACAGTTTGATCAATATAGGCTGTATCATGAAAGGGAATTATCAGTAATTGGATATTGGGGTCTATAATTGTTACTATCACTGTAACTGGACTAAGAATATTCTTTGATTAGATTGTTAATACTTTAATTCAACTATCAATAAATGTGTTGTATATGTTTTGTATACAAATTTTTGTATATGTTTCTGTAGCCCACATAAAGGTCTGGTACCAGACCTTCAGGTTTGGTTGTAGTTTGGATACAACTATGTGTTGCTCTACCTGCTATTACATGAAGTTGTGCAAAAACTGAGTTGAAGAATGATACAAAGGAGGAAATACTGGTGACCGAACAGTTTAGGGGATTTGGGTTATTTATTTCATATTTCTTTCCTGTAACCTATTCCGGATTTGGTTCTGACACATGTAACCTTTCCCATTATTATCCCATTTGTCATTGTAAAGTCTGTACAACATATCGTTATGGTAGAATGGAAAGTAATTTCTCTGATAATGATAACAGTAGAGACTTAGCTTTTAATAAACATGTGATATGTTTATAAGGAGATAAAACCCCATATAATATATGTATTTGCAAATGTAATAGCTATTTAAAAAACATACAAACTTACAAAAACATTACCATATAGTAGTAACTCTAAGTTACTCTAAGGTGTAGATGGGGCTTACAGAAAAGCTGGGGAGGGACTTTTTACAAGGGCATGTAGTGATAGGATGAGTGGGAATGGCTTTAAACTGGAAGAGGGTAGATTTAGATTAGATATCAGGAAGAAATTTTTCACTGTGAGGGTGGTGAGGCACTGAAACAGGTTGCCCAGGGAAGTTGTGGAAGCTCCATCCCTGGAAGTGTTCAAGGCCAGGTTGGACGGAGCTTTGAGCAACCTGGTCTAGTGGGAGGTGTCCCTGCCCATGGCAGGGAGGTTGGAACTAGATGATCTTCAAGGTCCCTTCCAACCTAAACCATTCTATGATTCTATGGTGCATGATAAAGCTTTAAACAGCTAATGTTCAGAAAATGATTTTCATGTTTCTTTTTCATAGATATATTATTTCTTACAGAAAAAAAATATCCATTTCAGGAAGGACAGTTAGCACACAAATATATTGTGACAAATTACCATCTATCTGCAAGTCTTTATTTTGAAGAGAAAGTGAAAGCTGTGAAATAAAAAGTGTATCAACTTAACCAAATTAGTGGTTTCTGAATAATATTCATTCTGCAGTAGATTTACATTAAATGCTACACCTCTGCATTGTATGTCAAAGTCTTGCCTTTGTTCAGATTTTTAGATATTTTGAAAAGTTTAGAGGCTTTGTCTAAGCTTTTCTTAACTGACAACTGAGATGAAATAGAAGAGATGAACAGTGTTCTTATGCAACTGGCAGAACTGCTGAATACTGTTTTCTTTCTGAGCAGAATGGGTTGGCAGCAGACTGAGAAAGGGACCAGAGACAATACAAGGAGAGAAAGGGCTCAGATAAAGAATATAATGAAAATACAAAACATCTTTGTTAGTCCTTAAAAGGCGTTGCACATATTAAAACACTTTGTAAGTTACAATATCCATTTTCCAATCTTTGTTCAGAATATTGCTTAATAAATGAATCTGCTTACTTAAATGATATGACATCTACTCCTTGGTAAAATTTGTAGATGTAGCAGCAGCTCCTAGAATACCCATATTACTGAATTGTGAGGTTCAAACTAATTACTGTGAGACACAGTAAATTAATCTGATGAAATGGCTACTCTCTGATTCTGCTGTTATGGTATAAGCTGTTTTCTCAGAATGGTCCTCTGTTGCACAGATGCAGCAGCTCACATATGTTTGGAAGCACCAGCACTTTTTATTGAATGAGCGTTGAGGGCACAAGTTTGTATTTCATTTGAATTCTGCATAGTAATTCAACAATGTCCAGTGACCATAAATACTGAACTTGAGAAAAATCTTTATTCTATTATTACCAGAGCAAGGACGTGGATGGGAGGAGAAACAATTTATTATCGTGCTACTGAAATGTGGGTTTCTGGACACTTTATCCTGTGACTTCTGTAAATGATGTTTCATTAGCATCGTAACTTCCCAGTTTTGATTTTTGACACACACTTCCTTTAAATATCACTGTAAAGCATTGGGTTGCAACCTCCCTCCAAGATCAGCCTTTGCCAGATATATATACTATGATGTATAATCTACTGATTTAATGGTCAGATGCTGCTGAGAAGGGTGGTCTAGCTCCATCAGCTTCCTTTTCACTGGGCTCAGTGATCATGTAATGTGATGAGTAACTTCAGATCTGGAAGGAAACTAACCCAGGTGGAAGGGAACCTTTAGTAATCCAGCCTTATAACTAGTAGCATGGATTGAATACCTACTTTATTAAAGGATATTGTACATATAAAAGTTGATTTATTGATCTGCGAAAGATTTAATTCTTTATCAGTTCTTTTTTTAGATACATTTTAAGTCTTTAGTAGCCTTATTAAGTTTGGCAATTTTTATTCTGCAAAAAGAAGATGCATAACAATGGTGCTCATAAAATACTTAAAATACTTCTGAAATTGGCAAAATGTGTTGCACTGCAGCCTCTCATCTGAATGGCTGATAAGCACATCCTAAAAATGTCAAAATCTTACACTGAAGATTGGAATAGCTTCAGGCAACCTGCAGCATTTTGGGAAAAGCCATAGAGAGGAAGACGGAAATAATTGCATATAATTACAAGTGAAAAAATTAAATAGTTAACTAATAGAGTTAGTTAAATAATAAATACAGTATTTTGAATCTGTTAAGTATCACTATTAAAATGTATTTCTGTATTTAGGTCTTTTATTTATTATATTTCTACAATATATCAAAAATTCTGGAAAGCCTGTTCTTCAGAGATTTAAAAAAAGCCAAAACCAAGCACATTAAAAATTACAACTAGTGTATTTGGTGATAAAACACGCTTACTGAAACCAGACATTTCAAAGTGTTGTTCTTCCTTTTTTTTTTCCCTCATCAAGATGTTTTGCTTTCTTCTATCTTGCCTTTTTCATCTTCTAAAAATATTGAAATAAAGGATCTGTTTCTGAGGTATTGAACTAAAAATAATTGGGGCCTTATAAACTTGTGATAATGACCAAAGGGAGACAAAAAAGATCAAAATGTGAAAATCACTATTAAGCAACAAAAATAACTTTGCACATTTAGTATTTAACATCAACAAGCATGGTAATGAGATGATAAATAATTAAATTAGCTGCTTGTTAGAGAAAATAAAACACCTGTAACAAAAAAAATGGTCTTACCTAGGAATAATTAAAAAAAATGAAATTAAATAGTCATAATGCTGATATTAGAGTTCAGCAGCTCTTTACTTTGTGTTTAGTACATGTAGGATGAATAGGTATTAACTGGAGAAGAAAGGGGAAAGTGTACTGGAGTACAAATACTTATTCACATTTAAATATTGTTTCATTAAAATTACTATATGTTTGATCCAAAACAGAATAGTTGACAAAATTGTGTTACAGAATATTTACTACTGTTTCCTTTCTTGATATATAAAGATCTTTAGTGTTTGGTAGCCAGAAAGACAGCAACTGCAAGTGTCAAAGACACAAATCAATAACAAAGAAGTTCTTGGTGGTGGAGATACATTTTCTGTATAGCTGTTTAAGTTTAAGAAAGGCAAAAATTTTTAAGTTGGAGTCTTGTTGACTACCTAACAATTTAAGAATTATTTAATTATTAACAGATACACAGCATTATTGTAGGGTTTGAGGCAGGATAAAATAACTCTAGCAAGCTCCATACCTGTGTTGAAAGGGGCTACGATAGTTTTAGGAGCCACAGTTTTAACTAGTGAGCTTGTGTGTATTGACTGAAGGAAAAGACATAATGGTTACATCCATTAGTAGTAAAAACCACGACAAGGCATGGATAGTGACACTGAAAATCGAATGTTTATTTGTTAAAATATTACAATAGTTCTTGGTACAGCTTTGGCACAGAGCTCTCTCTTTCAAATGAATCCCTGGCAGGATTAAAGGTTTAGCATGGGTGAAGAACCTTTCCCATCTACATGTAGCCATCCTGTTTTGACAGTTAAGTTTCATAACCTACACATGTATAGGCTTCCTTGTTGGTCTAAAGCCTAGGGAATGGGTCACTAGCCTCCTAGTACAGCTGTAATTAGCAAGGGAATGGGTGTGTCCCTGTTGATTCATACTGCTCTTTACTGATTTACTTTGAAGTACATGTATACACTATATACCTACAGGTCCCATCGTATTAAGTACCATGGCATGAATTCACCTCATGCAATTTTATATCAGAGTTCTGCAGTCTGTATGCAACCAAAAGATGACAAACCAGCCAGAGGTCAGGCAAACTGAATAACCCCCTAGAGGTGTGTAATGTGGTGGTGTTTTGCCTGTAGAGGTAGCTTTGGGTGTGTATACTAAATTTTGTCAGCATCCGCTGTGTAGAAGAATCTACACACTGTTATCTCAAATTTTAGTTCAGTTTCAGGTAAGGACATAATGTAGATCCATTCCCACCTGAAGTCAGTTTGAAAGAAAAAATAATTAGTAAACTATGAATTTAGGAACCTGATTCAAGAGTACTGAAAATGAATCTGAAATGTTTTCTGGATAAAGGAGAGGTTCATCCATATGAATGACTATACTTACACACAGACACAAGACTCTCTTATACATAGGAATTTTTAAATGACAGTTTATTAAAACCACAAATCAGTTAAGACTGATTATTGGGGAACAAAATATGCTTTTACACTCACTGTGGTTCCATTTTTTTTTTCAATTGCATTACTTCACAATGAACTTTTGACAATCCATTAAGAATTCATGCAAATGTAGGTCTTATTCAAAAATCACATTTTCACAACATCGTTGTGTTTTTGAATATGTTTGTAAACAAGCTACTTAATAGGGCAATTGTAAGAAGGATCCTTAACAAACAAACATAACAAATCCATCCAGCTCTTGCAACTCTGATGCACTGCCTTTTAGGCTCCCATTTTTACACTAAGAAAGTAAGCAGTATTAGAGAAAAAAAATCTCATACTTATCTCTTTCAAATTTTCAAGGTTTTTCAGCTTTTCTTTTTTCATTATTTTTCCTTTGGCTTATGTGCATTGTCTCTCCTTTATCCCACTGGCTCTGAATAACATATTTTGAGGTAAAAACCTTTAAGGAGACTTACCCAGATGTCAGTGTGAGTTGGTTGTGAAGTCAGGTTGATTGCAATGTCAATGGGATACTTCAAACAGGAAGCTTAGCAAATTAGAAATAAATGTCTTTTTCTCATTCCCAGGTCTTCTCTGGCTTGCTTATTAATGTGCATAATCATTGGGGGGAAAAAAAAAGGAAAAAATGTTGTTGCTGTTTGTCTATTCACTAGTGAAGTACTCCATAGCTACACTTTTAGATTAGCCTTAAGAGTTTGAATTCAGCCTGTGAATGACTGGAATATGTAGATCTCTGGCATACAACCAGCCCTCTTTGCAGCAAGGTTCATTTACACAAAAACAGCTGCAACTTTCATTAAGTGTTTGCATGCAGCCAAGCAAGACAGAACAGTTAAAACATAATGAAGAAGTGATAGAAATTATGATCTCCATTACAAAATAATCACCTGAGAGAAGTAGTCGTCTTCTGCTCTTGCAGTAACATTCACTGCAATATCTGTATCTGAAAGTAATAGAATTTCAGAATGAAATTGAGGTTACATGGTGTCTTTGCAACTGTTTGATGTTTTCTGAGGACACAACACAAAGACATAGTAGCCCTAACTTCAAAGCATTGGTAGTTTTGGACCTATCAGGTCTTTCTCTGGTCAAACATGGGGCAACTCTTTTGAGCTGCACAAATATTTAACACAAATACAGAAATGAATCTTCAAAAAATGAAGTTACAGTTTAAAAAGTAGTTAATTACTTGCGGTGACCTATGTCAAGTAACTTTGCCTGTTCCCCACAGCCTGTAATGATGAGTTATTCAAAATTGGAATTTTTTTATGACCTTATTATTTTATCATAAATTCTGCCAAACAATATTTTTTTGTTACAACTGCAGTATGTTTAGCGTATATATTCAGTGATACAAAATGTTAGAATAGCTGAACACCATATACTCCAGATGGTTCCTCCTACATAGATACTGTGGAAATTCCATCACTTGTACTGTAGATGAGTTAAAATAAAGGCCTTGTATTGCAGTGAGAGGCTCTTACTCATTATATTGAGTTGCAATTAACAGGGCCCCTTTTAAAGTTTTCATGTTTTCTCTGCTTGATTACGATCAATTAAATGAAAATCACTACAGAAAGTTGTAGCTTTATTTCAGCAGAAATCAAGAAGCTTTTTGTGTTTAGGTTTTGCTAGGAGCTCCTTGTTCATCCATGCAGGCCTCCTGGTGTTCTTCCTTGACCTCCTACCTGTTGGGATAGGATGGTCTTGAACTTGGAGGAGATGATCTTTGAATATTAGCTTGGTATATTGGGCCCATCTTCCCTTAAGGGCCCTATCCCATGGGACTCTTTCAAGCAGATCCTTGAAGTGGTCAGATTCTGTTCTCCTGAAGTTCGTCACACAATACAGCACGTGTTTTGGAATCCGTTACATGTCATACAAAAGTACTAGTTGTAGTAAAGGAGTTGTAAAGTAGTATGACTGTGATGCAACTATAAAAATATCACCTTTGTAATATTATCGGAAAACTCAGAATTATATTGTTACTCAACCTTAAAAAAAAATCCAACAAAACCAAAACAACCATCTTCCTACCGTCTCCCAAAAACCAAAAGCCCATATCATGATAGATCAATGAAACTGTTACCAGTCTTTATTAAAACTGGCCAATATACATTCAATTTTCACATCTTTATACCTTTGCATTAGGAAAGTTGCTAGACTGATGCCATTAAAAATACATTTTCAAATAGTCCTGTACAGTGGAATGAAATTAAAACATTAATTTTTTGTGGCTTAAGATAAAAAAACGTAAAACTTTCAGAAGCAATAGTCGAAGGCTCTGACCTCATAGATTTCCTCCTTGAGCAAAATGGATTTGACTTTCCCTCATGCAAGAGAATTGTTTTTTGTTTGCATATTATTTGGTATACACACAATTCTTTTGTGTCTTCCCAAATACAACACCTGTGTAACAATATCTAGAAATAATGTGTATTACAGCAGCCTTTTCTAGCCCATAGTCAGGAGAGCTATATTTTAAAAAATAAACCTTGAGAGATGTTTGCTTTCTCAGTGCATTGAAATGGAAATCTAGTCATAAAAAGATCTTTAAAGCAAACTTCAGGAAATATTGGCAGAGAACACATGGCTCCTGTACTTGCTTAAAATGTGGGAGAAACAGATTTAAATAAATAGACTGAACTGGACAAAGGGCACACTTCAGGACGAGGTCTTGATTCCTGAGCTACTAGTTCATCTTGTTTGCTTTCAGCTTCTATTTTAGTATGACTTATGTTACATGCTGGGATTGTACGCAAGAGTGATTAAAAGGAAGTTGATTACCACCTTAAACTAAATTCTTAATTTTTGACACCTTAAGTCCAATCAAGACAACTGTATGTTTGTCTAAATGCTAAGTGGCTTTAGTAAGTGCAGTACACCTGAACCTCACATTCAAACTGGACACATTGCTTGGGGGTTGTGGTAGGCAAAAAATACCTTTAAATTGTGAACGCTGACAGGCACCAGATAATTGTGTGTGTAAATATTTAAAATGAAACTTTTGATCTCTCAAGCAGAAGCTTGCTTGCTACTTGCTAGCTCCAACTGATATGGGCTGGCTGTAAATTTTTGTTAACACCCAGACTGAAAGAAAAGTCCTGAGTCCTCCAAATAATACAAAATGAGACAAAATTGTCAGTTAGATGACTGATCATATGTTCTGCATGTATACTATTTAGACTGAGAAAATTCTGGTCTTAAAGTCCTGGAAAGAAGGTTAAGGTCTTGGCTGAAGAAAAGATCTGGGAAGTTGGGGAAGATCCTGGAAATCAAGGAGATGTATGAAGACAAATGCCTGGGTGTGTCCAGGACCTCAACTGGTAACACCTGGGACTAGTCACTGCAAGTAGCTGCACAGCAGAAACCAACATGATTTTCTGCTTGACCAACAGCAATATCCATCTTTGGGGAAGGCAAGGCTAGATCTAGGGAATCTAGGTCTACATCCCCTCCAGGAAGAGCAATAGCCTAGTAGAGTAAAGGGTGTAACTAACCCAGTATCCACATTCACTACAGGTTGTTTGTTTTGTCCCACCTGTGACAGAGTGTTTAGTTTTATTCTAAAAAGAGAGAAGGGGGGAAAGAAAAAAGTCAACCCACAGATTTTGGATTTTTCTTACCAAAAATGTCACCAGTAAACTTTACTGTTTGACACATGAATGGCTCCTGCTTGCAAGTTCCTGGCTGCTTTTCTTTCTAAGACAGCCACTCCTGCTGAATTGCCAGAGAGAGAAAACATATTTTTCTGGTGAGTTTTAGGGACTATACGTAACAAAGTGACATTTGGCTGACAGGTATACATGCAATGCTTTATGAAACAGTTATAAATGTATCAATTTCCTGTTCTGCAATTAATATTATTCTTATAGATTTAAGATGATGGCATTCTTTTCTGCATAGGAATTGATGGGGCCTTTTCCTTGCTACATCCAGTTATCCAGAGGAATGGTTAAACTCTTTATGTTTAGGACATACCTTTTCAGTAATTGTGTTCATAAAGCTGTTACAGTTAAGCTTTGAACTTAAGATATTCAGAAGATGTTGTTGATGACCTAGTGATACACATCATATTGCTAGAATATTCATTACAATCAGCAACAGGACTTAACAAATGGAAAGACATACCAGTTGTTTGCCTTTACCTTTGTAAATACTGAATATCCCTATTTATTTATTTCTCTCCTTTCATTATTTGTCCTCTAAGATAGTATTTTCAGTTGAGGGTATTTAAAAATTTCTTTCTTTTAGTATTTTTGAGAAATTGTGGGTGTAATTTAGCCAGGTAACTGACCCAAGAATATATAGCACAGATAGCAATTACATTGCCTCAATCGTAGTACAGTTATTCCAAGCATAAAATGTCTATTAAGATCAAGCATACTAATCTTGCCAAAGAGAACTTCTACAAATTCTTAGGAGGGAAAGTATAAAGGAAATACAAGAAGACAAGGAGGGCTGGGAGGAAAGAGGCGCTCTCTAAAACTGCTGACTAAAAGCACTTCTTGAGGGAAAGGGCCAGAAATATGTTCCAAAACAAACAAAGAGAAAATACAGCAGAACGGTTCAAAGAAAAATGCTCTGAAATAATTTAATGCCTTGTGGCTAGAGATGACATTGAAAGTAGCGTGAACACAAGTTGATTAAGCTGCTGTCAACATATTTGGCCCCAGGAATCAGTTACTATTGATTTACAGCTTACAGTAAGGGAAAAAAGGCAGAAACTTATGAAAAGAGCTGTATTCAGTAAATTCTATTAGCATATTCACTGCAAAGGATGAAAAAAACAAGGTGGAAGTAATCTAAGGAAATAGTCACATCAAAAGATTCTGTTAGAACCAAAAGTGCCCTTTGTGTTGCAAGCCCAGGAGAAAAATGAAAGCATAACTGATAATGTTTTGGTTTGGTTTTTTTTTTTTTTTAATTTTTGCAGCCTTAAAATAGTGGCATATTATAGGTAGGCTTTTAAAAAAAACAATATTTAGTATATAAAATCACTGAGTTGGTAAAAATAATACGTGATTGTTTCATACATAAGACATTCACATTTTGTTTATTTAGACATTCTGAAATACAAAACCCAAGTCCTCTTCTCTGAATAAGTGACTGGCTTCTCAATTGTTTAGACCCAAATACAAATATAAGTAAATCAGACCCTCTGAACATGTTGTGCCTGTCACATGGGGAGCTACAGCTGCCAAGAACATTGTCAAAGACTATCACAAAGCATCTTACAAAAAAAGATATAGGTAGCGTGACCGCAGAAATACAAATAGAGATACAGGAACTTTCAGCAGCCATAGGTGAAAGAAGTGGGCTATCAGCTATGATGAAACTGAAGTACGGACAGCATAATTTATAATACCAAGACTTGGTAAATTGATGCTTTAGTAAAATTTAATTATTTAAATTCTATACACAATCCTAGAATAGTATCATAAAGCCAGTTGCTCCTTTCCTACATGATATTATATGGAAAAACACATTTTTGCACTTTAAGTATGTGTATAAAGGTATCATCTACCAAACTAAGCACACTCTTTTGTAGGGATGCAGCCCTACCTGTAGTTCAGATTTGTCCATTTTATTCTTTTAACTGTTGCAGAGGCATAGATAGCACTGCATATTTTTTTTCTCTTATTATTTTTGCTGGTTGGATGTTTGGTCTGCAAATTGTATGTGGTGAATCACTCCATAAGACCAGTTTGTTGTTTTGTTTTTTTTTCTAAAACAGACTAGAGGTAATAAAAAGCCCTTGTTTTAATGCTGAATATGTGTTGTGTTTCTCGACTGTTTAATACAGTTATTGCACTTACGATCCCCCTGTATTTTCTTTCCAGCTCAGCACGTGCAAAAGAAAGGAAGAAAGCATGCAGTTGTCTGTTCTTGCTTTGAATACCAAGACATACTTGAAGCAGCTGGAGCTGCTCAGATGAGAAGTTATAATGAACAGGGGTTTGGAACATTGTCCAGAGGTCTACTCCTACGTGTTTGAAACAGACACACTCAAACTAGATACAGCATGCTGTGAAAAGTAATAAGGTGCTCAGAAGAACAGACAGTCCATCATGTAAAAGAAAAGTAAAAAATACTCATTTGTTGAATCTAATAAATAATGTGTGAAAGAGGATATGGTAGCAACAATAAATGAGGAACAACAAGGTTTTATTAAGCTTCAGTGGCAGCACTGTCTTATAAGATAAATAGTCCTTCCTGAAGTTTATCAGTCTGCCCTTCACCAGCATGGCATGCCAGATAAGAATAAACCAGTATCTCTGAGGAGAGGTAGTGTGTATATGAGATAGTAAGGTCGTTCCAAACGTCAGAATTATAGTGACACTATCTTAGACCACACTGCTTTCTCAGTTACTAAAGCTGAACAACCTTGATAAATATAGTCTCAAAAGGGAGTGAAAGGGCTAGATGACTAAATCATATTATTAGACTCAGAAGTAGATTTTAGGTAGTCTGAATCATGTGTAATCTCATCATCATATGCAATCCTACTCCACATAACCAGCTCTCTAAAGTAACAAGTTGCTTTAACAGATTTATTAAACAACATGGCTATAAGTTTAGGAGCCCACTTGTTTGTTCCTGCAGGCTTGTTTCTGTATATTCGCTGGGAAGTTTCTACTTCAGCAACTTGTTTCTGCAGGAACGTTTTTTCTCTTTCTGCAAACTTAGTGAATAGTTTCTGCTGAGCTTTGTGATTCTACAGAAATTTAACAGACCTTTCATCCACCGTGCAAGTTTTCTCTTTATGTGCAGTCAATTTATTTGTGGGAATGCTAAAGTAACTAGATCTCACTAGTGGTAGCTGAAAACAATTAACTGAATGAAACACAAGCATATACGAAGAAATTCATCTTAATACTAGGGGTCACAAGGTAGTTTTTATTTTGAAGTGTTCACACCTCTCTAAACAGGAACTGTCAAAAGGTACTTCAAAGGCAGAAAAATATTCTTAGTGAGGTACTTCTATTGTAACGTTTCACATTGCATCACCCTATACAAAAACATGTTTACAGTTCGCATTTATTACCTCTGAAGTCACAATGGCACATACAACCACAAATATAAATACAAATACAAATATGAAACAGCCATCAGCATCTAAATACTTGGAGGTAAAAGCAAAATAATTAACTTGTCTACTGATAATAACCACATAGTTTATTCTCCATTAATGTTATTACATAAAATAGATTATTTTTGCGTAAGCAAGCCATTGTATGTTTCAAACAAAAAGGGACAATAGACAATTACTGAAAAAAAGAAAATACTTCCTGCTTAGGATAAAGGAGTTCTTTTAAGTTTCCCTTTCAGTGTACACTAGAGATTGAGGTCATCTCCACTGTGGTCTGAAGGGAATATACCTAAATAAGTGGTTATCTACAATTACAAGGAAGGAGAGAGTTGGCTGGAGTTGCCCTCTTTGTTTCTCCATAAAAAGAAATTTTTCCTACAAACTCATAAAAATTCTTGGTTTTACAGATAGAGGTGTGTTAGGCCAACTCATTCATCTGTGTTCCATGAAGGCTTTTCCTTACAGTATGGTCAGGCAGTTGGACTAGATGATCATTGCAGGTTCCTTCCAACTGAAATACTTCTATTCTATTCTATTCTATTCTATTCTATTCTATTCTATTCTATTCTATTCTATTCTATTCTATTCTATGAACTGTAGAATATTGTGCAGGCGTTTTCAAATGCGATTAAATATTGAGAGAAATCTGATCCAGAGAAGTATAATGAACTGCAATATAAAATTGATCTGTATCACAAGGTGTCCAAAGATTGATAAAAGAGAGACTTTTATGTAAAGCAAACAAATTAATCTACTGTAACAAACCCAAGGTCTCTTAATTAAATAGGAGGCTTGATGATGGTGAATACTATGGATGCTCAGGAAAAAAAGGATAAAGACAGCGCAAGTTTCTAGCAATAATTCCTCAGTATGATTTCCCTGTCTCCAATAAAGTGTATTTCAGGAACTTCTGAACCAGAAACAGTGTCTTTGTTAAATGGCAAAAATAATAATAAATCTAGTGAGAGTTATTTGTTTTGTTTAAAGCCAGTTTTCAACCCCTCTGAGTTTTTAACAACATCCTGTGAGAATGACTTTTGCAGTTTAACTTTACATTGTGCAATTCCCTTTCCCTGTTTGGAAACTATAGTTAGTTTAATTGTGGCCTTGTTCTTGTGTTAGAAGACATGATGAATAGTAATTTCTTATCCTTCTTCTTTGTATAACTCTTGGGTTTATAGGCCTTTTCTTTCTTTTGGATTGTCTTTTCTGTTCTTAGACCTATTCCATCTAATCATATTTGCACACAAAAGCTGACCTATCGCTTTGTTTGATTATCATATTTGTCCCTCTGTGTCCTTATTCTAACTCAGCCATTTCTTTTTGTATCAGGAAGACCACTAAATTCCTTGATACAAACATGGCCAAGTTGTGAAACTGGAATGGTCTCATATAATTTCTTTCTTTTCCTGTCGTTCAGTCTGATGATCAATTCATCTTTTTCTTTTTTTTCTTCATATTTTATTGTTAACAGAAACGCTCTGTTTCCATTTTATGGAATTACATTTCAGCTACCTATTCTGTAATTTTTCCCCTATAATACCCTATTATAATAATTTGTCTGATGCTAGGTGTTCTTAGAATATCTTTATAAAAGTTAAGATTTAATTCTAATTTCCTCTTTTCCCACAGGTTAATCCACAGTATAGCTCTTCCATAAATAATATTGCATTTTTTTCAGTTGTAAGGCACGTGTTTGTTCATTTTTCCCTCAGAAAAGGTCCCTCAGCTACCAAAAAAAAACATTTCAAAACTGTAGCCTCTGGCAAGGATAACTCTTTTCTTTTTCAGATACCTTGTACATAGTAATATATCTAGAATAATGTTGTATGAATAATATTATTGCAGAATCCATATTTTCAATTGCAATTCAGGCTGAAGTTCAAATCCATATTTCAGGACATGATTTACACTCACACATGGTATTTTTGCACTCTGTTCATGCCACAAATAACCTCTGACTATCATAATCCTGCTCTGCAACTGGCAACAGGACATGAAAAAGTAACATTTTGTTAATTAAGATGATAATTTGTTTTA
Organism: Ibidorhyncha struthersii; assembly: GCA_013398815.1. NCBI lineage: Eukaryota > Metazoa > Chordata > Aves > Charadriiformes > Charadriidae > Ibidorhyncha > Ibidorhyncha struthersii. The sequence continues at coordinate 19,261 of VZSZ01011873.1, read as the reverse complement.
TTCATGGGTAAGATACGTGGGTGAATATATCATAGAAAATGGAAACTTTGCTGCCTTATGGCAAGTGATTTATTAAGGTTTGAAAGCAGTGTGCACGTTGTAACACTGCAGACAGACAAAATGAAGCAAAGCCATTTAATTAGGATTAGAATGGTACCTCTGTGTTAAAATTACTATGCAGTTTTTCTGAAGTTTTGGGGAAGTCCAAAGACTCATACTATTTTAGGCTTTGGTTATGCTAAGTGAAATAGAATTTAATTTTTCTGATCTAAAAATGGTATTTATGATCACAGTAACAAAACCAGAAAATACCTCTTTCAGAAAGTAAAAAAGGATGCTAAACAAATATTTACAGTTCTATGAAGTTCCTAAGAAAATATTATCATACTATGCCAGTGTGAAGAAATATACTTGTGATTCCAGCTATTTTCCAAATGATCATTGTCATGCTCAACACAGTCTTAACTCGGGAACTTTGCTCAATTTATTACCAACGACCAAACTTTTAATTACGAGTTCAGGTATTGAAAAAAAAAGATTATAAACAATTAAATACCTCAGAAAAATAATTCCTCCCTCTTTCCCAGGCTCAGCTTCCCCCATTCCTTGCTTCGATTTCTCCTTTTTTTCACACCGCACTTTCACCCTTTTGCCGAGGCAATGGGAGATGCAGGAGGAAGGAGTCAGTGCGCAGTGGTTTCTTTCTGCTGTCCTTTTCTTCTTACTGCTTCCCTGCTCCAGCATGGGTTGTCTGTGGGTTGCAGGCTCTCTGGAGGTGTCCTTACTCCAAAGTGGGTCCCCCATGACCCACAGTCCCTCAGCATCCCTCCTCCATCAGAAGTGCCTCCTTCCAAGAGACCATTTCCAGACATCTCCATTGTCCACAACAACGTACTCTTCTGCATTCCTCCCTTTTCTCCAAAGATGCCTTTTCACATACCTCCTCACAGGTCCCCTTTTGTGTGTCCCCCCATGTCTCCTCTCATGTATTTCCTTTTTGTGCCTCCTGCCCCCAGCTACTGCCACACTTCCAAAAACATGCTTGGTCAGAGGCACCATGTGCTCCTCTGGCTGGCTGAAGGTTTGAGGCAGGTTTGTATCAGAATTAATTACAGTGAGAAAGAGGTTTGGTTTTGTTTTGTTTTGTTTCAATAAGAAGAAAGAAAGAGGAAAGGGACACTCACTTTTTAAATTAAATAACAAAAGTTAATTTCTGATGTTTCATCTTAAAGGGAAAAAAAAACCACAACAGCAATCCCCCCACACACACCTGAAAACCCAAACCTGTCATACTTTTGTTCTCCAAAAGAAATATGATCTGACTTGCTCAAAAGAGTAAAAAATTCCTGTTGAAGAGTGTGTATGTATTATGGCTTACTCAGTATTGTCTTCAAAATCTGCTAATTAGGTTGCAAAAGTGCAAATGAGTTTTAATAGATCTTTATCCAAAACTTGAAAAAATGTGGAGGTTTTCATATTTCACTGTCTTACTTGTATTCTTTTATTGTTTTATAAAAACAGAAGAAAAAAATGTAATTTAAGTTGAAAGGCTATTCTTGCTATGATTTTAATACAAATTAAGATTACAGGACAGAGATTTTTTCACATTAAAACATTTTATTAAATCAGAAATATTCAGCAAATATTGACTTTTTTTTAATGACTGATGATTACAGCTGTATGTAATGCTGTATTTTAACATAGACACTTCTCCATAATATAAGTAATATAATTCGTGTTTGTTAACAGCCTTACACATTGTTCAGGGAATCAACGTGTTAAAAATGCAACTGTTTTCTGTATAGTTGGGAAGAGAGTTATAACTGAAGAGAGTATTATGGCAAGCATCTATAATGCTGAATTTTGACTGAGAGAGTTAAAAGAAGACAGCAATCATCAAAATACCACACAGCTACATATTATGTACGAATTTCACCTAGTTATTGCTGTCTATCTACCTCATCTGTAGTTCATGTACATTTTCAAGAAAAGTATGCAGTTTTGATTAGCTGTACATTGATCACAATATCAAACTATTTGACATTTGATTTTTTTTTCATCTCGCTTCTACCTCCAGTGGATCCTTATTATGTCCAGATTAAAAAGCCTTCAACCATTCCCTTCTGATGAAGTATTTGACTCTGTCCTTGTATGCAACAGACTTTTTAAACAAAAAAAAAAGGCAAACCCAAAACAGATTGAGATACAATCTTTGAGAAGATTGAAATGCAATATTTAAGTTCCTTAAAATAACTTAATGCCAGCCCATGTCAATTTAAATCTGGACTGTGTGTTCTTCAGCCACGTGATCTTATTCCTCCTTTACCTAGCATTGCCTTCAGGGAGCCAGGTCAGGGACATGAGTTGAAAAATAATCCAGCATAAAAAGTGATTACTTTTAATCTGAGTATTATCCTGAGTCAGGTTAGTGCACACTCACACGAATGTTGCTGCTAGCAGAAAATGAAGGGCAGGAACAGGAGCAGGGGGGAAATAGAAAGACAGAACTGCAGCAGCTCAGTCTTAGATTAGCATGAAGTGCACTAGAACTATACCCTACATCTTCACTGCATGACACTATTTGGTCTTCAGTTATTTCCCTCATTCTTTCCTGTTAGTTCAAATTTTTCTCATCTCTTGAAAATGTCAACACTAGAACTCTATGCAGTAGTCTACTCAGTCTCATGGGGACATATATAAAGCTGTATCCCTTTATTGAATTTTCTATTTTCCTATCTATATATTGAACCAGATCACCCTTTCTTTTCATACACCAGTGCAAAAGTGAGTTATATATCATTTTTCCTATTATCTTCCCTAGATTGTTTGTAGTCATCCATTCTGAAAATACAGCCCAACTTCCTTGCTTTTGGACATATAACTACATTTGCTTTAACAAACCTAGCTTATCCAAGAAATAGCCTTGTTTCCAATGACTGCTGTAGCTACCATTTTCTCATAAATTACCAATGTGACCTTCTGTAGATGATAAGATTTTGGTTATCCAGGCTGCTGATAAAAACTTTGAAATGTGTTAGCCTTCGTAAACATCTTGGCAAAATGTTATTAGCAACATCTCTATTTCATTGTCATCTTTTATTGACAGGTATTTCCTGAATTATTTTGGTTAGTCTGCTGTTAACTTATATGCAGTTTGTCATCATCGCCTGATGATTATGTTTATCAGCCACAGTAATTTTGAAAACAGAGCCTAAGCCTTGAGGCTGAGTTCATTCTAAGAGGGATCACATAAAAGCCAATTGAAGGAATTTTTTGGAAGTACTGAAACTGGACAGAAAGTGTGAAACTAAGGGTATCCTACTGCTTTCATCACATTTAGCATGGATTTTGTCATATAGTTGGTCATATTCATTTTGAGCTACATTATACATGACACTTCAAACAAAATAAAAGGCCAGCTTACCCCAAGCAGTGCAGTGTATAAAGTGAACTTGAAATATATTAGAAAGTACATCAAGAATACATAGAAGAGATTACTAAACAATGTAATCAGAATGTATGACATGAAACACTGCAATTTCTTGTGAGAAAGCATAGATGAAAGTTGTATAACTACATATATATGTGTGTGTTGTGAAATGCTGTTACACTAATGATAACAGCAACACGACTTTAACAATAGATTTCTTATATAACATTTTGAACATAAATTTACATAGTAGCTTGTAAATTTACATAGTAGACAAGCGTTTTGAATTTTTTTACTAGTTTTTTATTAATATAACAAAGCTAAAATGAAGTCCAATGGAAGTTTTTACCACTGCTTTCAGAGATGTTAGACTACCCCTAAGTGAGCTGTTAAAAACAGTCAAATGAGGAAAAAGATATTTAATGCAACATCATGATTGCTTTAAGGAATACTGGTAACATAAGACATGAAGTCATGGTAAAATAGAATGGGCAGGTAAGATTAGGATAAAGAGATTTTCTGGAACAGGAGTTAACTCTGCAGGGGCTGCTCAAGTAATCAATATGAGAGGGAATGTATAAATACGAAGAGGAATGTGGAAAGACATGCATTGAAAGTGTCAGGTTCTTCACATCTGATTATAATATGGTGGAGTCAGGATGAAGAAAATACTATGTTAATGACGATGTGCTCTTGGATCGCATGGAAAGTAGCAGGATTTTCAAATAGCATTACTGTTTATTGCAATAACACTTACACCCTGCAAGTCTGGTTTTCTTTTTATTATACCTATGCCATGTCAAAGGCGACATGTTTTCATAGCTTGAACCCATTAGGATCTGTAAACAAAAGATTTCTTTCATGCCATGATAGCACAGTATCCTTGGTTAGTGCTTACTTCAAAATTAATACACTGCAGTTCAGATTTGCCCATAGTAGGTCATTATATGAGAGCCTACTGTGCTACATAGAGATGACAGGAAATATCTCACTATTTAGAAAGGAGTCAAGTAGTTCACATAAGAACTGAGCAATTCTTTTCATTCTCAAAGATGGTCACTGAATGATGAGCATATCTTGTTAACTGTATTATAATAAAACAAAATTATGAACTGTATATTTTGTAACAAGGTGAATACATAATATGTGTATAATTTCAGGAAGAACTCTTTTGAGGTACCCTCACAGAACCATTTCAATGCTCTGCAGACTGAAGAGGAAAGACCTGTCACATCAGGAGAGGTGCTGGAGCTGAGTAAGTCAGCCTGATCTGCTCCCTATATAACAACCAGTGCCACTAAGAAAAGGTGACGGGTGATAGTAGAAGGCAGCTCTCTTCTGAGAGGTATGGAGGCATCCATTTGCCGACCTGATGCACTCTCTAGAGAGGTGTGCTTCTTACCGGGTGCTTCTATCAGGGATATCACCAAGAGACTACCAAGTATCGTACAGTCCACTGACTATTATCTGCTGCTGTTGTTTCACGTGGGCACCAGTGAAACAGCCAGGAGTAGTCTGAGGAGCATCAAGAAGGATTACAGAGCCCTGGGAGCAGTGGTAAAGGACTCTGAAGCACAGGCAGTTTTTTCATCAGTCCTCCCAATCAAAGGAAAGGGGTTTGAAAGGGCCAACTGAATATGGCGTATCAACAAATGGTTACAGGGCTGGTGTCACAACCAGGGGTTTGGCTACTCAGACTATAGAATTCGCTTTGAGAAACCAGTTCTACTGGGGGCTGATGGGGTCCATCTGTCAGAGAAGGGGAAGAGCATCTTCAGTCATAGGCTTTCCCAGCTGGTGAGGAAGGCTTTAAACTAAAGTTGCTGGAGGACGGGATCCTCAGTCCATCCCACTCCTACCAGTTTGATGCCAGTGCCAGCAGTAGATGCCCAGAGCCTGGAGAAGGATCACATGTCAGCAGGAGAGCACCTGCAGTATAGCACAAAGGAATTGCAGCCACTCCAGCCAGCAAGTCAGCTTCATCAGGGGCTCAACTTAAATGCCTCTGTGTAAACACACATAGCATGGAAAATAAACAGGAGTAGCTAGACGTGTGCACACCTGCAGGGCTATTGGCATCACAGAGATGTGGTGGGATGGCTGACATCACCTATGTGGACTTGTGCAAAGCATTTGACACTGTCCCGCATGACATCCTTATCTCTGAATTGGTGAGACATGGATCTGAGAGATGGACCACTCGGTGGATAAGGAATTAATTGGGTGGTCACACACCAAGAATTACGGTCAAAGGCTTGATGTCCGAGTGGTGACCAGTGATGAGTGGTGTTCCTCAGGGGTCAGTACTGGAACTGGTGCTGTTTAACATCTTTGTTGGCGACATGGACAGTGGGATTGAGTGCACCCTTAGCAAGTTTG
>VZSZ01011873.1:0-13360 GCA_013398815.1 Ibidorhyncha struthersii | reverse complement strand
AAGATCATCTAGTTCCAACCCCCCTGCCATGGGTAGGGACACTTCCCACTAGACCAGGTTGTTCAAAGCCCCATCCAACCTGGCCTTGAACACCTCTAGGAATGAGGCTTCCACAATTTCTCTGGGCAACCTGTTCCAGTGCCTCACCACCCTCATAGTGAAAAATTTCTTCCTGATATTTAATCTAAATCTCCCCTCTTCCAGTTTGAAGCCATTACCCCTCTTCCTATTACTACACGCCCTTGTAAAAAGTCCCTCTCCATCCTTCTTATAGGCCCCCTTCAGATACCAGAAGGCTGCTATAAGGTCTCCCTGGAGTCTTCTCTTCTCCAGGCTGTCAAAACCTCAGGAGAGGTATCCTTGCACTTAGAAAAGCAATTAACCTAAAATGCTTCTTGGCTGAAACTATATATTATGGTTTATATTTTTATATTTATTCATGTGGAATGTGTGATCAAAATATTTTATAAATCTTGGGCAAAAGTCTAGTTTATAGTATATAACTGTTCTGTGGAAGAACATAAAGGAATCAAAAATGAGGATGAAATCACAATCCTTCTGCTCAACCCAAATAAACATGTTGTTATCAAAAGTCTGAGAAGTTGGAAGAAACATTCTACATAGTTCATATATAACCTTCTTTTTAGCTATAGCACTTCTTAAGATAATATATCCTACTAGCACGAGCAATTTAAACATGGAAGTTCTGAAGCAATAGTAATAGTCTTGTTTTTAAAATGTGTTTCTGCGTAAGAAGAATCTATCAGATTCTGTCCATTGTCCCATCTAGGAAAACTGCTTCTCCCACAAATGTACAGTTACTTCTGAACAAGTGACAGTAGCATTCACAGAATTTAGTATTGAATGTTAGTTTTCAAGTGTTGGAAATACACATACAACTGAAATGGCAAAATAACACTGTTAAGGAAAGTGAAGTATAATGTAAACAGCACAATGGATTAAGCAATCTGTGTGTAAATATACAGAGATACCCCACTTACATATTTTCCAGTGGGATTTTCCTGCTGGAGAACATTTTTGTCTTCCCCCATGCCCTTGCAAGGGAAACTCTTTAATGTCCATCTTAGACAATTTCCCTGTTTCACGTGTTCTCCTGCAGTGACTAAAATGAAAAATTTAGTTTATAATCTGGTTGAGAAGTAGAGCAATTTTTAACTTATAGATCCTCCAAAAGTTGTACTTTCTAGTAAGTTACTCCTTTCACTGGTGGCAAATGCAATTTAGTCTGTCTAGAGCTCCTATTTTTCTGGAAGCTTTTATTAAATATTAACCAAATACAGCCATATCGCAACTGTAAATGATTATACTTACTATAGTAATTCAAACGTCTTATTCTTTACAGCTGAATAAAATTCTAATTCTAAAGACTGCTGTAATGAAGCATGATATATTTACATTTCAAAACAACAATAATGACAGCAGTGAAAAGTATTTCACAATTCACTTTTTTTTGTAAAACCAGATATGGCTTTAATCTTTATTATAATGTCACCTGCTGCTGCCAATATGCTAAAACATCTTTCATAGTTTTCCTATATGCTTAAAAAAATATTATTCTTATGCATATCACATGTAAAAATCATTCCCAGCTTCACAGGGATGTGACAACCTGTGCAAACCTGAAGGCATTTTCTTAGCCTGTTTACTAAAGAAAAGTATTTTATTCAATCTGTCTGGCTGTCTGTTTCTAATAACTTTCTGAACCCATTTGTTAGTTTCAACTAATTCTAAATAAAATTACAAGAAAAGGTGCAAGAAAATTACCACTTACATATAGAGTAGTGACCCAAGTTAGGCATCCCCTGAAAGGGAGACGGCAGAAACCTGTTTGCATGCTTCTTTCAGTATCAGCTGTCCGTCCAAAAGCACACACTTTCTCATCATCTGATTAGCTTGTATTTGGCTGCAGACTAGCACTGATGTTGCTGTTTCTCTTGTTTACTACGGATATTGCAGAGATATCGGAAGACTTGGGGAAGGGGAAGGAAGAGGATTTGACAGAAGAGCTGGCTAGGTGACAAAATATATGAAGTCATACTTTTTATTGCTTTCACCATTCAAAACCAGCTTTGTTTTCTTTGCTGCTTTATTTTCACTGTTTTAAGTTATGGTAGAATTAAGGAAAGATTCATTTAAAATGTTTGAATGTCTTTTATTCTTGAAATGCAAAAAAAACCTCTTGAAAATAATGTGTAGTTTGCAACTACAAGAAAAAACACATAGAAAGTTCAATGATCAAACATGAATTTACCCCTTTTGAAAAAAGATGCAGAGATCAAGCTCCTCATGTTCCCGGGTTCAGTAAAAATGTTGGCAGGTTTGCTAGTACTATATGACTATTCTTTTATCCAGAACATGTAGATTTAGTGAGAATTTATTGCCAGTCACCAGCTAAGCTACTACTCTGAAGTAGCAGCACAGTGTCATATAGCTCAGATTCCTCTTCTGTGTCTTAGTCAGGATAGATCACGTTTGTACACATGTATCATGGTCTCAAACAGACATTAATGTATCTTATAACTCACCAAGATATACAAATATAGTCTCTGGGTTACGTCAACCCAGCCACAGGTTTTCTGCCAGAGTTGGTTAACATCAGGCCTATGGAGACGGCAGGTAGGTACAGCTGACTCCAGTTGAACATATAGACTTACCCTGTGTGGAGGCAGTTACACTGACCATCACTGTGGCTTACAAAAACTTCTGGTTGTGAAAAATAGCCTTATTAAACAAGCCAATACCAGTAAGATTCCTTTTGGAATGAAGATGCTGTTGATATTCTTTGTTTAGCCAGGATATACTCAGATTGAGTGGTAATTGGAACCTTATCTACGAAGTTGGCATAAAATAGGTGATATTTAGCTTGTGAACCCAAATGAAATGCTGAATGTATGGGGTTATTGCTGAAAAGTTCAGTTTAGTCCTGTGAAAACAATGTTGCTTTTGAGAGTAGGCATTTTAATTTGGGATATCTTAGATGTTTAATCTTTTAGAAGCCTGAGTAAATGGGCAGAGATTATGTGAACTGTTGGATCCTCTCAATTCCCGATCAAAAAATCTACCTAAATTTTACTTTAGGCATCGCAGTCTGCTTTTTACGGTCCATTTATTTTCTGTTTCCTTCCTCTTACATTGCACCTTTATAAATGAACAGACATCCTTGGAACTGTTATGAGTTCCAATATGTTCACAATTTGTAAATGGCATTTTCTTACTGAAATAATTTTTCTTCTAAAGCTAATAAATATTCTCTAGCTATCATGTAATTTTAACCCATTAGAAAATTCCTTTGAGATAGAGGTACATACTTAGTGCTTTCAATGCTTACTTAAAGTAAGTAACCCTATAAAGCAACTGAAATATCTTGAACTTCAGCAGTGAGAAGATTCACATTAGGACAATTAATTGTTTTTATAGTAGCTAAAAGTCTNGTTCTTTACAGAATAAAATATTTCCAGTTCTTGAAAAAAGACAAAGATGTATCACCTCCTTAGGAAAATTCTTTCTTACTGATCAGTTAGATAAACTGAAAATGTCTCTCAAATTCAAAAGACTGGAAATAAGCAGGAGGAAGATGGCTGGAGGATGATAAAGGAATAGACTGAAGCATAGATGTGAATCAGTAGATTCATTTCAGAATCTTTCCATGGCCTCTTGCATGTAATAACAAATATGGTACATAAAATTAAATCCTGATACAAACTTAAGCAAATTTCAGATACAATAAAGCCCAATTACAACCTACGGAAAAATGCCCCATTGCATAATTTTATGTTAACCATTAAGTTAAAAAGGGTAGAAAGGAGGATCCTGGGAACTACCGACCTGTAAGCCTCACCTCTGTGCCTGGGAAGATCATGGAACAGATCCTCCTTGAAGCTATGCTAAGGCACATGGAGGACTGGGACGTGATTCAAGACAGCCAGCATGGCTTCACCGAGGGCAAGTCATGCCTGACCAACATCATGGCCTTCTATGATGGAGTAATTATATTATTGGACAAGGGAAGAGCTACAGATATCATGTATGTGGACTTCTGTAAGGCCTTTGACACAGTCCCCCACAACATCCTTCTCTCCAAATTGGAGAGGTGTGGATTTGATGGGTGGACTGTTCAGTGGATGAGGAATTGATTGGATGGTTGCATCTGGAGGGTAGTGGGCAACAGCTCAATGTCCAGTTGGATATTGGTGACAAGTGGTGTCCCTCAGGGGTCTGTACTGGGACCAGTATCATTCAATATCTTCATCAATGACATAGACAGCGGGATCAAGTGCACCCTCAGTGAGTTTGCAGATGACTCCAAACTGAGTGGTGTGGTCAACATGCCTAAGGGAAGAGATGCGATCCAGAAGGACCCGAACAGGCTTGAGAAGTGGGCCTGTGTGAACTTCATGAGGGCATGCAACAAGGGCAATCACAAGGTCCTGCACCTGGGTCTGGACAAACAGTAGTATCAATACAGGCAGGGGGATGAAGGGATTAAGAGTAACCCTGCTGAGAAGGATTTGGGGTATTGGTGGATGAAAAGCTGGACCTGAGCTGGCAATGTGTGCTCACAGCCCAGAAAGCCAACTGCATCCAGGGCTGCATCAAAAGAAATGTGGCCAGCAGGTCGAGGGAGGTGATTCTGCCCCTCTACTCAGCGCTGGTGGGATCCCAACTGGAGTATTGTGTCCAGCTCTGTAGGCCTCTGCACAGGAGGAGCACACTGTTGGAGCAGGTCCAGAGGACAGTGACAAAAACGATTAAAAATGATCAGAAGGATGGAATCCCTCTCCTATGAGGGCAGGCTGAGAAAGCTGAGGTTGTTCTGCCTGGAGAAGTGCGACCTTTTTGCAGCCTTTCAGTACTTAAAGGGGGCTTACAGGAAAAATGAGGACAGACTTTTTAGTAAGGCCTGTTGTGATAAGGGATAATTGCTTTAAACTAAAAGAGTGTAGATTTAGACTAGATATAAGGAACGAATTATTCACAAGTCTGGTGAAACAGTGGCACAGGTTGCCCAGAGAGGTGGTAAATGTCCCTGAGCAACCTGATCTAGTTAAAGATATCCCTGCTCACTATAGGGGTGTTGGGACTATATGACCTTTAAAGGTCCCTTCCAACCCAAACTATTCTATGATTCTATGACTCATGATTCTATGATTCTATGATTCTAAATTAATGAAGGCACAGCATTATGCTATTAGTAATTTATGTGACAAAAACATGAAGCTGGGCAACTGCTACTATTTTCACAAATACAGTCCTATTTTCCAGGGAAATCAATTGCCTAATGGATTAAGCAACAAGCCTTATTTGTATTTTGGGACACTTAATCATCTATAATATGTAACTGGAAGTGCCATTTGCTTTCCAACTTGGCCAAATGATGGAAATTTATTGTATCTAATAGCTTGTTTGGATTTGTTTAACAAGAAGGATTTTTTTGTGTGTGTGTCTTAGGAAACCCCTAATTTACAACCATAACGCTAAATATTAAATTTAAAAGGATTCAAGGAAACATGGAATAACAACCCAAGGATGACTTGGACATAGAAACCTGTAATAAAGACAGTGTGGAGGTCCACTACAAGGGTTTTGTCTGCTCATCAGTTCTTACCGATCTTTTAGCACTAAAATGCAAAGCAGATGGTCGCATTTGCTGGTTTTATAAGATATTTGTGAAGTACAGCCTTGTATCACTCAAGGAGTTCTGATATTTGCTGAGATGAGTTCCATTTTTTTTAGAAAGTGTCCATCATAGTAATCTAAGTGTCAGTGAGCCCAGGAAGAGATACACTGCTCAAAGGAACTAATTAATTAAACAAGGTTGAATAGAACAGCATGGAACAGAAGATATTTAAAGTACCTTTTTTCTCCCTGTTTCCGCACCACGGTGACTAATGTTTATTAAGTCCCCATAGTGAGATACTGAGAGATTTTTCTCAAGATCTCGTGCTGTTTAAAAGGAAACAATGGCTTGTGGTAAAGTCAACTCATGCTGAGATACATTAACTGCACCATGTTATCAGCTGATAATGGTGCTATTACCACATTACCCACTGTGTATATTTGTGAATTAGGATGTTTCCTTGTTAATGGAATTGAGCCATTTTTTTTGAAATGGCAAGTATTGGGCATTTTTGACACCATTTTGAAGGGGTGGGGAATACTGCCTCATTTACTGGGCTTGTTTATTTGGTGGATATTCCCTCTTTAAACTTCTGGAAGTATATTTACTTTTATTCTATTGTCTTGCTTTGAGGTTTCATGGAGACATTTCATAGGGCACAATTCTTACAATGAAAGAAAAATATAGAAATATGTTATGTTGGAGAATAATTGCCACACTATAAATTCTGAACATTCCAAAAGGGCACCAATCTAATATAACTGTAAATAATGACTCTTAGATTGCATGATTGAAAGGCAGTTGCTTAAGTACAGCATTTTTTTTTCCTAGTTAGGTGGCACTGGCCAGACTCTGGAGTGTAGCAGAAAGTCCAGTTTCTTTATTCATTAGAGGAAAGCTGGAGATAGATACACTTCCTGTAGATTCAACATAACCAGTAAGCCTCTCCAACCAGACATTTGTTACACGTGACCAAATAAAACAAAATGTACTCTTCCTAAAAGAAGTAATTCAAAACATGCTGCTGAGATTTTCGTGTTACATTTGCTTCATTCTGAATCTGAGTCCGTGGCATGAATAATGATGTAATCATGGAAACAAATGACAGTACAGTTATGTGATTAAAAATCAATGTTATTTGTGCTTTCCCATGTATGAAATATACATATTTACTGATCAATTTGTAAACATACATTAGCAAAAACAATGCAATATTTTTTATCTATGATCAATTCATGAACTTGCAATGAAAGGCAAATTAAAGTGCTTATTAAAAGTTGACAGTAAAACAATCCAAGGAATAGCATTCCAGACTAGTAAACCCTGAAAGAAATCTATTTATTCTAGATTTCATAAGATAATGAAGTTTTAGCTCTCTGTCTACTCACAGATTCATAAGTTCTCTTGACGGCATTTCCAGAAGTAAATAAATAAAAAAATAGTTTTAATGAAATAGAAAAAGGCATGTCTTGCTGGAAGCTGTGAATTTTGAGGTTAATAATAAGGTTTCTGTCTTCTAATTTTGTTATGCAAAGAGGGTAAAGACTCAAAAATACAGACAACAGTACATGCTGTTATAAAACAGTATCATGTAGTCTATGTCATACCACAGTTCTTCACATTTCAGTGCCGTAAACCTATAACCATAAACTCCAAATATCTAGAATATGTAGCTTATTAATTATCTTATAAAGGTTTTGTGAATTAACAGTAACTGATATTAAGAAAACATTGGATTATCCTTCTGTTTCTGTTATGCATATTCTTCAAGATGTCGGGCTCCTTCTTTATCCTCTCTTTGACTAAGCTCCTCATTTGTATTATGGATGTCATCAATTTTTTATCTGTTGGACCCATCTATATTTTTATTTTTCTTTAAAATCAGGCTCCTTCATTCTGTGTATTTGGATAGTAACAATTAAAGTGCAACTCATCTCTACACAAGCTTTTTAAATGCTTCTACAATGAAAATAAATAATGAGGGAGTATAATTTTCAGGGCAGGAAGTGATATCTGAAGATTCTAAGTTTACATGGGAGTCCTAAAATATCCTTGGATCTCCTGGGCAGCTGAAATGGAGATATGAAAACTGTCTTTATACAGTTTAGGAAACTTTAGCTGAAGCCTTTTTGTTTATTTTTCCAAGCCAAAGGGGGCTTGACCTTAACTGTTCTTTATTTTTCCCAGATTATACAATGTAAGTGCAAGACAACACCACCCTTCTTTCATGTGCCTTTTTTTTTTTTTCTTTTTTTATCCTGAAGTGTTCTGCTACAGTCTGTACAGCCAATGCTTCATGCTAAATACAAGGAAATTACAGGAAATTCAGAATCAAGAGTAGAGCTCTGTGTAGGTTTATAGCCCTTAAACTATCAAGCTCTTCACATTTTCCCATCCTGTACAGGGAAGTAGTCCCACCCAAGTTCCACTCTTAAGTGTGAACACATTTAGTGAACAACTCATTATGACTTTTTAATATATAAATACATAGATATACATTTTATACTTATACATATATGTGTAATGTATATTAAAAGTAGACTCAGCACTACAAGGGATTTTCAGTTTCTATAGCTTCCATTTATTTGTTACATAAGACATAATGTTTCTAGTGTTTTTACTGATATTGCGGTAGTAGAAATGTCACTGGGGAAACACCTAACAACAAAGTTATTTCAGAGGAAGAATGCCGTCATGCAATATTTGTGCTAAGTCTGACCAAATGAGAAAAGTTATACTTTTAAATAGAACTTTTTATGTTTTCTTTTGGGGTGGGTGTTTTGTTTTGGGTGTTTTGTTTTTTTTTTTTCTCTTAGAAACCAAAATAACCAAGGGATATTGTATGCAGATAACACAAGCACAGAAGAATTTGCAACAGATAACTTGTCCCAGGTTAGCATCAGTGTAGACTGTACCAAGTTATTATACCTAACTGTGGGAGGCCTGCGCAATTGTGAGGGTTTCCAGCAGTAGAGTAATAATCCAGCAACTATTTCAGAGTGAGCTGGTGACATCCATTTTAGATGACCATCCACTTAGATATCCATCCATTTAAGCTCTTGGAAAAGGTATTACTTTTTGCTTTATACCACCTGGCCAAATGGATTTTAAATAATATCTTTAGATACTGCTGTTGGAACTGCTGTTATGACCATTCTTAGAGCTCATAGACGTTGAATGCTATACAAAATGATCTTTTAGTAAAAGTTGGGTAGATAACTCAGAGCTGGAAGGGAATTAGGAAAATGGCCCAAAATGAGAGAATATCATAGGTGACAGTATTAAAAAAGCCTGGTGACATCAATCATCTATAGTGAAACTCAAGTGGCAGTAATTCCACTAAACAGGTATTACTTCATAACCTACCTTTGCTTTTTCATACATTGTGGTGATCTGGAAAAAAATGTCATTTTGCATGTTAATGAATAAATGAAAGCCATAGTATAATAACTGCAGTGCTGGGGTTTTGCTGAGTATTAACCTGTATAATTTCTTCTTGGTATGCGTCATACGAAAATCCATTACCCAGACAGGAAAAGTAAAACAAGAGTTACAGAAAGTTTTTAATTGCTATCCGTGTTTGCTTTAATGTTTTCATCTCCCTGTTTCCCCACTCATGTCTGGCAGTGAAATGGAATCATAAGACAGTATTTAGTACAAACCTATTTTTAATAAGTGGATTGAAAATTCCTTTGTTAGAAAAACCTTATGTCTAAATATATTCATTTGCAATAAAGCAAAGAGCAGGAAAACACATATTTAGTTTGAAAGTGAAACAATGTAATATTGTTTTCTAAGTGTATGATGCTTGTTAATTTCACTGCTAAATTTCCTTATTAGTTTATGCAGTTTATTAAGTTTAACTTGCATCTACAGATGAACTGATTTTACAGTTTGATCTGCAGCAGGGGGAGATGTGCTCATAATGAATATCTTAGTTGTGCTTAGTTGTGCTTTCAACACTTATTTTCAGTTAGGAAATTCCAGAATAGTGTCCTCTGAGCAGAAAAAAAAATATTTTTTTTCTCTTTGCATTTCCATTAAAAAAAATGCAGTGAAATGACGAAAAACAATTATATGCTTTACATTTTAAAGATTTAATAACTTATTTTTAGATACAAGTTTTGTAATTTTAAAGCTATCAATTTTAAAGCTATTCTGAAAGGAAGAATAAATGTAATGATTGTTGTAATTATGGTGCATACATGTTTAGTGGATTCAGGACTGATTGGAAGAAGTAGGATCCACCTGACTAAGATGGGTGGGTGACTAAGTGTGCTAACTAAGAATTCCTTATCTCAACTAAGGAAAAACAACAACCAGTATGCAACTGGTAAATTTAATGTACGTACTTAAAACACAGACTGTTATAGATGAAAATCATAATTTCATATGATTTTCTTTCTTAAGACAAGGTTTTCTTAAAATCATCTGAAAATTTAAAGTTAAGGGTTAGCTGTGTCTGTGTGTATGCCTCAGTATGACTGCTAACAGCAAGACCATGAGGGTGAAGGGTGATAGGCAGCCTCAAATAATAAGATGATTATTTTAACTATATTATGAATGGTTAAACATACCTTTATTTTGCTAAAACTTTGATAAGCACTCAATCAAGGTACCAGTAGTTCAGTTAAGCAGTGTATGTGGTAATAGGTGATGTCTGGCAAAATGAGCATTCTTTTAAGATTTAGAAACCATGGTAATCAAATCTTGTATGAGAGTTTCTCTAGAGGGATTGTAAAAGACACCACTTACACATCTGCATTGGAAAAGCTAATATGCAGTCTCTAAATCATGATGCTCTTCGTAGTTAAAGGGAACAACAAACCAAAAAAACAATAATTTAGGATATGGTTGGTTTTTTTTTTCTTAATGTATACTTAAGTTCTTTGCATTAGACATGAAAAATCAGGAATAATAATAAGAAAGAATGTGTCTTAGGTGGGTCAGGTGGAACTAGGTTTACTTAGAAGCCTGAGACAAACAAGTATTATTAGCGTAAGTCATTATAGTCACTATTAAAGACAATTGTTGAGAAGCAGTCTTGTGCCCACCTTTGAAAACCTCTAAAGAATTGGTACTTGAATGATCTGGAGTCTGGCACTTCTACGAAAATCTGTATTTTACTCAAAACCTTGCTAAAGGCTGAAAGACAAAAAGCTGTGTAAGTCAGTCAGTCCAGTGTAATATTCAATCTCCACACCCCCAAGGCCTCTGCTGTCACCCCAGTCCTGTACTCCTACGTGTCTCATGATTATTATAGGGGCGTGGATCACTCGTTCTCCACAGCATAACCAATTGTTGTTCCTATCTATGTAGAAATTGTTAACAATGTTATAACACAGGATCATGCAAAGCCAAACAAAACAAAAACAAATTAAGTAATATCCAGTAGACATTAGTAATTTATTAGTTATTTATTAGTAATAGTCATTAGACAATTGCTCTTTCAGTTTAAGAGATCGAAGCAAAGCTCCAAGCAAGACGAGTCCAGAGAAGGCAAACCTCACAGCCCAGCCTGAGGCCTTGTAAAGTAAAAAGTCTGTGTTGTTAATTACCAATGGCAATCGTGTGTTTAAAGTACTCCAGCTATTTTTTAACTAAAAAGATACATTTTTTAAAAAAATTAACAGTCTTGCTCATAGTTTCCAAGTTTGAATAGAATCATCGCCGAGGAGAACGGCTCCAGTGCAGGTTGGTCTGCACCGGGGAGGGGGATCGAGGCGCAAAGGGCCGGCGAGGGGCTCTTTTGGGGGCTTTTGAAGCTGGGAAACGCAGCACGCGGAGAGGCAGTGGGTGTCACCCAGCGCGTCACTGTGCCGAGAGCGGGCAAATGAATGAACGAGGGAACGAGCGGGCAGGGCGCAGCGTGTCACACAGTAAGTGGCCGGAAGCCTCGCGACTGCGCCGGGCACGAGCTGGGTGAGCGCGGGCGGGGCAACACCAGCGTGCAAGGTCACGTGCTCGGGGCGCGCGGGAAGCAGGCCGCAGTGAGCGGTCACCGCGCGGCTCAAGAGACGAACACGGCCACAAAAGCCGCTGCGGGGGAGAGCGTGGGAACTCCGCCCGATCTCCTGCGCATGCGTGTGGCCGTGCGGGTCTCCGGCTGCGGCGAGTGCCCGAGCCCGGCACCGGTGTCAGAGGGAGTGGAGACACCGCCCGTGTGCGGCGTGATCAAACTAATGCTCTGCTCGGGCGGGCGGCGGAGCTGAGGGAGGAGGCGGAAGGGTAAAGAAGCGTTAGAGAGTGTGAAGGTGAAGTAGGTTGGTGGAGCCGTACCCTGAGGCAAAGGCGTCGGGAAGAGGCCCTGCCAGAAGCGGATGATGCCCTTCCCTCCTGTCACCAGGCGGAAGGAGGGAACTGAAGGGACAAGGCGGGGTGGAGACAGGTCCCTCCTCGGAGTGGCAAGCGAAACCCCTCCCGGCCCCCCTCACCTTCCCAGTTGCCCTTGTGTAACAGGTATGGGGCTTTGGAAATTGAGGGCCAGGGGATGAGGATGGAGATGGTGATCCATCCAGGGAGTCGCCCAGGGCTGGTTGATCGCCCCCACGCCGTAGGACTTACTCAACTAAGAGAAGCAGAAAGGTAATTGTAGTAGGTGACTCCCTTCTGAGGGGAACAGAGGGTCCCGTTTGTAGACCAGACCCATCCCACAGGGAAGTCAGCTGTCTCCCTGGGGCCGGGATTAAGGATATACGGAGAAACTCCCTACCCTGGTTCGGCCCTCAGATTACCACCCACCGCTGATATTTCAAGTAGGTGGTGATGAGGTAGCTACCAGAAGTCTAAGGGCAATGAAGAATGACTTTAGGGCCCTGGGATGGCTGGTTAAGGGATCAGGAGCACAAATAGTGTTCTCCACTACGCCACCAATCGCAGGGATCGATGAGGGGATAAACAGGAGGAGCCAGCAAATTAACTCCTGGCTCCGAGACTGGTGCAACCGGCAGAACTTTGGTTTCTTTGATCATGGGTTGATCTACAGGACACCAGGCATGCTGTCAGCGGGTGGGGAAAGCCTCACCCGAAGGGGAAGGAAGATCCTGGGACAAGAATTAGCAGGACTCATTCATAGGGCTTTAAACTAGGTTTGAAGCGGGGTGGGGATGAAACCAGGATTACTAATGTGGAGCCTGGGAGCAGCATGCCAGTGCTTCTGGGTGAAAGTGTTAGCAAGGTCTTGCAGTCTGTCTCAGTGATGGTGGGGGATAATGATCTGTGTGGCAGTGAAGGCATGAGGGGTAGTGATAGGTTGGTAACTACAGAAGTGTCTGAGCACAATCAGGTGGGAATTAGGGCTTGTCCCCCCAAAAAAGTGGCAGGACAATTAGCCCAGCTGAAGTGCATCTACACTAATGCACGCAGCATGGGGAACAAACAGGAGGAGCTGGAGGCCATTGTACAGCAAGGAAACTATGATATAGTTGCCATCACAGAAATGTGGTGGGAAGACTCACACAACTGGAGTGCTGTGATCGATGGCTACCAACTTTTCAGAAGGGATAGGCAAGGAAGGAGAGGTGGTGGGGTGGCCCTCTATGTTAGGGGCAGTTTTGAATGCCTAGGACTTAACAATGTGAATGACAGTGTTGAGTGTTTATGGATAAGAACCAAGGGGAAGGCCAGTGAGGCAGACATTGTGGTGGCAGTTTGTTATAGACCCCCCAGTGAGGATGTAGAAGCTGATGAAATATTCTATAAGCAGCTGGCAGAGGTCTTGCA
>VZSZ01011872.1:0-33116 GCA_013398815.1 Ibidorhyncha struthersii | reverse complement strand
GGGGCGGGGGCTGTGGTGACACACAGCGCGGTGTCACCCCAGACCCAGCTATCCGCCCTTCCTCTCGGGAACAACTCGGTTTCACCCCAGCGCAACGCGTTTTCGTGGGGGTAAAACCACGAATACTCGTTTCCCCCCCCCCACCGGGTGTTGCTATTTATAGCTTCAGCGAGGATGCTTATTGCAAGGTGGTTTTTTTCTGTCAGTCTGTCTTGGAGAGGCATCTGGGTGTGACAGAAGTAATTTCCTGCGCCTCGGTAGTGTTTTGAATGTGTTTTGAGATGGAGGGAGAGCTCCAAATGTCTGTAAATCTAGCATCAGCTCCATATTATTGGTAAAAATTTGAATTTCCCAGCTCCCTCTGGTGAGTTGATAGTGTTTTATTACCACTGCCTTCGGCTCCAATCCGTTGGGCTTTGTTCATTTGGTTGGGTTTTTTTAATGGATAGTAGGAGAGCATGCACGCGTTAAAAGTAATAAACATCAAAGTGCAAAGGCCAGATCCTTCTTAACGATAAACATAATAATTACATTGATAAGACTACATGCGAGTAATGCGTGGAGCTATAAATCAGGTTAAAGTACAACCCCTAGTGAGAGTGGTGCTGTATACATTTGGCAATGTCATCAAACCCCGGAGTGTTCATACTTGTATCCAAATATAGTAGAGCCAGTTGCAAATAATGTTTATATTTTAATTAAACTGCAGAAAGGCAAGAGAATTTCAACATAACTATAGGTAGGAATCTCACCTGCGAATGGTGAGGAAATCTATTTATTCAGTGGAAATAAATTTGTTCTACGAGAATGGAATTTTGTATTAAAAGAGATGATTTTTTGGCTTACACTGAGTTATTTTTCTTTCCTTGTGTAGGAAACTTCCTTGTGTACTGGAATCATTTGGGGATGATTCGCTCTGGAAGTGCTGACAATATTTAACTGTGATATCTAACGTGTGTTATGATGACTTCTATTTTGCTATTCCATTGTGTTGAGCTGAGGCTGAGCGGGTGGCAGCGTTACTTTCCACTGCCGGAAACAAAAGTGGATCCATCACCTCTGATCTGTGACGGGTGACTCTTTACATGCTTCCACCTGGGTTACTCCTAATTAATAGGGAGTATTAATGATAATTATATCATTATCAGCAGTATTATTGGTAGCATTGATAATATTGGGAAGGAATCAAATAAAGTCAAATGATCTGCATTTACACTGTTTGATGGGATACTATTTTAAATAAATTAATTAGTATTTTTTTTAGCTTATTTTGTTATTGTGCAACAAGTAGCTGGTATTGGCTTCAGCAGTTCAGCTTGTGGCGGTGCTCAGAACCCGGCAGTAAACCTTTCATCATGTGTTTGTTTTATTCCTTCATTGATTATATTGGCATTCTTCTTACAGGTGGAAAAGAAAAAAAGTCCAGGTAAGTCCCAGTCGTAGCCGATAATGACTGCATACAGGGAAACAGAAAGGATAATAACAGTGTTCAATTATCACTGCCTTTTTTTTTTTTTTTGTATTTCCTGGATATTGTCGTTGCTGTCACCATCATATTCTACCTGGGTTAAAAGATTTGTGTGAGGCTCGGGGATTGCTTCATGGATCTCTTGACTGTATCAACAGCGAGAGAAAGATGTTTGTTTTTACGGTATGAATAATAATCTGACTTGTGGAAAGCGATCCGTCTCTGAGCGCCTGTCGCAGCAAGCCGGGACCCGGACTGCTCTAGTTAGGCGAATATTACAGACAGGTCATTTATTAGGAGGTTCAGTGGACGTGAGTTAAGTTGTGGTAAAGCAAGATTTTGTTCGAGACCTTTCCAGACAAAACCCCTTTTGAGCGTATCATCACAGCTGATCTGGTTTTAAGCTGGAAACGTGCAGTTATGGTCAACTTTGTGTTCTCTGCCGCAAACTTGGACAGCAACAGGGCAGGAAGGTCTCTGCGAAATACCGATACGCAATGCTCTACCTTTCTGAAACAGCGACGCGTGCGAGCAGTAATTCCTGAGTGCTCTGCTGCTTCTCCTGTGTTCGAGTACCCACATCACACGGACTGTTCACACGAACAAGGCATGATGAGTTGGCCTTAGCGATAACAGAAACGTTCACGGAAAAAAGGTGTGGAGAATTTGGCTGTAAGTCGGGAAGTTCATTGCTTAGCTACGTTACTCAACCAAAGATTATGGCTTCTGGCAGCGCTCCAGCCACTTAGGTGTGAACTTGTTCCAGGATTGCACTTCTTCCGAAGGCGTTCGCTTTTACAACGTGGATTTATGTACGCTCGGAAATCAGGCCGCTGCGCATTGCATATTCCTATTTCCTGAGTTTTCCAAGACTTGGTTCTAAATCTGACTTCCTCGTAACTGAGTTTCGCAGTGAATTTATGTATGGGTTATAGAGTACAATGCAAGTCGTTTCCATGGGTGAAATGTAGAGTAAATTCACCCAATATGTAGTTTCACAACTTCTTCATGCTAACAACAGCTCTTCGTGCAAAAATATGCTCCTTTTTAATACTTTGTAATGCTGATGGGAACGCAAATACTTTTTTTTTTCCCCCCAGTTCTTGAAAAATTCCTGTTTTACTTGGGCAAGTGTTGCTATGCCCCAATTTGAAGCCCGTTCGAGCTAGTGGAAGGAGTGGAATGCGCTTGGAACAAACGCTTGTGTGGGTACGGACTGGAGGCCTAATTCTGCTCCCTTGAAGCCAACGATGAAATACCACATTACTGCTCAGTTTTAGTCAACAGACTTGAATGAAGAGCAAAGTCCGATCTCAGCAAATTACATCATATATTAAGTGAATTCAAGTATTTTGAGACAAGTACTCCATGCGTGACTATTTCAGAATAAAAGATGTGTTTGCTATCAATTTAGTAATTTTTCCAACTGACCTCGTTCACAAATTAACTAAACAATCTTTTGCGCTTTTTATTTTAAAATAAGACAAATACGAGCGCAGCTGAGCAGATTCAAGAAACGTGGAAATTGGTACCAAAGTTTAGACCTAATGTCATAGGTAACCAACTAGCCAACACGATTATTAATGTAACAATTGCAAATTGTTTGGAAATACTTTATTAGTATTGTTGTTCTCTTTAAAAGCAAGAATAGCAACAGGCACTGCCAACTCTGTTTCTTTTTTTTTTTTTTTTTTTAATTTTTTTTTCTTGATCCTTATAGTTTCCCACTTTTGAAATTATTTACTTCTATTTTCATTTTTGTTTAGGTTGTTGGAGGAGTTAGGGGGATTACCAATGACAGCATTAGCTTTGCTACACATGGCTACCGGGGTGAAACTTGCAGGTTATCTTTGATCACTGAGAAAGTCTTTGGAAACGCTCCCCTGTGGGGGCATTTTTTCTGTTAAATTTGTCAATATTGTGGCAGTTTTCAGAGCAGTATCAAATGGTTCATTTTTGTGGAAAAATGACGGGAGAAGGCTCAAAGGAACAGAGCCACTGGGGTTGCTGTGGGGATTCCCTGTCCCAGAGTCATACTGGGTAGTTTCTGTATAGTGGGTGTTGCATCAGTCTTTATCTTTCGGAATGTCAAGGATGTTAATCTTAAGTGTGGGTTTATTTTAGATATTACGAAGATGTATGCATATGCAATAGTAAGATGTTGGGTGCCTTAAAAAGAATAGATAATAATAGAGGGCATAGCACAATATAAAATATTAATAACTCAGTCATATGTCATATGCTGAATCTTTAATGACCATTTACCTTTTCTCACGTCTTTATTTTTCTACTAGAATTTTCTAAATCTCTCAAGAATATCCTGTATATTCTATGGATTCTGAAGAAATAGTTTAGGTTAGGCAAGGGTCAAATATTTCTGTTTTCGAGAATTTAAACAGATACCACTAACTGTGGAGGAATATTCCTGTCCATGGCAAGTGGCATGGCAATTTGGCATGTTGCTGTAGCACTGCGCCAGTCAGGGAGGCTCTCTGTAGCGATGAGATTTTGCAGTAGGGCTTGAGTAATTTCAAACAGGAGTTCCTGAATCGTGATAAATCACTATTGGACTGGAATAGACGGGGGACACGCTGCTGCTTCTGATGGCACTGCCATCCCTTCTGCTGATGGTGGGACCTGGCACCAGTGCCGGTGGGGGCTGCTGGAACAGTAATTCTGTAAAAACAAACAAACAAACAAACAAACAAACAAATAAATAAATAAACAATCAAAAAAAAAACCAGAAGAAAAGTTTGAGAGCCTTTATCCTACAGGGATCATCTCATCTGAAGTTAATGACTTCTCCCAAATGTTCAAGTGGCATTAGTATACCGATCACGGGAAAACTTTTTTTTCTTGCTTTTCTCAGTTTTACTTTGCTTTTCTGGAGACAGAAGCTGGTTTACAAGTTAAAGAACTGTAGAAATTTATTTTTTAATAGTTTTTCAGACCATACTTGTTTAAAACAAAGTCAATCTATCACAAAAGTAACTGTCCTAAACTGAGATGATTTTTCTGGAAAACTACGTAAACCTTTGTTTTTGTACTTGGTCTTAAGTTATTATAGGTGTGTGTATATATATATATAAACATAATGTCCCTTATCTGAATAATCCTTCAACCAAAGTCTGTCATTGAATTTTGGAGGCTTTGTCTTTGCAAATCAAGGCTAATTAATGTTTTTTTTTTTGTTGTT
Source organism: Ibidorhyncha struthersii (assembly GCA_013398815.1). Taxonomy (NCBI): domain Eukaryota; kingdom Metazoa; phylum Chordata; class Aves; order Charadriiformes; family Charadriidae; genus Ibidorhyncha; species Ibidorhyncha struthersii. Next base: position 28,452 of record VZSZ01011872.1, on the reverse strand, counting down.
CTGTGACTGTTTGGTTTGATTTTATTCAGAATGTGACTGGAGAGATGAAAAGACTGCAGTGTTAAAATTCTCATAAAAAATACTTTTTAATAGGACTTTCAGACTTAATTATTTTTTTTCTTTTCTTTGACGAATGAATGAGCTATGCTCAAAAAAGCATAGGAATTGCCACTCAGGCTTAAGAGTTGAAATGCATTTGTTCTGCTGTGTCCTGTAATTCCTGAGAGTGCCCAGGACGGTCTGACTCAAAGGAAGATGTAAGAAATTCCCATTAGTGAGATTACAGGGTCAGATGTGACCAGCTGATCTGCTCCACCATTAGCTCTTACCCTGAGCAATCAGTTACCTGGGGTACCGCACCGCTGGAGGAACAGGCCCTGCATGCGCTTAGAAAACTCAAGTTACAGTGTTTATGTGAAAAATGAACTTTAAAAAAAAAAAGATATAAAAAGATATCAGTAGTGGATGCTGGCCATTTACAAGTTTGTCTCTGTGTTCTTTAGAAAACTCATCCAGAGTTTCTCTGGTGCTGTTGAACTGATCAGTCTTCCTAACAGTACTGCTGAAAAAGGTGTACAGCTAATGCATTCCTCTTAATTAGAGAGCATCATTTCTTGTGGTATCACTTCTGTTATGTTTTCTTGCAGTGACCCAAAAACCTGGCTGCTTTGGAAAATGGATAGTATTGGGAAGCAAAGAAATATGGCAAGTAAAGGTATTTTTTAGATGCAGTTTATGTTAGCGTTTTCTCCAAAGAAAGGGCAAGCCATAGCTTCTGGCTCCTTGTTCTGCAGCCCTCACTGAGAATAATTAAAACACTGGTGAAGGGAAGGAGTCAGTCGTTTAATCTGTGTTTAATTCTCCCCATTGGTTTTAAACCAACAAAGAAGAAATGTGGATGTATCTATATTTCTCTCTATAAAAATATATATATTTCTATCCCTCCTGAGAGCAATGAGGGGCCATGATGCTACAGCCAGCGATGCTGATGGAAGGAGAGGCATTGGCATCGCTGGGAAACAGGTTAAGTTGTGACAAGTGGGAACCGTGCCGAGGCTAACAATGTGAACGGCACCTGAAAGTCAAGCGTCTCGCTGGGTTAGAGGCAGTCAATAATGACATGCAATTCTTGTAGAAACCTCTGTTTTTAGAGCAGGTAAACAAATATCTCACCGAATCCCATTTTCCCTGCATTTGGCCCAAGTTCTCAACCAGCCTCCAGATTGTTGGCGTTCTCAGCATTGCTTTTACCTGTCTGCATGCACAGATATTTCTTTGGCTGACAATAAGTTTTGACAACTCAGTTCGCACATTGACCGTGTGCGTGAGACGGAGGCCAATTGAAAACACGGTTCTCTCTGTTGGGTTTTTCTAGAGAGTGGTGTTTTGCACCTCAAGACTTCATTCTGTAAGATGTATCGACTGGATTGCCTCCCTGTACCCCAGCTTTGTAAGCAGCCTCCCGAGGTTGGCCGTGGTGGTAGGACATGCCTTGTTCTTTGCCAGCCCCTACAAGCCAGACAAAGTCCTTTAAAGCCTTCAGAGCACAAAACACTGATAAGATGGATCTCTCACAGGTATGCATCAGGGATAAAGCGGAGATGTTTCATTTGCAGCAGCCTAAAATTAGTTGCTGTTAACCCAAAACAGTAGCAACTGCCTCCTATGTCGTGACTTCTGCTGGAATGGGGCGGCTAATGTTTGTAATGGAAATGCTGATACGATGTACAGTATATACATGTATACTGTGTGTGTATATATGTGTGTATACGTGTACACGCTAACATGTTGAAGTATAGAAGTTGATTTTTGGAAAGTTTTGGGAGATTCAGGTATATGGCTTGCTTTGGACTGTTATTAAAAACACGGGCATTTTGGTTACGAAGCTAAAAATAGACACATTAAGACCTACATCCTCAATGTAGGTCAGTGGAGGCACTTCTCAGACATATTAGCATTTTGGACTCTTAATCTTATCAGCATATTGCATCTCCTAGAATAGGTTAGGCGAGGCAACGCAGGAGAAATTGCTGCATCTCAAGTCATTCAGAAAGGTTGCCAAGTTTCTCAGGAACCAGAATGGCAGAATAATGAGTATTACATTTAATTCGGGATGGAAAGGCAACCGTGGGGAGTTCAGCAGAGGCGACTCAGATCATCCTGGCTCTGTGGGGGAGGGAGAATTTATAACTATAACTAACTACAAAGCAGCAAGCTGTGTGTGCGTTTGTGTGTATATATATATTTATATATATGTATATACAAATCTGTGTATGTGTATATAAAACGGTGTGTATATATGTATGTATGTATATGCCTATAATGTATGATATGTGTATCTATAGATATGTATACATTTATATAAATTTATATTTCTCTATAGAAATATTCATGCAACTATGGGAAATAACATGTCAACAGCGTGTCCTTTTCTTTAAAACCCAACAAAAAGCTGCTTCCATTACTATCACGTTGGCACAAATGTCCTAAGTCATCTTTTCTATGTAGACGGGAGCGTTGCTTAGTGGTTGAACACATGCCTGGAAGGTTTTTACTATTCCAGAGGACTCCGAGTAAGTCATTAACTGCTCCACAGCTGTTCTACATTTGTGAAATAAAGTGGTGGCCAAAATGACTCAGGACTGGTTTGAAAGGCAGAGGAATGTGGTTGGTGACTGTGCTTTGGAAATCTCTGTTATGCTCATGGAGTTTTGACGGTAAAGTAGCTGCAGCAGTAATTAGTAATTATTCTGGTTGCCGTTAATGTCCCAGCTAATGCTAACGGCTTCTGAACAGAGGAAAAAAAAAGATGAATTTCCTCCTCTAGCATAAGTTATCTGAAGTCTGATTACTTTGACTCAGTGATGTATGGATTTCCATTTAGGGTTAGGATGTTAGGCTCTAAATCAAGAATCTTAGCTCAGTGAATGTCTGGTTCAGGATGTGTCTTTTATGTTATAATTGATTTTACATAATTTTACTTCATCATCAGAACAAGCTATACCTTAATTCATGATAAGCTCAAAGAATTTCTCAGCTGGAAACCCATTCGTATCAGGGTGAATTTTGCACTTGACTTCAGTGGGGTTGAATCAGATCAGAGCGTTTCATTAAGTGCTGACGTTAAAACGATCTTGTAGTTGTGTGACTATTAACTAAAACTGTAATTTTGTAATAAAAGTGAGCCTAAAAATGACTTACTAGTTATGTATTCTATGATTATAGCATCTTCCTATTGATAAGACCTTTACGCAGTTGCTGGGTATTGGCGAGGGTTTGGGTTTTGTGCTGCTGTGTCATTACTCTGAGTTTTGCCCCTCAATTGAGCCGGAACCGGCTCAGCCCCTGGAATAACGCACCATCGTATGCCGTGGTTCAAAGGAAAAGCTGCAAAGTAACGATCTCCGCGAGCATCCCCGAAGTCGCCTGCCCCGAATGATTGGTGATGGCTGAATTGCCCAATGTGTTGTGCTGGAATGAGTATAGGTCACGGTAACGTGGATTTATCATTGCGATTTTGGCTCCCGTGCGGCAGAGCCCCTGTCCCCCTCTGACCCCCTGTGGGGATGGGCACAACCTGTAGAGAAACGTCTTTCCGCCGCCAACACCGGAGAGGCCCTACGCTGTCACGGTTATTAGAGCAGTGTGGGTGTGCCGTGCTGCCAATCTGCCATCGTTTGCAAACGGTGATGCGATTACAAAAGGAGAAAGGGGAGAATGGATTATTTCTTTCCCAGTCCTTTGCTTCTTTTAAGGCAGGAGACAAACAAACATGGAATATTCACGGGGACCAAAACAAACATCCAGTGGCTTAAAACATGTGATATTGAGTGACACATTTCTTTCAAGCTTCTTGATTATGTTTTCCTTTATTATTTCGTCTGGAGGAAATAAGCACCTTATGGGGAAGTGCTTCCCAATCTCTTTTGCATAAATGTTACAGTGGAACTTTCTGTAATATATAGCTGCCAGTTCAAGAAAATAGGTCATTTCCACAAAAATCTCATATTTTTATGCAGAAAATATGCTGAATTCATATACTGTCTTCTACTTAAAGCAATCCTTTTGCTGGTTTTTGTGATTTCAGCATATTTGCCTGAATGAACACAACCGGAAGGGGAGCAGAAAAAAATGATCATTTTTTAATTAACTCATGCAGGCCTAATGTCGGGCTAACCACTTGAATACAGTGTCTCTGGGGCACGCACGGGAACATCATCTTCAAATGGCTAATTTTTTTCAGCAAGAAGCATCAGAATTTGAGCACAGCGTACCACAAAGCTCAGAGGGCTGCTGCTTTGCTGAGCATCTGGAGACTTTGGGAAATAAGTTTTTCTGATGTCACTCGTTAAAGAAGATGCCTAGATGTCTGTATCCTTTGGGAAGCAGCCATTCACACAAGAAGCCCACAGACTGGAGCCAGTAAAGGAATGATGAAGGTTGCAAATCTCCTCACACTCTGTAGCAATCTCCTCCGTGCAGGATGTATTTAATCTCTAATGAACCTGGGCTACTTGCACTATTGCTTTAAAGAAACAACAAACCAACCCTGCCTTCTATATAGTTGAATTTTGCCATGCCACTTTATATTTAGGAAAGGAATGGTGTGGTTTGAGGATCAGACATACAAAATCATGCTGTTGCTATAGCTAGACATCCAAATAAATTACATGACCGAAAGCAGGTAGGTGCCTAAGGCTCTGCTGGTGTAAATCATTGCAGCTCCATTGCTCTCAGCACGGCAGTGCTCGGATCCCTGCACTGGGGACGTGATTCAAAGATGTTTGGTACCCGCTGGTAGTAGTTTCTCTGGAGGGCTTTCCATGCAGCCATCAGCATTTTGTTAAATAAGTTTAAAAATGAAGATGAATAAAGCCAGCTTCTCAGCTAGCGCGAGTTGGTGTCAGCCCGGCAAAGAGCTTGGGCTACTCCATGCTGGTGGGGAACTCAGCCCTGCACGTGCCGATCTTCTCCCTACCCACCCACTGGTGACTTTCTTCCCCTGGGAATGCAAAGAGCTGAAGCCATTGGGATGTGGTGATCTGCGGTGGCACCTATGTCGCCGGGCCCGTGGATGGGCTATTAACTCGCAAGGACAAGGGTTCCCCAGGCTCCTATCCAACTTCTGCACGAGCTTCTACGCCCTCCTAAAACCTGCTCCTGTCTTTGTGTGTTGAAAAAAAAACCAAAACACACAAACGCAAATTCTCTATGAAAATCTCCCTTTACCAAATCCCGTTTAAACCAATCCCTAAAGTAATTTTTAAGTGAAAAGGACAGGGGCACTCCACCAGAATACATTACGAATTTACAAGAATTAGGCTACTACAATTCATGTGAGAACAAGATGGCTCAAAGGCCAGTTCTAAAGAATAATTATTTGTTGGAAAGAACTTAGTGACTTAACAGCTTTGGAGCTGAGTACTGATGTTAACAAAAAAAGAACCAAAAAGAATAAAAAAAAAGACGGCGTAGCGTTAGCTGTGGCTTCTCGGCTGCGGTGGCTGAGCTGGCGAAGCTGCTGTTGTGATGGTTATAGAGGGAGGCAATGAGCAGAGACAGTGGCCATCAGGGAAGCCGTGGCAGTTTTATGGCCAGGACAGAGCACAGAGATACTCTCACTATGACTATTGCCGACGTTTAGATGGGAACGTCTGCTGCTCCTTTCGCGGTGTCTCTCCCGAGGCATTCCCTTGCTGTTCAGCCTCTGCCCAAGTTTTGCGCTCCCTGTCCATGGAGGTGATGTTTACAGAAGGTGTGTAATCCCGGATAGCAGCAGCCTTTGGTTCGAAACGCTGTCCTGAACCAGCACAGTTCAACTCAAAGACAGCAGCGACCTGTAGCTTACGGGTAAGCACGTGACAAGGGTTTTCCGAATGGGGATTTGAAGTCTCACCGCTTTATTGCTAAAGATGTGGTAACATCCTATAAAAGAAAACAGTGTCTTCTGAGCTTTAAAATGTATTTTCACAGTAATAATAATAATGATAAAGCCCTTATATAGTAAATTTTGTCCACAAATAAACAGGTACAGACCACCAAGGTCTTGTCTGGAATATGAGAGACGCCTACCAATTTTGCCTCTGGCAAAGTCTTGTTTTTCCTCATCTTCCCTCTGGAAACCATTTTGGTACAGACTCATCTTGCTTTAATGAGATGCCATTTGTTCCCCAAGTAGCATATGGGAAAGGAAAGTGATCTTAAGAGGTTTGTGTCTTAAGCAGAGCAAAACATTCCCCGGGAGAGGTCTTACCCATCAATCTTACCTGAAACTTTGGGTGATTGTGTTGTATCTAAATATTTAGATATTTAAAACTAATTAGAATTTAACTGGAACTAAGCTTCTGTTCCCAATTTCCTATCTCCATGGGGAAGACAGTGAAAATTTCCTAGCTCATAAAAATATTATAATACGTGCTATTAAATGTCCAGATACTTATATATTAAAAAAATGGAAAAAAAGTATGTTACTAGAATTTCTTTCCGTAGTGAAAGGATTTTAAGAATTATGTAAAATTTAAATGAACAGGTAGTTAAATTATTCTCATCAAAATAATGATTAACTTATCAAAATACTGAGCTATGGTAATAAACCACTGACAACTCTGGATATTCAGCTGACAGTGCTAGGCCCTGATGGAAAAGGATTAAGTTCTGAACAGTTAAAATAGTGATTTAGTTGCTGAAGATTTTTCATCTTCAAAAACTTTCCACAGAAAAATGTCTGGTTTTAACTGGAAAACAAAACCCACAAACTGATTTTTTTTATGATTATTTGGTAGCTGAAAAAAATGTGACTCCTTGAATGTTGCAGCAAACCAAAATCTCTTCAACATTGTTTTCATCTTAAGAAAACACAGTTATCAGGCTAAGAAAACTCCTTTTTGAAGCATAGAGAAGCTTTCTGAAAATAATACTAGTTTGGAAGAAAATGTTTTTTTAGCAAGATTTTCTGCTAATAGAAGTAGAGCAATTTTTTTCTTCTTTTATTACAAAAAACACACTAACTTTTATGTGTAATTTTTTTTTGTAAGGAAAAAATAATATCTTTAATCTTGCTGATATTATGGAGGAAAAAACACTCGGGCACATGAAGGTTTTGTTATCTGTGCTCAAAAACTTCGTCTGTCTGTATCCGTTTTCTAATAAAGGGCATTATATGTTCTATAACTTCAGTAACTGACTACTTTAAGGAAGAAATGGAGGATGGATAATAAATAAAGGAATGAAGTCTTGAAGGAAAGACTAACAGAAGTATTGCTGGCAAAGGGCTTAAAATTCCAAAACTGGACTTCCATTGCCAAGAAGTGTGGGCGTAATCAGCAGACACTTGTGAATGTATAATCCTTTTGAATATCAGTCAATTTACTCACTTCTGTTATTACATTTTTCCAAATGCAAACTGCGACTGAGTACATAACCTTTGCTGCTCTCCACCCTGTCATTACAAAAAGTAATAGTTCTGGGAAAATGAAAGAGTGGGAGTAGCAGAAGCTCAAGAAAATTGCAGCTACTTTGCTTTTCCAGTGATGTGCAACACTAAAACCAAAAGTTATACTATGTGTATCCAAATTAATGAAATAACAGTAAACTTGAATGACCAATTACAGAGAGAAGAAGGGGGAAAAAGTCCAAAGGCGTTTCTTTAGCTGGTGTGCTGGCATTCATCTGTGTATGGGCAGGTCCTTGACTGCTGGGATTGGTTAACACCAGAAATAAGATTATTTTTCTGAAGTTTGACTCTTTTACAAATTCTTTTTTTTTTTTTCCACATGAAGACTGTTACTGCAATATCAGGGGAATGGTCTCAATGACCTAATTTTTTTTGGTTTTGTGCAACGTCTCTAGTCCTGAATAATATAATGGTCCTTGAAGGAGTGCACACAAATTGATTGTCATCTGTTTATTTGTCCGTGAAACCTAAAATGTGCGAATCTGTATGTGCATAGGACAGGTACGGCAGCATAATACACATACATAAATGAACACTTGCTGGCAAAGTTGTGGTCTTGGTACACTCAAATTAACCCCCGCAAAAACAAAGCGTGTGCTGTACACACTCGCAGGTGTGGGTAAACGTTAGAAGAATGAACATTGTTAAGCTGTTAATGGACTGAATTTCTTTCTTACCTTCACTATCGGCTGCATTTCCATACCTATAATTAATGTGCTTGGAGTGGGTGGATCTCTTTACATTTGCCTGTGTCTTTTCACAGCTAAATCAGGGAACAAGAAATACTTAAAATTACGATTCTCTGCAGAATGTTTTCCAAGTTTCCTGGTGCTGTGGGGGGTTGGGCGGAGAGGTTGGGTTCCCCAAACGGGGAAAGGCACTACTGGAGACAAATAGATGTTTGGAAAAAAAAAAAAAGCTGCTATCCTGAAACCTTCCAGATGAAAAGTTACTTGCGTTTTGGACGAGTTTCCAATTCTTAACTTTGCAACTCCTTGTAATAATTAAAGAAAACTCAAATATTCAGGAAGTCCCAAACTCTAGAGCCATCCAGCTAGTCCCAAGTAAGTTCGGGGATATAACCTTCTTCCTCTATAATTTCTAGGAGAACTAACATTTGAAGCAGTCATTGTGTGAGCACGATAAAAGGTTTAAAGCGTATTGCGCTTCTGCGACGATTCACGCATTAACATTGGCATTATTTGCAGATGATAGAGAGTCAGAGCTCAAGCGTGAATGGGCTGTGAAAGTAGTAAAGGTAATCCTGCTCATAAAGGCAATCTTAACTTCAACTGTATCCCTTCTTAATATCAATTACCATATCTGATAGAACAACTCCCTATTATCCCTCATGTAAAAATAGCAGTATTAATTTTTACAGTGACTGTCTTAAGTAACGCGGCATTTTTTAATAGCCTGAGCTCAAAAAAGCTTTGAAAGTCAATTCCTGGGCCCACGGATTCCGAGCAGATATCCATGCCCAGTGTCTGAACAAATGCGTGTCCTACTCACCATGGAATTAATCCCTTGGCATCGTATTTCTCATGTAGAAAATACTCTCAGTGTTTGAAATTGTCAGCTTTTGTGATTGTGCTTGAAGAACATTACTTCTGTTGGAGTGCAGATATGTTTATTTAGTTTTGTCTGAATATCATGACATTGTTCATTTAAACAATATCCCAAATCTCCCACAGCTATTTACTGTTCACTGTGGTGGACTTTGATTCAGGTGCTCACTGATTGTTGTGGAATCTCATTCCTGGGCAAAAACCACATTTAATAGACGTGTAAAATCACTGGTTATCTTGAAACAAAACTGCTGAGCTTAAGATGCAATCTACATTTGTAAAGTGAAATTTCCATCAGATAAAAAGGGGGAAAAAATACATCCATGCCTTTGATAGGGCATATGAGGAAGTCACTGGAAATTTTCCCACGTTCTTAATGACTTCAGAGGATCAGGCCCCTGCTAAATCAACCACAACATTAATTTAGGGATTTATATCTTTATAGCCTTAGTTTATTACAATGTAAACATCACAGAAGTCCTTAAATTTGGTGAATGAAAGTGCCAAAAGCATAAATCGATAGAGAAGAGTTTGACACTGGGAACATAAAGCCGGACAGAGGCTGACAGTCCCCAATTAAACAATATACTGCAGAGTCTGAGTGGTCAGGCACGAGGTGAGTGGTGAAGACACAGCCCTGTTTGTATCGGATGATTTATTGAATTCTGGAAGAAGGACATACTGGTAAAATGTAGAGTCATTGCAGACGGTAGCTGGAGCTGGTCCAAAGACCAGAAGAGCTCTCTGGGTCGGTCAGGGTCACCTGAATGAGCACGGTGACCTGGTTACAGAAAATTTAAGCACTGTGATTCCAATTTTGAGGATAAACAAGTGTTGAATATTGGTCAAGAGGCAGCATCCAGCTTCTTCAAAGAGAAGTTAGTAATATTTTAAGCCTTTTAATTTCTCTTCTGCTTGAGTGACTGGTGGGTGACTGAAAGCTGAGAGCCAGCTGGTGGCCCATGCAATGCTGGTGGCTAGTTCCGGTGAATTCTTAGCTCATTAAAAATCTAGCTCTGAACTCACTAGATGTCTTCATCGCTTCTTAAGCTGAGTGGCCCAAATCAGATATTTTTGAAAAATATGAACCAAAGTTTCTATTCCTTTTTTTGAGTAAGCTCCCTAGAAAACATTTTTCTTTTTAACGGGACTGAAAAGAAGTATTTCTACCAGACTTATTGAGTAAAAAAGTGGAAGCCAAGTGCAGGCTCTTAAAGACTATTCCTTCTTGTAGGCAATTTAAAAAAAAAAAAGTGGCATTTATTATCTGCTCCAAACCCCTCACAGTAACCTGGATGTGCACATAGCAGAACAGTAAGAGAGGATTGCAGTTTATTGTGTTTGGGAGCGAGGATACATCCAAAATCTTCATGCAAGCTTTTCAGAGGAGGCTGTCAATTACTTTTCCATCAATAACAAGTTGGGTTTTAAAGAAAAAATGTTTAATTTGAGAAAAGTGCTAAAGTGGATTAAATACAGGCTCAGGAAGGGCAGAAAAGAGAAACAACTTCTAGACAGAGAAGTTCTGGGGGGGGGGAAAAAAGCATTAACCCATTTCTATTAATTTTGTGGGTTTTTTTAAACTAAGAATAGATGTAGTATATCTCCAGTAATGAACCTGGCTGATGGCCTCATTTTGGAGGATGGCAGAGAAAATAAAAAATATATTCAAAGTGATGTGCATAGATTGGATTTGATGCCTCTAGGTTATTACCACATGCTTTGCAAAGAAGACTAGAGTAATAGGCTGACAACGTAACACTAAGATCAGAAGCTAAGATTTTGAAATATAACTATTTGGGGGGGGGAACACATGACCAGGTTTTTTGATGGGTAACTTGGTACACATTTCTGTTTATTTGTCTTGTGAAATGTAACATATAATCACAAGTCATTACAGTCAGTTTTGAAAACCGTGATCAGGAGTTAGATCAAATTTGGTCACGTATTACGGCTGAAATATGGATGACTGGGGCTGGGTGTATTAAGGAGAGATGTTACTTGTGGAAGATCATATTCCTTTCCTGGTGCATACTGTTACCAGAATAGCAAGTGTAGAAAACATCAAAAATTGCTGCAATGGTTTTTCCGTAATTACATAAAAAAAGGATAGACGAGTGCTGGCTATTGAGCCGGTCAAGTAAGTGAGGAGCTGGCACCTGGGACCTCCTGCCTTCCTCCCAGCCCTTGATACTGATTTGATGCGTGGATTTAGATAAATCCTCTAATATTGCATTTGTAGTTTACCCCTCTGTAGAATGCTTATCTCCGTACCGTGGAGGTATGGTGGAAATATACAACGCTGCTGTCTGCGTGGAGAAATATTTATAATATATTATAGACTGAGCTAAGTGTTTGCAATGAAATCCCCAAATACACAAACCCTAGACTTGTTGTGCACTTGCTGAAAGGTTAGCACCGGGGAAGGTCGGGGCAATACCTTTATCAAGTACTGATAAATATTGTAAGTGGCACTGGAGAAGTCACATACAGGTATTTCCACTTTCAGCTGACCTTTTAAACATGTCTTGTGTGGATAGGGAAATAAATAGGACCATTGCTGGGCGCTGGCACAGCTCTGTCTGTAAAGAGAAGATTCCCAGTGGACCTCAGGAAAGATCAGAAACTGCAGGATCAGCCCTTGAGTTTCTACAGATTCATGTGAGTGTAAATTAAAGCAGAACGAACTTACAGTGTTTTTCAGAAATTAAAAGGCAGAATTTTAGTTCTGGTTTAAGAGTGAAAAAGGATTCCTGTGGGTTCTACAGTTGAGAAAGCTAACGAGACTCTTTACTAAGCTTGATGCCTTACGGAGAGACTATTTCCTCCTGCAGCGGTTGGTAACCCAAGCACACCTTAAAAGGCTCTTGCTTAGTGCTCCTGCTCGGGTTTAAGAAGGCAGCTAGAGAGAATCCTGAGACCAATCTTTGAATCTGGTGAAAAATTGCCCTGGATGGAGACATTGTGTTTATATTTACTGGTGTATTAGATACGTCCACATTTTCATTGGATTAATTGGCTTGGATTACCTGGAGCTGCTTCTGAGTAACTTTAATGGAGTGAAGACCAGATATTATTTTATCTAGACAGAGCTCTTAGAATTTATTGCAACAGAAGTATCAAAACAATTTTATTGTAGTGTTTTACCTTAAATGTCTTTTTAGCAATAGGAAGAAATTTGTCCACAACCAACCCGTGAATCCTCCCCAGTCTTTGATGCAGCTCCTTATCAGAGCACCTCATTGCCAGTAGTCTCAGCATCCTCAGTATAAGTAACCTTGGCCCACTGTCGTGTTTATTATGACACTACATATTTCACATTAAATGTTATTTACTGTAACTCTGCACATAACCGACTAACAGCGTTATTGGGAGCTGTCCTTTGCATGCCTTATGTCAAATACGGATGCAGATCACATTTACGACTCAAAACACATGCAATGTAGATTCATAAATTATACAAGGAACAACACAAAGTAATGAGAGACGTGTCATCTTTAGTTTCTCATTTCAGAGGCAGCGGTATGGCGTGGAAGATTTATTTACTATCCCAGCCATTAGCTTTCTTGCAGTCAATAGCTCATCACTTTGCTTTTAAGTCTGCAAATAATAGAGATGTTTTGCAAGAAGGAAGACAGTAAGATGGCAAGACAGCAGCTTGGCCCAAGCTGGGGCACGGTACTTGAATTTTGGAGATCTAGGTCTCCACCTACATCGGCCACTTGGAAAAATCCTGTAGCTTTTGCACGTCTCCCTCTCCTCATCTATGGAATCCTGTCAATACCTTTTTTAAAGCACAAATCGGTGTATGGAAAGCATAACATAAAAGCTAGGAATTAGTCGCATTTGGTCTAAAGGGGACACACTGGTCCCCAAGAGCCAGACACAGAATTACTGTGGTCCTGAGTACTGCCAAAGAGGAGAGGTGCAGAAACTGGGAGTGGGGAGGGAGAAGCTCAAGTGCGGACCAGTGACACCGTGGCCATGGCGGCTCTGCAGAAGTGTTGGGAAATGTCCACCAATAAAGACGGTGAGAAAGAGGATGGAGGTTTCTATTCAAAACGATGTGCTGCTGGCTGGGGTGAGAAGAAATTAAAAAGGGAGGAATGTTTTGGATCAGAATAACTTTGCCTGTCTTTAGGGATTTGAAATAATATCTGCATTGTGTTCAAGTGCAATATTGGGAGATGAAAAATCCCTTTTCTTTAGCCTAAAATGGAATCAATGTGAAAATGATTGCCTCCCACCTTGGGTGAAATTTGTATTTGGACCAACATTTCTGCATTAGCTTTCCCATCTCTGAGGTACCTTATGGGATGTATCTGCAAAGCAACAGTATGTTCTCTGGGTGCCAAAGAGAAGGGCTAGGGTTAGGGCTAGGGCTAGCGCAGGCACCTGCAGGGCCAGGGCGTGGGGGAGGTTGGCTGGCAGGCATCAGCAGCACCGCACAGACAGATCCACACGGTAGCCTGGAGATGCTGCCACAGATGATCTTCTTTGGTTCAGTATTGTAGGACCTGCGCGTACATCTTAGCCGGACCAAACCGATTCCATCCCTCTAAGTCAAGGCAAATACACGTCTGCAGGGAATACTGACAAAACTGCATGCAACATGCATGTTTGGAGGCTAAACTTAGTACTCAGTTACTGTGAATGTCAGCTTGCATCACCAGTAAACACTGAACGAAATTAGGCTAGAAGGTATTATGGTTAATCATGTCTTATTTTAAATATTTTGTACAAGCAAATTTGAACTGCAGATTGCATAGTAGTCCTTAAAAAGAGGAAAAAAGACGTGAGGTATTTCCTCTTTTTGTGTTTATTTGAGAAACAATAACCACTTAACCGTTGGGTTACAAGCAGAAAGACACTCTTCAGATTACTGCTTTTCTAGGGCATGGCTCCTCGCATGATTCTGTGTGGGCACATCCCTGTGGACACGCAAAGCCCCGGCAAAGTGAGGTCTGACTACTGCATAGCAATTCATAGAAGCAGGATGTAAGAACACTTTCAATGAAACAAGCTTCTTTACAGCCAGTAAAGCAGTTTGCAACATTCAGAAAAATCACTGAAATGATTTCCTGGTGGACTCACTTACCGTTTTATCATATTGTGCCAGATCGTGCATGTTACTCATGAAAAAGTAAAAATTCATAAAAGTTATGTAGGCAAAAAAAATGCTCAAAATTACTAGCTGTGTTTTAAAACCTCGCAATCCTAAAGGTCAGGTTTCAGTTGCTTTTGTCTCTTTTGTAATAGTGTCTAGTATTATTCAATAGCATTTCCCATCTGAAGGGCTGGAAGACCTCAGTAGATGATGTGGATTTGTGTGTGATCAGAATTTTCAATGAGGGTAACTAAGCAGTCAGAGCGAATAAAAGACCAATGCTGTATTGATCATGAAAGTTATAGTTCAGTGAGTAGAATAAAGAATATACTGTAACACAAAGCATGTACTCAGCAGAAAAATGCATAGACATTTACAAAATAGAGATTTAAAAAATCCTTTAGTTCATTAAAAGTTTACACATTTGTTAATCTTTTATCAGAGTTTACAGTAATAATTTGAGAGAACTTGATAGGCCGAAAATCCAGAATATTAAAGATTTCAAGAAAATAATATTCATGTAAAACCTATAGAGTACTTTTGGAGTGCTTGGATGCTTTAAGTAACTGTGTACAGGTTGTTGGATGTCACAGTTTCTTGCATTATTAATAAAAGTAGTAGCTTTGCATCTTCCTAGTTCTAATTATTTCTCTAAATATCTCCGGGAAATAGAAGCATAAAATAGCAAGCATTTAAAAATACTGGGTAAGCATCTTTTGGAGAATGTGCCTATAAAATGAGTCATGCTTATGTTTACAGTTTTATATTGATTTTCAAATCATAAAATAAGTACAAGATTACAAAATGGCCAAATCAAGGCTGTTACAGTGACGTCAAGATTATGAATCAGTAGTATCTCGCTATATGAGAATCTCCACTAGTATCAGTGGATAACTCCTGTACTTGTTAATTGATGGACTTTTGAAACTAAACTGAAAAATCATGTAAAGATCACGTGATAATTCAGGAAAAGAAACCACACAAACCCAAGGCCATTTCAGCAGCACTGAAGCGGTTTTCAAACAAAGTTAGTCACTTCTCAAAATTCACTAATTTTTATATATGAAGTATGAATAAAAAACCCTAACCATTTAATTTATATTACATAACTGTAAATATATGAAAAACATATATATTGCAATCATTTTGCAGATGTCCTCAGGACTTCAAAACATCTGTGGGTCTTGAACTCTTCTCCAGAAAGATGAAAATCTTTAAAAAATATTATCTGCTTCATAATAACCACAGAGAGCCAAATTCTGCTCATTGTCTTAAAAGATTTGTCACTGTTTCATGAAGTCCTTGACAGGGGATTTTGTCTAACTAAAGAAAATACTATATAGTATTGATTAATTCCTATGTTATTGTCTTCAGGACCAGCCTGGGGACTCTCTACCTTCCTTAAAGTGCTGTTCTTATGGTAGTTTCATTATTTGTTAAATATCATAATAGGAAAGTAACACCAACTTCTTGTCTTTTTAAGACAGACATCTTCTGCATCTCTTTAAACATTTCTCTACATCGGATCACATTTTACAATATAATTGTAATACGGTCAATATAAAATTGATAACAGTTATTCTGTTTTGATTTACAGAGATGCAGCAGACTGTCTTCACTGAAACACCACCGTAACGAGCTGAACTACTCGCATGTTAATTTTCAGAAGATGTGACTTTGATGCAAAGCACTGAACTGTCAGGAGAAAATTCCCAACCTACAGTCTTGGCTTATAAACAAGCATTTGTTACATGGACCGCTCACTACACTTACACCCTTGTATTGTTTAACATTTTTCCTTGGAAATAAGCATATGTTTGACTGTGTTCAGCCATAAATAGATATGAGTTAGAAGGAAATCTAATCCCACACTTGAAAATTATAATGAGGAAACTGTATGCTTAATCTTCTACTGGTGATGTCTCTCTTAAGATAGTATTAGTATGCACACAAAAATGAGCCTTTTCTCCACTGTGTGTTTTACCAGTGTTATCAGCAGTGGAACTAATTGCAGATCTCAGGTTTTCAGCAGAGCTCACCTCCATGTCTCCTGATCATTCCTTTTCTTTTGATGGAGACTTCATATATTTTCCAGACTGTGTGAGGTAGAGGCTTACTTTATTATGAACCAAAAGGTCAGGAACACATGAAATTTTCCAACTACATTTTTCCCAAAGGACATGAATGAATTGTTCATTGTAGCTGCTGAATCAAAAGTGCACAGCAGTTACAATACCAGAGGCCTTTTTTCTTCAATCTTCAAGACTGAAATTATTTGGGAATTATTTGTGCTCAAATGATTTTTTTTCCCTTTGCAGTTTTAAGCAAATGACACCCCAAAACCTCCAGTTTTCATGTAAGAAAAGCATGCATAGACCATAATAAAAACCAGATTTTTAATTGAAAAATGGTTTTAACACAAGCTTGAAATGTGACAGGGATGTAGCCTTCAGTTTGGACACATGAATTTTAATGCACTTGCAGGAAATATCTTGGGTTTAGTTATATGTTTAAAAAAGCATATTCTGTGTCTAAGTACGAACAGTCATTTTCTTAAGAATTCTTTGAATTTTGTGTCAGTACCACACAACCACAAAACTGAATGGAAATGAGATTCTAAAGCACAAACATTAAATATTTCACTCAGTAAAACACTCCAGTTGTGGAGAATTTGGGCAAGTACAGATGGATTGGGACTGGGGTCTCTATGGGGCTTTTCCAGCTGGAGTCATAACTTTTTGGGTACCCCAAAAACACAAAAAGAAACACTGAGCTGAAAAGATTTCTATAGTTTCCAGGCCACAACTTCAGACTGAAGATCTGAATCTGGACAGGGAACTGTTCCTTTTTAGTCAGAAGATGTGATACATGTTTGTTTGAAGAGAAGCAAGAACTTAATCCTTTTTGGACGGACAATATATTTTTACTAATACTAGATAGAACTATATGCATTTTTTATCAATTAATTTATTCATTCTGGCAGGGGCAAACATCCCTAATAGATATTGAAGAGTTATGGTAATTAACAAAATAGATCTCCAGCAACGTTTTTAACTAATATGCATACTCTTTTCTGAACAGTAAAAATATACCTGAAAGATGGAACTAGCTCACCAGTTATAGCAATGGCTGAGCGAGCAGAGACTTATTAAATCAACAGAAATAACTCTAAAACCTTGAGCAACAGAGTGCTTATCTGTTTGCATCTGCTGTTTTTCCTAATTTTCAAATGCTTAAAATGCTAACTGAGCAGCAGACTTGATGCTCCTCCAAGTCCTTAAGCAAAGCTTAGTTACTCTTCTTGCTAACAACAGCAGCTCCTTCAGGGGGAGGACTGGAATCATGTTGCAAACCACAAGCACAAGCAGTCAGGGTGAGGAAACTCTTCCTTCTCCAGCAATTGCTGCAATGCCACGAGACCTTCTGGTAGAGCCAGAAGGTGAAGCTCCTGCACATTTTGAGAACAACCATCCCTGAGGAGGTTTTGCCAGCTCTCGGATAGGATGAAGCAATATTCTTCATCAACCATTCCTTGCCAAGGAGCAATTTAAAGACATTAGGGTTAACAAAGGAAAGGCAGGTACAGACCTCGAGGATAACGGTCCCATCCCACCTTACATAGGTGACCGTGACTGCCTACGTCGAACTACAGCAACTTCAACAGCGAGGTGAAACAATGCTTTCAAATATCTGCAAGACTTATTTGCAGTATTGTTTGTCCTTTAAACAGGCCTGAGCTTTTGTGCTGCTGCATGTCCTTCAGAGCAACCCGCAACAAAGCTTTGGGCCTGTAAATTCCAAGTTGTCTCCCTGCTGCTGCCAGGAAAAAATGACGGGAAAAAACATATGAAGTTCATTTTTCCGGAGTCTGAAGTCATTGACAAGAACAACCATCTGTGGCCACACAGTCCTGGATTAAGTGTGTATGAAACACCAAACCCCACCAAGAGATTACCACTGTACAAGCTGAAACTATGAGTTGGGCCAAGGGGAACACACATGTAAAAGAAAAGCAACTAAGATGGGAATTTCTGAGGAAAAGGTTTGTTACTGTCTCCTGGATCTCATTTCACATGAGAAAAAACAAGAGGTAGTTTTGCCCTATGACCCCAGTGATTCTCCACTTCAGCTGTTTGTACATGCAAGGTAAATTCAAGAAATGTATAGAGATCAGGCATGCCGCATACCCTCTCTCCTCTCCGACAGTGCACTTAACCAGCTGTTACTTTCACTCTTGGGGTAGGATTTATTTTAGAAAATGAGAAAAAAGTGCCTGTGTTAGTCTTCAGACAGGAAAAATTACATGTTAAGAACCAACAGTTCGCTGTCTAAAAATAATTTGCAATTACATAATGCTTTCCACTTTCAGAGCAATATTCATGTTAATTAGGCATTTTAACACCTTTTTGGAGTTTAAGTTTAGTTTAGGATTGGTCAACAAGTTGTTCTGGTTCTTTCTTTATGTGACTAGAATAGTTGGCCTTGGTCAAATTCCTCCTGTCCAAGTATCTACATCATTGCCTGCAACGTCATTAGGTGTTAACGATGCCTTTTGGCAGTGATCACACAGGCTGAAGCTGGAAACAGCACCAGAATTGTCCCTGTATTTTCAAACTGGCCTTCCCAAGGCAGAGTTTAGGCATCTAGTCCCTCTGCTGTGCTTTCTGTCACGTGCAGATGCTAAATCTCAGCCTACTGGGCTACTGCAAAATAGCAATAATATTTTTCTTTGTTTGTTTCATTAAAGTAGTTTCAAGACAAACAATTGAGTATTAAAATGTTTTCAAATGTTGTAATTTCCTTTTGAATTGATTTGGTTGTGCATTCCCCCCAGCAATTGCAGCATTTTGGGAGAGGTCCCAGCAGGACAGGCTACAAGCCCTCTTTTCTTGAAGCACCACACACGCTGGGGGCGGTTCAGCTGAGCAAGCCACCAGTAAATTTGATATGCTGACTTCACCTCACCCTGAGGAAGCCAATTTTTCAGTTGCCCCTTTCTCTGTGGAAAGAAGAAAGGGACAAGAAAGCAGCAACTAAAGAAAAAGAAAAGAACCATCAATGTCACCGGTCCAGGGCCAGGTCACTAAACTCCAGAAAAAGAGCTGTGCCTGCAAGTGTGGTACGACGAAGAGTGGCTGCTCCCTGGGTGTGCGAAAAGCAGCTTTCGGAAAGCCATTAGGTACCTGAAAGCTCCGATATGAACAGTGGGAGCGGAAGGTATGAGGAATGTCTGAATCCTTACCTGGAGCAAATAGCAAATCTGAAGACAATGCTAAGCCCTCTTTGTGCAAGAGGTAGAGACGATGGCAGAGAGGAGGTTAGTGACATGTCTCATTTAGTCTAGCATCACTCCAGAACATTTCCGACACTGGGTTGTTGCTGTAAAGCCTAAGCTGCAGCAGTAAGCCCTTGACCGCAGAAAGGAGTGACAGCAGCTCTGAAAATCAAGAAGCCTTGTGCAGTGTCAGGAGCACCATGCATGAGTAAGGGCACCATGGACTAGTGACAGCACAGGTGACAGGAACCACTTACCTTATCACCTTTCCAGGAAGAGAGGATATATGAGCACAAGTCCCCAGAGCGCCTAAAAAATAATCCTGTTTGTGATTATATTGCCAGGGCTGGGGGCTGCAGCTTCTGGTTCCTGACTTGCAATCCCGGGTGAAACAAGTGACAAAAAAATAAATCAGGAATTACAAGCGAATGAAATAATTTTTCCTCCCAATAGTCTTTTCAAACATCAACCCAGTAAATAACTAGGTCAGATGAAATACTATTTCCTTGTCCTTTCTTCTGTTTCTTGTTTCATTTTAGAGGTGAAAGATACCTAGCATAACTGACTATTTTTTTACTTTTTTTTTAAGCTTTCTTTCACATTCTGCACAACACAAGTCTTTTTTTATCCTCATTGCTTACTTCACCTTATTTCATGTCTACCCACATCCCTTAGGGGGTTGGAAAGCATCTCAAAATCTTTCTGCCTGTTGCCTCTGATAGCAAAACCTGTGGATGTGCTTAAACCCCTGTAGGTGCTGGGTATGTATCTGCCCCTTCTTGGGTGAGCAAAGCTAGTGTACCTGACTATATGGTTCCCCAAACCCACAGGCTTGGCTTGATAGCAACCAAAACCCCCAGACCTTGTATCTGGGCTTCTGGTCTGTAGAAGCTACAGGTCACCAGCAAACTGAAACACACCTGGTTCCCAGCCAACCAGATTGCACAGTTTGCCTGGGCAGCTAATCAGCATGCACATAAACACCCACCAACGGGGCATGCTCCATGTGGCCAACAGGTGACCAGGCATGAGGTTCTTGAGCTCTGGGTTTTCACTGAAGTAAGAAGGTACTAAAGGGGAAGGCACTCAGGTACTCAGCAGACTCACATGGGCAATCCAACCCAACATGTTTCTTGCTGCTGTGGGATCTAAATGTTGATATACAGCTTTGAGTTCTCTACACGTGGCACACTGTAGCTTTTCAAGGTCTTAAATTAGAAGACTTTTGTGGCTGTTTAGAATACAGCTGCATGAATGTTTTCCAGTTATTACCCATGTGCTACAGTTTTGGGGAACAGCATTCAATGGGCTATGCTTTTCCTTCCAGTGACCTGTTTCCGCTCCTGGGTGATGGAAACGTGTGATCAGGTCCTCCCTGTGGTCACCTTTGCTGAGTCAGCTAGCAATGCTCGCCCTTCAACATGGAGGCAGCTGCAGCACCTGAAGGTTGTTGTGGCAGCCATGGAATTAGGAGCCGTTCCAGCATGACCTTCACTGTGATGTGAAGAATACCGACAGTACTGGGGATTTCAGTGCTCTCCCCTAGGTAATCCATGAAGACTCCTGTTGTACAGGAAAGAATTCTGGCATTCTAGGAACTGATTTTAATGACACAAAACAAGCACCCCCAAAAGCCAGTGGTGTTCACTCTTAGGTGAACATGAGGAAAGTACAGGGATGGGGTTTGTTTGGTATAAACAATAAAATTGTCTTCAGACTCTTCTTAAATCACTGTCCAGACTTGTGACAATCACATCTGGTTGAGTGAATCCCCCCAGTATTTTAACTGATTTGAAAGGTTAAGGGAGATGTGGGTTAACTTAATAACCGTTTTTTTAATATATTTGTGATCCAAATCAGAATCTGAATTCTCATTAGAGAATGGGAAGATTGTGCAGTAATCCATTCCTATTTGTCTGTATTATGGATTTTTCTCATTTAAAGCTACCCTGTATTTGTAGTAGAGGTACCAAAACTCTACCATATACAGCAAGCCTCTATTTAGAGTGATGGTATACCCTTTTCCCTGCTCTGTCTCCATGTAATTAGTATTTTCCTTCAATCCTATTTGTATCACTCTAACATCTCTCCTTGTATTTTCTTCATGCGATCTGTCTTTCATACCTACCTGAATTTGACAATTTGGGTCTGGGGATTTTAAGTTTACAGCACAGGAATTAATAGATTGTAATCTTTGTCTGACCCACGCTAATCACCAGTTATGTTTTTCTGCAGATTCTGTCTGCAGTGAAGAAACACAGGAAGCATTGAAGGCTTTTGTGTTTAGCTTCCTGGGACACTGCTAATAGGTGAAGACATAAAATTGTTGACGTATTTCTGTGTTACTGCCATGTATAGGCAGAACTAGTGGCTGTAGTTTCTATACCAAATGGTGTCTTAAAAATCACAATGACTGAATAAAACTGCCTATGGTTTCCTGTCACTATTTATTTTAAAATATTGCAACTTTTTTCTTCTATCTATCCATGGATTTCAAAGTGTGACTTAGAGAGGAGAATGTGTTGTTTGGCTTTTCTTTTTTCATGCAAAAAAGGGTGCAATTGCTATCTTCTTCTGAATTACACATAAACCCCAATGAAATAATATTTTTTTCAAGTGAGGACTGGAGTATGTTTGTACTGAACAGAGACCGGATCTTCTTTTTTCGTGACTGTTTCCACTGAAGCCCAAAGTAGGATGTGGCACCCACAGAAAACATTGTATAGGTAGACGTGCTGGCATGCCCTTCATCCTCCTTTTAGTAACAATGAGGAGATGAAGGAACCGATATTATGAATCCAATCCATGAAAATAAAAGTAGCAGATCTGAAAGTACAGAAATAGCAGACAAATACAGAAAATGTACAGTGAAGCATATTTGAAATATCCAGTGCCATTGGGCAAATGTACTGATGACACCTTTTCTTTGAAAAGTCACTTGATTTTACACCGCTTGTGCAAAACCTGCACCTTAATCAAAGGTTTAAATATATAGAGGAGTCTCTTTTTTCCCAGTCACCATCCTTTCAGAGCAAGTACAGTGCTGATGCTATGTAAGAGTCTTCATTACTATAAATGCATGCTTTAAATCTCTGTTATGTTTTTTGCGTTAAAGTTGGGAAGAGGGATATCTGAGGATTTCTGTTCAAGGGTTAGGTCTCGCTGTCTTACTATCAGTTTCAGTGTGAATTGAATGAATGAAAATTTGCTCAATGTTTGGTTTTGATAAAGCCATAAATAGGCTAATTTATATGGTGAGTTACTAATTTTTAATTATTATGATTTTTTTTTTAAATCATTGTAACCTGAAGGGCTTCTAGGACATTTTGGAAGTTCTGCTGGAAACTGCTAGCAGTTCAAAGCAGAAAATGTATATATAGTCATACATTTCCTGAAAGGAAATTCCTTAAGGAATTTAGGCAACATTCTAGGACCATTTCACAGAAATATATCTCTTCAGATATTAGCATAATATTTCATTGCTAGTGGTGTCGTATCTCGTATAAAAGCAAGCTTTTTGAGTAATTCCACAGTTGAAACAAAAGATACTGTAGTACCCTCCACTTTCTACAAGGATCTTGGTGCGTATGTTTAAGAGTAATTTATCTGACGGTAGCAAGAGTGTCTCCACAACGTTACACCAGTAGTAAAGCTGTTCCTTCCTTGGAGCGAAGTTTTCTGTAAATGTGAGCAACGCATTGTTAAATCTGTATAGTTAATAAAAGAGAGCTTGCTGCCCTGTAAATCCTTTCAAACTGAAGGAAGAAGCACCACACACAATATTTAAAAGATGAAAATGCAAATAATCTTTCACCTCAGATTTACCTTTTATATACAAAAAGACAGACTGTTTACAGCAGCAAACAATTCTCATCATCTCAAAAGGTGATGATATAACTTTTTATTTCAATTTTCATCACACGCATTTCCAGAATCTTTTCCACTTAACCTATACTCTGGTCTCTAATGTGGTTTGATGCTTTTCTTGCTTGGGATCGAGTTCTCCCTTTGGCTTAACTGATTGCTCTGTTTCTGCCCCTCAGTTCTTTGTGTCTTCCCTGCCTTTTTCCCTTGCAAGAGCTTTTGTGTACTGCTGATCTTGTGGGACACAAAAGTGTCTGATTCTTCACAGACTGTGACTCTGTCCAAAACATCCCCTGCACCATGGGGCCATTCAAGTGGCAAGATCTTGCTGCAGGCTAGAATGGAAGCTTTGCTCTCACAGCAGCCATCAAAGAGTAGAGTATTGGCTGGTCCTAGTAACTTTCTACCCCAAGACTGAGTCACTAAGATATTTTCCTCCCTATTTGATTCTATTAAGTAATGGCAAGAGCTTGAGTCAAGGAATTCAGTGTTAAAATGATTTGCTATGCAAATAATGTAGTTTGGACCCATGATTTTGCAGTGGTGTTTAAAGGAGAGAAGATTGCAT
Organism: Ibidorhyncha struthersii; assembly: GCA_013398815.1. NCBI lineage: Eukaryota > Metazoa > Chordata > Aves > Charadriiformes > Charadriidae > Ibidorhyncha > Ibidorhyncha struthersii. The sequence goes on along the minus strand of VZSZ01011872.1, from coordinate 4,617 downwards.
GAGAGAGCACCTTAGAATGGGAGTAAAGTGACCACAAGGTAATATACTTGTGCTGGGAGATTTGTCATGTGGAGAGCGTAAACACACCTTAAGAACAAAGCAAGAAAAAAACCAACATATATTAATGGGATAGAGCAATGCAACAATTTATGGTGCTGAGCCTTGTGGTGACAGTGGCATTAAAGAATCTCAAATGAGCTGCAAGATATATGAGTCTTCTGGTTAAGGAATGATGGTGTTAACACCTCAAGGTGTAGAGGGAAGGGGTCTTTGGGTCTTACTTGAACATGTAAAAGTTGTACATGCTGATTTTTGGAGCTGCTTCTAATAATTTTCCTCTGCTGTATCTTGACTGTGTTTCTGTACCCATGATGTCAAGAAATAAACATTATCGACAGAGGACGGCAGCCCAGCAAATGCTCTGCACCATGTGCCTGTATATTGTTTGCTGCTTCTGTCTCTGAACTCGCTTAGGGCTCAAGGAAGGGGAAGCGTACCCATGGAGCTCACAGAGGAAGATCCGGTGGGCCGAAGAAAAGGATCACATTCTCTAATGTGGACATCTGAAAGTGGGAAAACGAGTTGTAACCTTCTACTGAACACACCAGGTCTTCAGCGAGTGGGAAGTAATTCAGTTAAGCAAAGTGAGTCAATGCATACAGATTTGCACAGGAGGAAGGCTGTGGTTTCTCTGCACTGGGTGTTAATACAGCTCCCCCTGTAAATGACTGTAAAAATATCAGCTGCTTTTTTTTTTAAAAAAAAAGCTTCTGGCGTATGTGTTTAGAGAGAAGAGCTTGAAACCAATATGATCAGAATCTTTAAGGATTTGAGAGGAATGTGTGTGTAAAGGAGAAGCATCTAAGGGGATTATTTAACATTTCTGGATTTTAATCTTTCATCACAGTGATGCAGACAGTATCACTAAGAGCAAGGCTACAGTTTAGAGGTCACTGTGTAGGGAGATGGCATAGATAGTCATTCTGTAACTTTGCTTTGGAAGATTTAATTTTAGGCTTAGATCTTCTATGAGGAAAAGACAAAACATATTAAGATGTCATCTTACAATTATTCCTGAATCTTCTTCCCTATAAACTCTCTTCCATGGTAATCTTTCATGTTTTTCTTATGCCTTTGTCATTTTTTTTTTAATCTCTTTATATAAATATTAAAATTAATAACGCATCATTCATTCGTTTGTCGTAAGTTTGATTGTCTTACGACTATTTTAACAGGTCTTCTCCTCATTTGGGACCGTTCAGTGACTTGTTGTCCCCTCCTCCCGCCCCGAGCAGGGGGGCTGAGGCGCCCTCGAGGCGAGGCGTGCCCAGGAGCCATGCCGGAGCCCCGCAGGTTGTGCAGACGGGGCCTCACTGCATCCCTTCCACCATTAGCCGCCTTGGGTTTGGGGGTGATGTGCCACAGAACGGTTTTCCCAGAGGACGGCTTTAAACTGAGAGCGGCGGGGAGGGAGGGAGCAGCTGGCAGCCCTGTGAGGGAGTGACAGACGGGGCTGGGTCAGCAGGCCGCGGCCTGGGGCCCTGTGACGGGAAGGGATCACAGAATCAACAAAAGCGGCTCTCGCTGTGGAGAAGGGCCCCAAGAGTGGAGAAAAGCAAGTGTCACCCTTATCGGCAGAAAGGGCAAGAAGGAAGAAGCAGGGAATTACAGGCCAGTCGGCCTCACCTCCATCTCTGGGAAGGCAACCAGGCTGCAGTCATGTGGCTGCCGCTGGTAGGTGGGTTAGCAAACAGTGCAATAACTGATAACAGCAAAGGATAAAGCATCGGGTTTGGAGTTGAGCTTCACAATCAAGAGCAGCAGAGGAAGGAAGCAGAGGGGCTTTGAGGTATGTCATTGCTTCTCTTGCATTCGAGTTATGTTTTAAAGCTCCTAGTCAACATGTATTCAGGAAATAAAGGGAACTCGGGAGAGGAAATGCTGGAGTATCATTTTCTCATTTAAATATATTCTTCTCAATGTACAATGTGGCTGCAGACTTTAAATGCAATATTCCCCAGGGGAGTAACAATGATCATAATACTAAAAACGGCTACAAATTTTGATATTAACGGAGAAAATACAAATAGCACCATGTTATTTATAAAAGCCTCTTTATTAATCACCACACTGAAAAGCACTTAGTTACCTAGGTACTAGCTTTACTCTTCTGGGGCCTGTTGATGCATCAGTATTGCTTTTATTCTTCGCCCATAGCTGTGGCTGTGGGATTTCCACGAGCAGGGGTGCAGGTGAGGTGGTAGGTTACACTTCACTCACCTTGGTGTCTGCAGGGTTGGTTCCCTCACGTTTTTTCCTCACACCTTGCTCTCACAGCTGCTGTGCAACTTTTTTTGTCCTTTCTTCAGTGTTATTACAGAGATGCCACCAGCATCGCTGTTGGGCTCATCTTTGGCCAATGGTGGGTCCGTTTTGGAGGTGGCAGGAAATGGTTCTGCCCAATATGAGGCATCTCATAGAAGATGCTGCTGCAGCTTCCTGCTGCAAACACCGTGGTATGTAAAACCAATACAAACATGTGAACATGTTTCGATATGCCAGCGCAACGCACATGTATTGCCACACTTTCTTGCTCTGAATAAAAAGTTCTAATTTCTCTGTGTTTAAGGCTGTTTTATACAGTTAAATGTTCTTAACCAAATGTAAAATCCAGTAGGTGCTGCCAATGTATATTGATCTGGATGCTGGAGATTAGTTTTAATTAGTTTTATTGCTGGTGCGCAGTTCAACGTTAATGGTACGGTGTTGTTCTTCACACAGGGCTGAGCAGCTGGCTCTGCAGCCAGCACAGCCCCCTTGGCGCAGCATGCCTTGCTCCGCTGTGCCTCACAAAAAAGGGATGCTGGGAAAAACACGAGTTTTACACAGCTTTTTAAGGCACTGACTCCACCTACATACTCTCCCTCATTTCAGCTGTGACTTCTGCACAACCAGTGTAGCTCTTCTGGCAGTTTCTTCTCACTTCACACACTTCTCACACACACTTCTCTGTTGTCCTTTGCAAAATCACTGTTTTCACTGCTCTTGGTGTTACCTATATATTTTTCCTGTTAACTGAAGGTGAACCATGATCATTCCTTCCTAGAGATAGCGTGAATAATGTTATGTGTTTTAACGTAAGAAATAAATACCATGTCTAGGAATTAATGATCATAAACCCCCCTTTTATTCCATCCTCCAAAGACTGATTTTTACTCTGTTCATTTATTTTATACGATCTCAATACTTCTTAAGATAAAAAAGATAACACCGAAACAATCAAAAGGGATCAGGGAGACTATGTGGGAGCAGACATATTGTGTGGAAAGCACCCTATACCCGTAAAAACCTGTATTGGTACATTAGAAATCACTTGTCTTACAGGGATGTGATATATAGCACCCTTCTTTACATACAGTTCCACTTTGTGTGAGTAATTCATTTACACACAGGGATTGAAGCCAAAAACTTGGAGGTGAAAATGGCAGTAAAATAAAAATAATTGCTAATATACAACAAACATCTTGGTTGTTTAGTAAAACTGCCCATACATACTAATATCTGCATATTTTCTGCCTGTTTCTGACACAAGATGAGTACGAGTATGCCTGACCAAAATGTACAAGTGCGTATACTGCAGATAATGCAATCAGGAGAGTCCGTGTATTTGTGTGCATCTCAGCCTGAGACAAGAGTTCTGCACTTCATACTTCTCTTTCCAAACATATACAATGTTCCAAAATGTATATAAAATAACTTTCAGTGTTGGGAGAAACTGAAACAACCATTGGGTATGCTTTTGTCAGCTGAAGCTGCCAAGAAGTCACCTTAAATTCAGTCTGACAAACCTGAAATCTAATGGAGCATCTTGATGGAGTTTTAAGGCGCTGTTACCTGATACTCTAATTCAAGCTCCCATGGAAGAACAGTATTTCAGGGGAAGAATCACCTGTGAGAGCAGCAGCACAGTACCATTTAAGGAGAAGAAAAGTCCTCCAATTTTAATTTGGTAAGTATTTTAACAAGAAGCAATGTATATTGGGCCACAGAGCTGATAATGTCCTGTGTCAGAACTATAGGTTAAAGCTGGAAAATATTTGAATTAGGCATTAGCTTTAAAAACCCAACAATCCTGTTGTTTAAATATGTGTAGATCACTGATCCTAAAACACAAAGATTTGAGGTTTCCCATGATCAAGTGGGATCTATCAGTGGATCCGCAGCCTCCAGTTTAATCTACAGAGTGGATGTGAAACAGAACCCCTTTGGCATTGTGGTGACCAGAGTGAGCAACGATAGAGTGCTGTAAGTAATGTTGGTGCTTTATCCGTGTAATACCGGTGTCATTAGTCTTCTCTGGAAGTCCAGTGTCTGTTCAAGATGCCATATGTGACATGCCCTCTTGGACATGTAATCTACTGCTTCTCTTCTTTTGACTGATGAATGTTCTGCACGTACTCTTGTGAGCCCTTTGGAAACAAATTCTGTGATATGGAGAGCTCTGTCTAAAAGGTTTTAGGTCTGGCTCTGTGTTCACTTCACCCCAATACTAGGGAAATTTTTGCTGCTACCTTCCTTCATCCATTCAGGAAATTATTATTATCTGAAGAGCTCTTC
>VZSZ01011871.1:47358-67893 GCA_013398815.1 Ibidorhyncha struthersii | reverse complement strand
CATTTTCCATGAAGAGAATGAGAAATTCTCCAGCTTGTTCGGTGCTATTCACAAGTCGCTTTGGTGAATAACTCTCGGCTTGTGGGTGCTTTCAAACCACAAATCTGGAGTCTGCCATCAAGTCTTCAAGTTCCAGTTTGGGTCATGGCCCAGCGAAACACGGATTTCAAACCACGTGTCCCAGGGCAAGGCCCCAAACCCACCCTGCTTGTTTAGTCACCTCCAAACACCAGCGGATGGAGAGAAAAGACTTCTCTCTGCCCTCCTTGGCGCTGCAGAAACCCAAACATAGACGTTATGACCCCCATTTTTACAAGCGGCCACTGATTTGGGAGCCTCATTTAAGACATTACACGCCGCTGGTACCCAAGGTTTAGTCTCCTTTGGGGTGGTGATGGAGGCAAGTCAGCCTGGGTCTGAAGGTCTTCACAGCAAAACCTTTCCTTTGTTGCTGTGCCTTCAGTTCTTCTACGCTCCTGGTGTCCATCTGAGGACATCTCCAGTGACCCTTTGCTCAAGGAGTCTCACCTTGTCACACATGAGGGACCTCAGCTGTCCCTCAAAAGGCAGAGCCGGTTCAAGGCTTGTTGGTGGCAGTGGCCAAAGCAAGTGATGCTATTCCAGGGCCGTCATTGAGAAGAAGCTACTCGGCTTTGCCAGAGCCATCCCTGAAGCTGATCCCCAGCAAGAAAGGTTGACAGGGAGCACACGCCTGCCTCGGAGACATGGAGATGCAGGACGGCTTTCTTTTTATTTACAGAGCATCAGATTGCGCATTCCCTAAGAGCTCTGATTCATCCCTCCCAAACCCTAGAACAAATACTCCAAAATCAGTCTACAGCACGGGGACAGGCTTTGTTCAGTGCTTTGAAAGAGAGCAGGTAAAGTCATTACCCTCACTTTGCATGGCAAAAATGATATGCATAAAGCTGCATAGAACAACCCTGCAAAGCTCAAAGGAAACAAATGGGCGACTTGCACCATGAATTTCAATGGGACTTTGTGCCGCCAGGATAATAGCCAGCGAGACAGTGAAATATGGCATAGAGAGACACTGGGCAGTAAAAACAAGTTCGACTTGCTAATGCGGTGGAATATCCCGCAATATCGCACGGGGGGGAGATTGCAGAGCAATTGTGCGGGGGCACGTGGAACAGCCTGAGAGATAACAGAGCACACTCGGGCACGGGACAGGAATAATTTGGGACGGTGGCCGGGGAGGGGGGGTGGTGGGTTAAGCACAGGGAATCACCTTGCAGCTTCTCATTGGAATTGCCGCCCCCCCGCCCCAGCTTGAAGAGCTATTTATCCGGCTTGTCTTGGAGGCAGCATCTGGTTTGCGGGGACGTCTCCAGCCAATTTTTCACATGGGTTAACTACAGCCCTTGGAGCGCCTGACCTGCTGGAGGCCCGCAGTGGCTGTGGGATGGAGATCTGTAACCAAGGTTCTTATTATTATTCCCAGCAACTGCCTTCACGCCGATCTCTGGCTGCCGAACGCAGCCCCGCGGTGGGTTCCCGCTGTGCTGCGGTCCCAAGCTGGACAGACAAGGGAGGGTTTGCAGGAGAAGGGGCTGGACCCAGGGAACGCCTGGCCAGGGCTGCACCGTCCACGGCAGCGTCTCGGCTCCATGGAGATGGTGCCCCAAAGCACCTCTGCCTCCTGGGAGCTCCCCGCTCCCCTCGCAAGACTCAGCGAGACGCCCTGCAGGCCACGGGCTCAGCAAAGTCTCTAAATATTGACCGAGGAAGACCATCCTCCTGTTTGACACCCGGAGAAAAGGAGGCTTCCACGTAGCTGGATAACTCACCCGAGGCTGGAACGGAGTGAATTAGCATCCTTTAAATTAAAGAGCTTTAAACAGCATCTTCTCCCCAAACTGCCACTATATCCATTTCAATAGTTAAAGCAAACACTTTGCAAGTAGACCCAGAGGAAGAGGAAGGAGGAGGGAGAAAACCAAGACGGAGAGGACAGGCGATGCTCTGCCGCGGCGGGGAGATGCCTGTTCGCACCCGGAGCAGCCGCTCTGTTACCGAGGCAAAGATGTTAAAGCAAGCAATTCCCAAAGGCACCCTAAACTTTTATAGATTGCTGACGGTGAAAGCAGTAAATGAAAGGACACCTTTGAGTGAGCGCTCGTGTGTTAAACAGTCTCGGAGTCTGTCCCCATGCAAAATAGAGTGCACCTTTCAAGGCTGTGTAACTCCAGAGCGGATACAACACATGAGGGGTGCTGAATCCAGATAGGGAAACCTCCACAGGACCTTCAAGCTGCATCTTCAAGATGTCCAAAACAAGGGGAAATGGCAGTGCCATAGTCTGACTGCCACCATGGAGACTGGCTACTGGTTCCTGTGTGTGGCCACCTGGCTATTTAAGGGTCAGTTGTGTTTGGGGTCAAAGGGAGATGAGGAGAAAGGAGAGAACAGCTGAGATGTGTAGGTGAAGCTATAAGACAGGGGTAGGCCACAGCTGTGGCCACTTAAACTCTTTGGCTCTGAAAAGCAGAAAAACCCTAAGCCGGGTGAAAGCAGTGGGCAAACTAGAAATTCAGATGGGGATCCAATATGCCAGGGCTGGGATTAGTGTCACCATCTCAGCTTCCTCTCTTATTTTAAGGCTGACTGGAGATCCAGGCAAACACAAACATCTTTGGAAAAGGGTTCAGGATGAGTCACACGGTGTGTCTCCTTTTCCCCGGGATCCTGAGAGCGGAGACCTCTGAGTCCTTCATCTTCTTGATGCGACTCCAGGCAGGCTGAGCGCAGCCTTGAAATAAGGGTGTGGGGAGCACCTCTCCTCCAGCCCCACCAACCCGCAGCTCCAGGACTCCGAAGGCAGAGCTTGGGTCATTTCCCTTTTATTGACACGACGTTCAAAATAGCATAGCACGTGGGGCCGCTGACTCAGGGGTACCCAGGTAGGGAAGGAGCCGCCGGGGAGGCTGCAGAGCTGTAAGCAGATCCCACGACGAGACCCGGCCGTGCGGTGACTACAGCCATCCAAAATAGCATTAGTCTCTGTTGAGACTCATAAGCCCCTTGGGAAGGGAAGGACCTGCTATTCAGCGATGCCATCAGCATCCCGGGGGAATATTTTGCTCGGAGAATGGGAGTTTGGAGGATTTCTGCAGCTTCCCCTCCCAATCTCAATTTACCTCACCGAATTAAAAGCAGTGTGGGCTGCAAACGACGTTCAAAGGAAAAAAGGAGACAGAAAAATCACGCTGAGTGTATTGTTCTGGATAAATAAGACATAGGCGTGTTGCGGAAGGTAGCTAAACCCATCCCACAAACGGTCTTCTCCTGCCAGGAAGATGTGACAAAAATAATTACTTGGGCTATACATAATTATTGTGCTGCTTTGAGCAGCCGCTTGCCCTTGGCACAGTTAAGGGAGCCTTTGCCTAATATTGCTTAATGACATTAACCATTAGCCTGTTAACGTCCTGACCTGCTAAACAGCCTTGGATGTAGCGAGGGATGTGGCCGGACACCCACCTCTCTGTCTGCTGACCCCAACGGGGGGAGCACCACGGGCCTGTTGCAGGAGAAATGTTCCCAGTTGCACCAGTGCCTGGAGATGGATGGACCCCAGCGCACTCCGGCACCAAGATCTCCACTCAGGAGATGCTTGTTGCTACTGGCAGGGCCAGGTTGGCCCCACAGATGCCAGCGGTGGTTTGTGGTCCTCGGGGGAGGCAGGGCCAATGCTGGAAAGCACAGAATTGGTTTGATGATGAAAAAAGAAAGGGAAGAGGTAATGAAATCACTTTTTTTTTTTTCTCCCCCAGGTGGAGAAAGCTCCAAATTCCTCCAGTTTTGGTCCAGCTGCCAGAAAGGGACCTGTTCCACGGGTCCCTTGGGGAAACCTCCGTGGGATAAATTAAATGTTCTTCATTTAATTCTCTCAAAGGAGGAAATAAGAGCTTTACAACCAGCTGTCAAATGCTCTGCAGCTAAAATATCAACAAAGTATGACAGACGCAAGATGGAAAAAGCCTCTGAGGTTTCCTTTTATTGACTGGGAAGTCTCTGTTTCTTATCTTATTATCTTCCAAGCTAAACTGATATGAGCTGAACAATCAAGAAATTGAACAGCATCATTGGCAAAGACCATCCTCACCCCAAACAGCTGACAGTGATGAATACCTGAGAAGACCCATCGCTTCGGCACGGTGGGATCTAACAAACAGAGCATTTGATCTCATCCCATACAACCCATTCGGACGGAGGTGACAGAGATCCAAACGTCCTGCATCTCCTAGAGGTTTATCTGGCAATAATCTAACGTTTTGGTCACGTGGAGCCGGGTCGCAGATTGATAATCGCATACTTGAAGATCACAGGCTATGAAAATTATTGCCGTGCTGGCTGGAATAAATTATGCAAAGCAATGCGTTATCTGGAAGCCTGCAACGTGCACGCACACGCACACACACACACTTCGGTGATCTATCGCTCTCCATGCAGATGTTCTGCTGCAAAGACATTTTAATTAATACATTGAAAATACGTTTCCTGCCTTGTCTGAACCGGAGATGAGCCTGGAAATGATGCTGAGTGGGGGAAAAGCCCCCACTGCAAAAGAAATGATGAAGGGAAAGGCAGTGACTTAAAACCAGTCAGAACGAAGAGACGTCTGAACTGGGACCCAGTTGTGCATTGAGATGGCAGTGGTGGGGGAGCGAGCGAGCGGCAGGGACTGCAGATGCTCTGCTGAAGGCACTACATCTACAACTCCTCAATACTCACTATACCTGTTCCTCCTGCTGAGGAGATCCCTGCACCCACCCTCCATCCCCGGCGTCCCCGTGGCAGTGCCACGGCTCAACGAGTCAACGTTCAAAAGCAGAAACCAAAACCTCACGCGAGGAAACATGGCTCTTTCAGAAGGGCCCCCAAAATTAAAAGCCCAGCTGACGCGCCATCCACACCAGTGACAACTGGATATAAACGCCTCCTTTCCGGCCAAGAGAAATTATTTGAGAAAGCAATTTCCATCCCTCAATGCAAACTGAAAGGGTGGGACACTTGGCTTAATCGGGAGAAGTATTTTAGCCTTTTATGCTTTTTTCTTTTTCTATTTTATTTTTTACTGAGCCTCCTGCCTCACCCGTAAGAATCACCCACATGGACCAGCCAAGAACTACAGAGGAAGCCATAAATAAAGAAGGGCAACGATTGTCCAGCTATCCTCAGTGCCCACCCCGAGAGGGGCAGCCCTGCTGCTGTCCCATGAGCTGTCCCTCCCCTGGTTCGCTGCGGCTGCAAGAGGTGGCCTCAACCATTGCAAAAAGACATCTTAAAATCAGCCCGCCAGAAGGTGGCTGAAGAGACTCACAAAAGGATGGGAAAGGAGATGGGGAGGGAGGTGAAGAAGGCATGGACCAAATACTGGCTTGCATCCTGTTGGCTCGGGAGAGCATCCCACCGGGAAGGGAGGGCAGAGGGAGGGGGGGAGCTGGGGCAGGAGGAAGAACAAGCTAGACAGCAGTCAGCCTCCCCAGGGGTGACACGTTCCCGGGGACGCCACCCCAGCAAGCACATCCTGCATGGCTCACAGCTGATTTGGGCACAGTGGGGTCGTTGCAACCACTCAACACATCCTTCTTAGAATCATAGAATGGCTTAGGTTGGAAGGGACTTTGAAGATAATCCAGTGCCACCCCCCTGCCCTGGGCAGGGACACCTCCCCCCAGCCCAGGTTGCTCCAAGCCCAGTCCAACCTGGCCTTGAACACCTCCAGGGATGGGGCAGCCACAGCTTCTCGGGGCAACCTGCGCCGGGGGCTCTCTACCCTTAAAGTGAAACATTTCTTCCTAATATCTAATTTAAATCTGCCCTCTTCCAGTTTGAAGCCATTGCCCCTCGTCCTGTCACTACATGCCCTTGGAAGAAGTCCCTCCCCAGCTCTCCTGGAGCCCCTTTAGGCACTGGAAGGGGCCGCAATAAGGTCTCCCCGGAGCCTTCTCTTCTCCAGGCTGAGCACCCCCAACTCTCCCAGCCTGTCCTCCCAGCAGAGGGGCTCCAGCCCTCGCAGCATCTCTGGGGCCCTCCTCTGGACCTGCTCAAACAGGTCCATGTCCTTCTTATGTTGAGGACTCCAGAGCTGGACACAGTACTCCAGGTGGGATCATGTACATGTTCTTGTACAGTGATGCTCAGCCACGGCCCAGGATTAATCCTGAGTGGGAGAGTGGGAACCTGGAGCTGTTTTCCCCAGGCAGGGGGACGTGCCCGTGAAGGCACCTTATGCCAGGAGCCGAGAGGGGTCCGATGAAAGCAGACAAGCTACCACCCCAGGGTCTGTCCTCACCAAGGGGACACGCCGGCAGGTCGGCGTGTGGGATGCAGCCCAGCTGGACACCTCCGTCACGCTCCACTGGGACTCACGGAGAGCGATAACCAAAACTCCCGGCTGAATCTAATCAGCACGGAGGGCTCCGGCCTCAAGCAGGGAGAAACCCAGATATATTCCCTGGAGAAAACGAGATGTGAAATTAGCCTTGCCAGGCTAGGGAGTGCTTTTAAATTGCAGCAGAAGTGTTTGAGAGATAGCTCTGCTCTCCACAGGAGCTTCTCCCCATCCTTGGGATTTAAGCCTGTTAATAGTGGAGTATGATGATATTATCTGTTTGTATTGCACTTTTTATCACAAACGGTTCCCAAAGTGATTTGCTATCGTGTCCTCCGAGAGCCGCTGAAACACAGGCCCTGTTGGGAAGCAGCAGCAGAGCAGCTGCAACCCCACTTACAGGCGGGGGAAAGGGGGAATTTGGACCAAGAGAGCCATGTCCTTGGTTCCTCAGACCCTCACAAACCAGCAAGGATGTGGGATTTGTGCTCTTACCCAAAAGATCTGTGTACAAGGAAGCCTGCTCTGCCTACCTAGCTTGGTGGGACGACAGAGCAAACTCTGACCTTGGCCAGGTTTGGACCAGAGGCTCCCAGGAAAAGCAGCGGCTCCAGCCTCAAGCCCGATCCATCCCTCCCTGCTCCCCACTGGACCCACATTCCCTTCAGAAAATGCAGCCTGTGTTCACCCCGGCTGCCGGGCCTGAGCCACCATCCCTGGTCCTCATGCAGGAAGACGTGGAAACGCGTTTCTCCAGCCCTCCTTGTGGAAAGGCGCTCACACAGCAAAACCCGGGGGTATTTCTGTAACCTCTGCTCAAAAAACCGCCTGACCCCACCAACACCAGAGCATGGATGCGGGGAAGGGGGCGTTAGAGGGAAAAGGAGACAAAAAGTGGAGGGGGAGGAGAGGAGAAGTGGGATTAGGGGAGGAAAAGCAAAGGGACGATTTATCCCCGGTGAGGAACAGCCAGGAAGGGTGGGAGAGGGAGAGACTCGCTGCAGCCACGCAGTCCCTGCTGCCGTGCAGCCCCAGAGGATGCAGGCGACATCTCTCCCCGAGGATTTCTCTCCCTGCAAAAGCTGCAGACAAGATCCCAGCAGCTGATACAGTTGGCAGCAGGAGAAAATAAAAGCGAAAGCCCTTTGCCAGGTGGGGAAACGTCTGTGTTTCTCACCCTCCCATTGACTCAGGGGGGGCTCAGGTGTTGGCATCTGTTCTCCAGTTCCCCACCCAAACCAGGGAGGATCAATGGGGGTACAGATCTCCGATGGAAAGCAGGAGCTCGCTACCGCGTTTAGACACAAAATTGAGCAGTTTTCTCCCAAAGCGGCTGATGGAGGGGCCCAAACCCTGCAGCCCCCGGTCCAAAACCCAAATAATCCACCCAACCCAGGTCCAGACACCCCAGCTGTGCAGAACTGACCCCAGCTGCCCTGATCTCTCCCCGAGCCCTTGCATGGCGATGCCAGCAGCCTTCAGGGAGCTTCCCATGCCGCCGTTGCCACCGGCCAGCTCCGCTCAAGGTCTGGCAGTCCTCCGACACCGTGCCACCGTCCCCGGCGTGCCTGTGAGGGCAGGCAGCGTCTGCCACCACGCATTTGTCGCAGCACGAGGAACGGTGAGAGCCGGTGCCAGGAACCCCAGCGCATGCATGGGGGGAGGCAGCGTGCCGTGGCCGGCGGTGCAGGCACACCTTCCCGGCAGCACTGCCGCGGCTGCGCTCGGGCCGAAGCCCAGGGCTGCGGGTGAGGGTGGCTGTGCGTACGGCTCTGTGCTGGCCAGGACTGGCAAAGGCAGGACCAGCTTCTGCCTGAACCACCTGGACATCCAGGATGGCAGTGCAGCCGCCCACGAGCATCACCTGGTGATGCAGGTGATTAGGACAAGTATTTGTCTGTGTTTTCCTTTGATACAGAAAGATGGACAGATACTTCGCAGAACTGTTTCCTTCCCTAAAAGCCAAGCACAGATGCTGTGCCCAATTCCCCTTCCAACAGCCGCTTTTTAACCAGACGTACGGGGCACAGGCTCGCAGACCTCAAGTAGCATCATGGAGAGGCGAGAGCCGGCAGCTCCGTGCTGGGAATATCAGTGGAGACACAAAGCGATTTCATTCGCAGCTACATCGTCGCCTGATTGACACCCTGTAATAAAGAGATTTGCCACATAATTACTGTGCATTTGGGATGGAGCACCGGTATTTTTTTTTAACCCAGTGACAGCTTTAAACAGTAGTTAAAGTGTATGTTTATATTAATGTCATTAGTTATTTCTGTGTATTTTACAGAAAAGGCTTTTCCTTGAAACAGCGATACAGTAAACAACAGCTTGGGTGTCTTCTGGAGACATCTCTACCTCTACTTTCAGACGAACCGTTGAAGCAAACAGGAGGGGAAGGACCTGAGCTGAGATTAAACGAGCAGCAGCTTGACTTGATGATACCGAGGGGTGCAGGACCAGGCGCTGCTGTTGGGAGCCCCTCACCACTACGGGGTAAATGCAGGAGCTTGAAAACATCTCTTCCACGCTTAGTGTCCTGCTGTGGCAGCGAGGACTTGCCACGTCTTCCCGTGTGACACGCTGCTGGTGGCTGAGACCTGACATCTGTTAGCACACCTACAGCTGGGTACAGCCAGGATGGGGGCACACGTGCCATCGTATTCAGGTATCTATCTCAGCCTTGCCAGAAAAGATGTTAAACTAGGCTTATAACAAATGAGAGAAGGAGCTTGGCATTTACCGGTAGAGAGAAACAATAATAAATGATGTTTTTTATTAAGAAATATTACCTAGACAGTTTATTTCTATTCCAAGAGCCTCCAACAGCCAGCAATGTAATAAAGAGAAAAAAGAAGACGGGAAGGGGAAAATTAGAATAATGAAGATGATCAAATAAAAACACACACATATATATGCCTTAAGTCAATAACACCTAGACGTCACAGTTGGGTTTGTGCTTTTCTGCAGTGAAAGAAAGGCCACATTTCATAAACTGATACAAATTATCCTGGAATCAAAATGAAAATGGGTACAAAAGAGGTGGTGAAATATTATCAGTCAGGAATGGGGACGTGGGTCCTTCCATCACTGTCACCGGGAAGCTGCGGCTCCAGCGGATGCGCAGAGCTCAGCTCCGGGGCCTGCTGCTCCACTGCGAGGGTTTGGGCTGGTACCAGGAGCCCCAGGAGATGCTGTGGTCTCCCCTCCAGCCTCCACATCTCTCCAAACCCACCTGTGGCTGGGCACAGCAGCGTGGGGCAGAGGCAGGCTGCCCTCCGCTCCCACTTGGCGTGGGGCAAATCCCTGTCCTTCACAATGACGCATTTTAGAGACTCATTTGGGAGCTGGGGGAAATCCAGCTACCAGCTGTCACGAGGCTCTTTGGCCCTGCTCCTCAACTCCCCACCATCACCAGCAACCCTTTGTAAACCAGAAACACCATTTCTTTTCTTCCAGAAGCGTGATCCTGCCTAAGAGCTCCTCCTCCCACAGATACGCGCAGTGCAGATGCAGCCAGAGCCATCAGAGGTGCTTCGTACCTGCCCTGCTCCTTCCACAGGGCAATGCCAAGGAACGAGACCAGTAGAAAGCCCTTCAAGGCAACACCACCGCAGCCGTGCTGGGACTTTACTAACAGAGTACCGACAGAGCATTTCTCTGAGTATTTCCAGCAGCCAGCCACTTCCCCATTCCACCACGCTCTTGGAGGTACCGATGTGGTGGCTTCAGCCCTCTTGGCAAGACTGGTACAGGTCCTGGTGGTGCCCCTACATGCCATGGGGGTAACACACCACCTGGGAATACTCCTCTGCTCCTGCTTTGACTTACATCCGCTTCTTGCTGTGACGCCGTGATGGACGTGACAGACCCATCCCGGGGCTGGGTTGCCTCTCCACAGTGGTAGTCACCCATCATTAACCAGGTGACTCAGGCATTTTTCCTGAGCTGCTGCTGGTAGCAGAAGTTCTCATCATCTGCCCTTACGTGTGCGACCTTGCACTGCTGGCACTTCTCTTCTACTCATTTTGAGATCACCCAGGTCTTCTGGTATGACCTTACGTGCCTCTGTACTGAAGATGCTTCCTAGATTTGTGTCTCCAGAGCATTTCATTAGCACAAGACCAATTTTTATACCAAGGTCATTAATTAAAACGTTATATCATGAAAACATTGTCATCCCTGAAAAACCTGTCCTTGAGAAACTTGGTGAACTGTCAGCCCTTTGCTCAGTGCTTTCCTGCTCCCCGCTGCCCCACCTTTTATCCCACTAATTCCCACCTCCTCTGGTCTAATTAATAGGACACAAGACAGGTGAGGCACTCAGGCTGGGAAGCTGCCCAGGAAGTGAATTTTGGGGTAATAATGGACAAAGACGACACAGCTTAGGGAAGAGACATACACACATCTTGCAAAGGTGACCCAACCAGAGCTGAGTGGATCTTGGCCACCTTGTCTCCGTGGGAAGGAGGGGACCTGTCCCTCTTAGGGACAGACCGAAGCCGCCTGCGGTCCCAGCGATGGCCTGGCACAGTGTGACTCTCCGTTCCCACCTCCTGCTGGTCACTGCTTTCTCAGGAGGTGGAAGCGACCTCTGGGTTTAAAGGTCTGAATCTGAATTTGCTTAGGAAACACCCTGAACCCTTCCCCTTTGCACACACCCTTCCACGACGATGCCTGTGCTCCGCAGCAGACCCTCAGCCCGCTCCTGGAGCACCGCAAACCTGTCCCACCAGATTTTACCATGGGAAGGAGCAGCATTACAGCGTTGCCGCATCCCGGAGGGATGTCACGATTAGCACTCACTGGATGTGGATCACCAAAGTTAATACCTGTGCGTGTAAGTAAAAGGAGGCCTGCAGAGAGGATACTGAAAGTGGCAGGGACAAGGAAGAGAAGGTCCCCAGCGGACGGAGGAAGCCACGGTACCCAGGAGGAGCCGTTCTGCAGCTCAGCCGAGGGAAAGGGCAGCACAGACGTCCTCGTGGCCCAAAGTCTCCTTAACTCTTCCCTCCAGCTGAGTGGCAGGCAAGAAGTAACCTCGGTGATTGCATTTCTTTGTATGACCCCATCTAAAACTTTCGGCATCAGATAAACAACTCCCAAGGGTCAATTAACATGTCTTGAGATGATTAGAGTCTGACACTGATGAAACCCAGCAGTAATTAGCAAATTAAAAAAAAAAAACCCTTTTGATTAGTACTCAGCATAATTCCCTCCAATTATTCAAAGTTCATGACTACAGGGGGTGGAATATCTCCAGGAATATTTATTTATATCCCTATTTTTTTCCAATCAACTTTGTGAATCTAGTTAATCATCAGCACTTGAACTTGTTAACTTGGAGAGTTTCAGAGCTGTCACTCTGTCTGATTGCTGGAGACAGCCTGGGGAAGAGTTTGGGGAGCACAGAGAATCCAAATACCTGTCTCCGGCAAAGAAAAAGCAATGAAANAAAGAAAAAAAAAAAAAAAAATCCCAACTCACTGCAGCAGCAGAGAAAATAAAAATAGTGTTTTCCCTCTCTTTGTTTAGAGTCACAGCTTGGTGCTGGCATGTTTTGCATCAGCCTGTCAGACGATGCTTTGCAAAGGCAGGCAGTACACCTCCTTCTGCTCATGGACAAAATCCTCTCCGAAGAGATGCTCGTGCCTGCAAAGCCCAAATATCTGGGCAGGAGCGGCTGAGGCAGCCAAGCTTCCCCTGAAAATATGCTCCATAATAATGCCAGCAAAGAACGGCCTTAAGCTATTAAGCTCCTTGGCTGCAGGTGTGGTACATCACCCCCCCAGCCAGCCCCCCGCTGTGGCTGGGGCAGGGCTGACCTGCCCACCATCCATGGGAAGCAAGGGCAAGCCGCAAAAAAAAAAAGCTGGAATTGCTCTGGAAGTCGTTGTTGCCTGCAGGGAAGCTTTGCTAAAGCATTTCATGCCTGTCTTCAGATGGTATGAGAACAGCTTTCCTGCCCTAAATCCTCCCACATCCTTTCCAGCAGGAGGGAAGGGAGCGGGGACCGTGAAGCCTCTCCTTCTCTATCCCTCCCCAAAGCTGCCCCAGTGACCAGCGCTCGCGGCTGCCTGAACGCTGAGATGGGGTGGGGACCGGCATCCCCATGCTGCCAGCAGGGGAGGGTGGATGTGTGACCCCATCCTGCAGCCCCATCTGCCCTAAGACGTCACAGGTTCTCCCAGACTTACGGGAGAGGTAGGTGAACGGGGGAGCCAGAGGTGCCACCAGCTCAAAGGATCAAGGTGGTCAGAGCACCGCAGAGCTCCATTCCTGCCATGGAGCCAGTGCGAACCTTTCTGATTAAAGCTACACTTTGCAGAGAGGACAGACAGCCTCTCGTCTCCTGACACATGATCTCAGCAGCCCCATCTCCACTGGCTCTTGCCTGGCACAAGCCACGTTGCTCGGGCAGAGACACCCTCCATCCTGGTGGCATGAAGGGAACGCCCTTGCTGTCCTACATGGGCAAGCACTGGGGGCATGGAGACGTGGCCACCTGGAAAGTGGGCTTGCCAGGCTCTGAGCTCCGACTTCTCCACTCTCTGCTTCATTAAAACCTTCTTCCCCGTCTGAGCGAGCCCTGAGGGATGGAGAAGACTAGTCCCAGATAGGAAGACGTACGCTTAAACCTTTCAAAGCCATTTTTCATTGGACTTTTCTATATTCATCACTGCAGCCTAACAGAGATTTTCTCTCCAGTTTAGATGATTTTTTTTTTTAATTTAATCCTATCCAGCGAGAGCCCTCTAGGGAGCTCCTAACCCTGCTTTAATAACGTGCTCATTAGCGAGGTTATTCAGGGAGTGGTTTCTATTTGACACTCCAGCATCTTTCCAATTAATGTTGCTTTAAAACAAGCAAACCTTAAAAAAGAGAGAATATCAAACAGCTCAGAGTCAGCACTGCGGGAAACCAGCAATCTCCTCTGGATTTTCATCTCCTTTCTCTCCAAAATTTGGTTCTTAGTATCTCAGCCATTTGCTGAGACAGGACTAAATTAAAAGCTCTGCTGTCCCGGTAGCTCAGGGACGTCAAACCGCCAACCAGAGCACCAAGTGGGACACCAAGGGTGGTTTTGTTGAGGTGGATTAGGTCCTGCATGGTGCACGCTCTGGGTCAGGTTGTACCAATGCACCCAGGCACTCCCACAGGCCAAGGGACGACAGAGCGACATGTCTTGCCACGTCTGCAACTGGAAATCCCTCCATCAGCTCAACACCTCACAAGAGGCAGAGAAGCTGTATGAGCGAAGCGATGTTGCCACAGTTGCTGGACACAAAACTCCTCCGATCCCTCTCCAGGTGACCTGCCTGACCTATATATTTACAGATTGACTTTTCCCTTTGCCTTAGTTAGTCCATAATGGGATGGTCCAAGGGCTGAAACAGCTCAGAACTGAGCTCTGAGCTCATCTCCATCCAGCGACCCCGCACGTGGTATTTGCCAGGCGCGTGCCTCAGTTTCCCTGCCGTATAGGCGAGCTCTGGACACACATTCCCCAGCCAGGTGCCGATGCCTCTTGGCGACCAAGAAGAGGTGCTGCAGGTGCTACAGAAGGCGAAGCATTGCAACATCAAACCATGAGTTACTGAAAATGCTTTCAAAACATGCTCAATTTGCCCACGATAAGCAGGACTGAAACGCTTTCTTCACTGCCCACCACTTCCCCTGCTGCAGGAACAGGACCTATTAATTTCATTTTAGATGTAGAAAACTGAAATCCGGGTGGGAAGCGGGGAAAGCAGAGGCACGCAGGGTACACAGCCCACTGCAAAGAAATACCACCCTTGACAAGGCAGCAGCTGCTAAAGGGAGCGCGACAGGGACAAATTCTGCGCTGTGGGAGGGCCAGCACCGCTCCGCTGACCAAAGAGAGCTGCAGCCATTTGTACCCGGGCTGAGCTTGGCCCCAGAGGGCTGAGAGCAAGTGCTGCTTGGGCCAGGACCGAAATCAAAGTGGTAAAACGGCGAGAGAAGAGATAAGAGGGTTAAGATCTTGTGAGTTCCTGGAGCTGGTAACAATACCAAGAAGAGATTTGCGCAGGGCTTCCCTCTGTGTTGTCCTCAAGTCATTCCCCACGATTTGGACTGAAATAAGTGGATAATTGTGTTGCCTACCACAGCTTGCCGAGCACATGTCTCTGCCTGTGACGCAGGGAATAATGTCGGTGTTACCCAGTTTTGTGAACAGCTAAACTCCGAGTGAGTAAGTCTGCTGGCATCCTCCGCGCTCGATTATCACAAGTCCCCCTTAGGCTCTTCTCTTTGCCTTCCCCAGTCTTACACAGGATTTTGGCTCTTTCCGTGTTAATTAAATGACAACCGTCTGCAGCCAGAGCTTGAATTACACCTGCCTAAAGCGATCGACAGTGATTGGAATTGTCGTATCATTTTGATTGCAAAGATTCCCACGCAAGTCAAAACAAGCAGGGAGCGCAGGCATATGCTGAGAGCTATTACCAGTGCTGCACGACGGCTTCCCTTCTGCCGACACGCACCCAAGGCCTATCCCGAGCTCTTCTTTGCAAGAGCTTAAGAATAAGACTGAGCAGAATGATTCATTTATTTTCTCCCCCCGCCTTGGGCTGTGGCTCCTTGCAATGGTTTGCAGCGGGAGCAGGAGGTGCTGACGCTGGCCGGAGCTGTTTGTGGCACCCGAGGTAGTGCTAGAGATGAGGTACAGCCCGCGTGCATCCGGCTCCGCCGCTTCAGGAATATTTCTTTACATCAGGCTTGCTGCAGCTGGTGTTTCCCTGGTTTGTTTTATGGCTGTGGTGGAAGAAGAAAAGCCAATGAAAGGGATATAACTGAAACAGGGCAAGTTAGAAGCAGGCACATAAAGATGAAAGAGTACAGATCAGTGAGGCTGTACGGAAGCTCTCCCCAGCAAACATCGTGCCAGGATTTCCCCAGGGATTGTCCACTCCTCTCCGCGCTGCACTGCGGTGCTAACGCCGGTCCTCCTCTGCAGTTGCTGTCCACACCCCGTAAAGTCTTAATCAAATACACAGCAAATGGGATGCCCAAGACTTAGGTTGGGAAAAGTCTGTCCCCATTTGATACAGGCAGAGCTGACGGGAGGCCGTGATGGCACAGCTACGTCGGGAGTGCTCAGAGAGGACCCGCGAGCGGCTCAGGTTGAACGCCTGAGCCCCGACTTCCACCAGCTCTCCCCTCGAACCGGGCACGACGTTGTCTGTAAATACAAACCAGCCAGTAAACGGACAATCCAAGAAGCGAAATCATTGGTGAAATCAGACTGAATTTGGGAAAACTGCAGTGAAAATCCCTGGGGGAGGGCGGCAGAGAGAAGATGTTGCCCTTTTGTAAACGAAACTTTCCACTGTGGTTTCAAAGGGCATTCTTCTTTAAGGCCAGAGCTCACTTTTAAAGCGAAGCAGGGAGAAGGCAGGAAAAGTTTTTGACAGGTTGAATAACCTAAAGCAAAACATTTCCATTCAGGTCCAGTGAGACAGCTGGGGTCCCCAGCGGAAAGATGAAGGGAGAGGAGGGTGGGGGGGAGCCTGAACCAAATTTTTTCCCCCTGATTTATTGGCTCAGATAGCAGCCAAAAGCCCTCTGACTCGCCAGCTCTCCTTTCCCGCCCACGGCCATGCCAGGGGCACCCACAGGACGCTGCCGGGGACATGTCTCTCTCCTGCTCCATCCTGCTATGGTGTCATCGCTCGGTAATTGCGGTGCCCCTTTCTGTTGCTACAGAAACAGCCATGATGTCATCCCCGCAGATGAGGAGGTAGCGCAGGAGCTCCCGGGAAGGGCAGACAGGTCACACAGGATCGCGTCCTCCCGGTGTCGAGCCCCCGGCACCCCGTCCCCAGGCATGCAGAGGTGTGCCGGGGAAGGCAAGAGCTGTGGGAGGAGAGGCGAACGGCTTTGTGTCCTCAGGAAGCACATTTTAAGCTTTCCATACTGAAAAGCCACATTTTTTGGAGGTCTGGAATAGATTCTTGGATGTATTTGTTTGGAGCAATAATGACATCCAGTGGCTGGTTTGCTTAGTCCTCAAGGGGAATCGTGCATGAGCGTCCTCCGTCCTGTGTCCTGTCCCCGTTCAAGGCTGTTAAAGTGGGACAGGCTGGAGCAGACCGCGTTTTTTGCAGGTCACTCCAGGCTTCTCTCACACCTGGAAGGAACGGCACTAGGATGAGCCCTACGGCTCCTCCTGCAGCTGGAGAACCTGCTCCCACGACGTGCTCCCGCTGAATCCTCCCCAGCAAGCCCCAAGCCTGCTTCTTTTGAAGTTAAAAGTTTCTTGATTTCAGGGAGGGAGCGGAATGAGAACCAAGAGCTCTGCTTCTTCTGGCCGCCCCGGGCATACCCTGGGTTTGCTGGAGGAACACGTGGTGAACACCAACCTACAGAAGCGAGTCAGGCAGTGTGGGCACTATACACTGACAGTTTGTGGCATTGAGTGACAAGAGCTGAGACATCTGAGGCCAGGCTGATCTCCTTCTGCGCCCAGGGAAACCAGGGAACCCTGAAACACTGGGACACCATGACAGGTCACAGGATGCCAACACAGGCTAACTTTGTGGGGTGTTGCTGTGCCCATGCCAAGGGTGACACCAACCACTGTGCCCCACAGCTTTCTCAGCAACTGTCCTGAAAGGGCTCCCTGGGCACATACACCATGGGGAAGGGGCACATCTCAGCTCCAGCAACCTCAGCACAGGAGAAGCACCTTTGTCTGCAAGGTGAGCAGGAGAACATCTCCTTGGTGTCGGGGGACAGTCTGGATTCAGAATCTCCTCTCAGCCATGCTGCTCCTCCATCAGTCCCAGCCAGGCTGCGTGTGTGGCATTTGCAGAAGCAGCGGCTGGAGATCCTCTTGGCAGCCCTCCTCCTGCAAGGTCAGGCTCCCAAGCAGGCACAACACCAGCCCAGAAAAAACGAAGCAACATCTCCGGGCCTTTGGCAAGAAACGGGGAGTTCTTGTCCCTCTTGCCCAAACCAGGGGCTGGGACACCACCATTTGGGGATCTGAGGCACAGTATTTCAGCAGGATTTACATGGGATGAAACGAGATTCAGCGTCTGGGGCTGAGCCACCACAGCGGCTTTGTCACATCCCCTGATGACAGCAAAGGCAGGAGAATGATTTATTTGAAGCCAGAGCCCAGCTGTTGGGTCTTTAAGGTCTCTGAACGCATCCCTTGCAGAAAGCTATGTTGGCAAAGCCTGTCAGGAGCAGTTTCTCCGCTCACCCCTGCCAATGATTACTGGGTCAGGCGGAGGTTTCACTCCGGAGCTGATGGCTTTACATGCATGGATGTCCCCGGTTCCCCTCAAGGCTCCAACAGCAAACACAGCTCAGCTCATGTGCGCCTGCCCAGACCCTGAGCAAGTCACTGAGACGTGAAGAATACAGTTACGCAAGCAGAGCAGCGAGCGCTACTGCCTCTGCCCCGGCAGCTCGCAAGATGGGCTGAGCTGGCAGAGACCGGGCTGCCGGCGCTGCCGGCTGCGGCCGAGCATCCCACGGGGGCTGCAGCCACCACAAGAGCTCTGGCACCCCTCATCGCTGCCGGAGCGAACTGGATGATTGGGATCAATGTGGGTGCAGGCCATGGCCATGGCATGGCCTCAGGAGCCTCTCACCCCTTGGCAGCAGCTGTGAAGCTCTCCCTCACATGTGCTGTGATAACAGTGTGAGGTTTGCCCCACGTCGGCTTCTCATCTGCTTCTCATCTCAGCTGTAACTGCATCTCAGGAAGAGCCACCTTTGCCCTGGATTAGCAGACGGAGCCATTCATCTCAAAGGAGCCTGGGAGAATGCTAAAGTCAATTAAGCCAGGGGTACTAATTGCAGAGGGTCAACAGGCATCTCCTACTGCCCTGCAAGATGTGCAAAGACCCATGAACAGTCAGGGACCCAGAAGATTAGTTGATTTAAGGAATCGCCTCTTTAAAAAGCCACCTTAACAGTAAGGTCACCACCTTACTGCATGATCTGTGCTCTCCACAGTGGCTTACGTTTCCCCAGCACTGACTGCAGCGGTTTCTATCACAGCCTACAAACGCTCATACACCTTCATTTCAGTGAGCCGGTTGCTGCGATGGCCTTGCTCACGCTCCTCACTCCTTGGAGAGGATCGCTGTGGGTGCCCTGCACCCAAGCACAACTGCAGGGGGAAAGTGCCTCCTGCCATTGCTGTTAGCAGGGCAAATCCGTGGTTTAGCAGTCGTACCGGCCTCAAAACTGCCCCTCTCCAGCTGACAGGGGAAAGGGACTCTGCCAACTTGATGCTTCTCCACTGGGTGTTTCACCCAGGTGATGAATGAACAGGCTTCTTGTTATTTTCTGCTCTTAAAATTAATAGCAAGTGCTCAGAGCGACATCTGCATGGGAGATGCACTGAAGAGTCCAACATGTCTCTCTCCTGCTGTTTCTGACAGGCCACCGATGTTTCAGCAATGCCAGGAGAGGAGAAGCCCTGAGGCTCTCCCCTTGAAGTGCCGTGTGCCAGTGTGACAAGGAAACCTCTGCTAAAGGGAGAGAGAGATCAACCACAGCTGGTCCAGGCGTTACCTTGGCCAACACATCAACTGGATAGGACACCTTCGTCTTCGCAGAGCTTTGGCCAGACGTTACCCAGGCCCAGGAGCCTGGTGGTCTCGGCCAGCTCTTCTTGGCCAGATGCTGGTGCGTGGAGAGGAGGAGGCAATCCAGGACCAGCCCTGCTGCAGAGGCTCCTCCAGCGAGGAGCAGCAGAAACAGATTGTTGCACAAGTGCTGGAAAAAATCCTCAAATGCTTGGTAGGGATTTTTTCTGGGGCAGACGTGAGGGACAGCCAGCCTTTGCGAGGGTGCAGCACGATGCCAGAGCATGGAGGCAGGACGCAGGTCCGAGCCCAGTCGTAAGCGGATGCATGGTCGCAGGCAACGCTGCCAGCTGGTTTGCAGTCTCATTCCATACAGACGCTGTCTTCCCCGCCTCCAGTTCATTGCTGTTACTCATTTCTGGTCTGTGGGGAAGAGAAGGAAGGGGAAAGAAAAGGAAAGGAGGGAGAAAAAGGAAAAAAAAAAAAAAGGAAAGAAACAGGAAAGGGAAAAAGGAAAGAAAAAAGAGAACAGCTATTGCAGACCCAAAGGACCCTTCCAGCCCAACATTTAATAGGCTTTCTTCTGTTATATTAGCACTAGACAATCAAACTGTTGAGCACAAGGTTATTTCCCTCTAGGATAGAGCGGTGACTTGGCAAATGCTTAAGGAGATCTAACAGACATGTTATTGCATTTCTGAAGGCTGAGGGATCACCAACAACCCATGCTGGTCTCTAATTGCCTCTGTGCTGCTGGGCGTGTTGGGTTTGGATGAGACAAACCACAGGTCTCAGCTGAGGGAAGTCACCCCAAGCCCTGCCTTTGCCCCGGGGAGGAAGGGATCCCATTCCCTGACCAGCCTGGGATATTTGGCATTCCTCTCCCAGCTCACCTGCGCAGACTCCTGGCTCCACTGGGCTTCCCAACGTGCTGTTGCCAGCTGCCACCGAGCAGCTGCCACTTCGCCCCCCTGAGAGGTCTGTTTCCTTATGCCGGCATCAAATCCTCCATCGCTTCGCACAGTGCTGCAAGAACAAATACAAACAGTACCGACAGCATCCGCTGATGACCTGCAGCAACCCCTCCTGCCCGCGCTGGAGACCTGCTGAGCACAGAGTGCTGTGCACCGAGCGATCTGCTGCCCACTTCCACTACAGGTCCCAAACCCCAGCCAGTCTTACTGCTAAAAAGTGGGTTTCAGTTAGGTAAATTAATTTTTTTCTCTTCCAGTTTATGCCCACAAGGTACAGTTTTGTTAGTCACTAATTAAGGCAAATCACTTCTTTCCTTCCTTTAGGCAAGGCCCCTTACACCCTTATATCTTAGCCTGAATCTCCTCTGCTTCCCTCCACAGATTTAATTTCCTTAATCTTTCATCCTGTAACTCCTCACTGCAACCTCCCACCCCGGTGCCTTATTGCCGTGCCGCACTGGGCAGGATTCCCCTGTGATCTCCCCCGTGGTCTCCCCAGTGCAAAACAGCTCCTGGATCTTACGTGCAGAACCTCCAAGAGGCACATCACCTGCCGCATGATCTTTTCTCACTTTTTCTTTCCTCCTTCCTTCCTTCCTTCCTTCCTTCCTTCCTTCCTTCCTTCCTG
>VZSZ01011871.1:29546-46973 GCA_013398815.1 Ibidorhyncha struthersii | reverse complement strand
TCTTTCTCTTTCTCTTTCTCTTTCTCTTTCTCTTTTCTCTCATACCTCATCCCCTTTGAATTTTTGTCCTGTTGTCCTATTACCCCCCTCTTACTACATTTCATTTTAGGCCTCTAATTTACCCGGTGTCGTGGTTTAGGCCAAATCGGCCACTGGGGACATGGGGGACCCCAGATGGGACCAACAGATGCTCCCCTCTACCCCTCTTCGAAAAAAGAGAGGCAGAGGAGGGAAAAAGAGACTTGAGAGTTTAGAAGAAACTAAACTACTTTAATGAGATATTAATAATAACATACAAGGAAATAATGAAATATATACAAAACCGTATCAAGCTCCCAAGATGACAATCACGACACTGGCTGGCACTGGGGCAGTCCCAGGCTGGACTCAGTGGCAGACGGGAACTGGATTCCGGATCTGCCTTCAGGATCGGGACCAAAGGCAGACGATTGAAGTGAAGAGAGTGAGAGAGCAAAAGAGCAGAAAAAAAAAGAGAGAGAGAGAGAGGGAGAGCGATCTGACCCTCAGCTTTTATACTGAGCATGATGCAGATGGGATGGAATACCCTGTGGGTCAGTTTTGGGTCACCCGGCCTGTCCGCTCCTCCCCACAGGTGGGACCCCACTACGCTTTTCCGCTTCCGACCCTCCAACGTGGCAAACAACAAAGTTGGTCGGCCTTGGGTGTTACAGCGATAAGTATAAGCAAGAGCCTCTCCGCATAGCATGCCTGGGCATCAGCTATAAACATTGGTCTGATCACTCTGAGAGAGCGAACATTGTCTGCACAATATGCTGTTAATTTCAGTCGTTAGAAGAGGCCCAGCTAAGAAGCAAAGTTACTGAACAAAATTGGTCCAGTTTTACCTCAAACCCGGACACCCGGATCGAGTTATATTATCAAGAATAAAAATGTCCGTGTAGGCAAAGCTCTGGGTCTGAGAGATACGGGTTTAATTCCCAGCCCTGCCACGTTCTCTTTGTACAGTAAGGGACTTGGATATGACCGCAGTGAGTCCCACAGAAAATCCCTCCTAGGATTATTTAGAGAACGACGCATTGGGGCATTTGAACATCTCGTCCCTACAGGTGCAGAGTTGCTCAGTCCCATTTTCCTACTCTGTGCGGCTCTTCTGTGGAGTTCAGAAACCTCCATAGCTCCCCAGCCTGGCACCACTATGTTGCTAGTATAAATCCTAGCTCCCCCGTGCTGCAGCGCGCCAGCAACCTGGGCTGGTGGGAGGTGTCCCTGCCCATGGCAGCGGGGTTGGAACTCGGTGATCCTCAAGGTCCCTTCCCACCTAAACCACTCTATGATTCTATGATTTAGAGCTCTTTTAAATGACATCACCTTTTCCTTGCATATTTTTGATCCAAAGCACCAGAGAAAGCTAACAGAGGGAAATCAGCATTTTAACTTGGTGATGTGGCACTTCATAAGCAAGTCAGCTTATACACGGGGTTGGACGATAAAGAAATTGGCTAGTGGGAAGAATATTTACGGGAGTCTTTTCCCAGCTTTGGAATTAGACAAAATAATCCTACTAAATTAAACAAAAGTGATAATAATATAAGAGAGTGCTTCTTAAACATAACAGCTTCCTTCCTTGCCAGCAACATAGAACTCAATGTTTTCAACACATGTATAATGCATTTTTAATGTAAACAGCGGGAGGCATAATTCCAGCATAGGATGTGAAATAGAAAGAGAAATTGTTCAGGAAGGGAGCTGGGGAAATTGCTAACGCTGCACACGGAATGAAACTTTCTCTAAATCCCAAGCTCTGTCTGCGGGGCATTACAGCATCAATGCCATTATCACCGCACGCCACGGACAGCTTATTGCTATTAATTATGTTAGCAAAATAAAGGATCCTTTCTGGCCGGACCGGATGGACCATGTTAAGCCATGCTGGAAAAGCTGGATAAACCTCATTAAGGAGAATTTGGCACTGGGAGAGATAAGGCTGCGCGCTCACCGAGTTCAGGATACTTCCGAGGGAAAAATGGCTTGTGATAATGGATTTCTCAGCAGTCGGGACTTGACTGGGCACCTTACTCATCCTGCGGCCGGCTGCTCCCAGAGGAGGGCTGGTCTTCCTGGGAAAGGACTCTCCACTCACCTTGCCACCTTCTCAGCCACGTGCTGTAGTGCTGCTGCATCGTAACTTTGGGGTCCCAAGCCTCTGCCCCTTTGTTTCAGGGCTGTTTAAAGGTTAAAGGGCATGTGGCGAAAGCGCTGTGGCCCCAGACACGCACACGACGGGATGGCGGATCCCTGGGGACCTGCTGTTTCCAGCGGTTCCCTCTCTGTACGGATGGCTGGGCTGCACATTCTCCTGGCTCCCACTCCATCTCATGTTCGCGTTGAAGACATGGGTGAGGGATGAAGGAGTAGGTTTATTATACATGCAGACAAAAGCGATCAGGGAGGGATGGCAAGGACACTTTGGGGACAAGGCTAGAATTCAAAATGATTTAGACAAGTTGGATGAAACGGCCCCAAACACTGAGGTGAAACGCAAACTGGGGACAACAGCAAGGCACTGCACTGCAGCAGGAGGCACAGACTGCTCCCATCCAGGGTGGGATGAATGGAGGCATGGCCTTTCTTCCAGAAAGGATCTGGGATAATGGCAGACACAGGGCAAGGGTCTGTTATGAGAAGGCACGGAGCCCTGCAGCTGTGGACTGTAAGAGGAACGGTCCCTCTCCTTACGGAGCCTAAGAAGCAGAGGAGGGATGTTAGCCTTGTCTCTCCCCCAGCTTAACTGCTAAGTCCTTAAGGCCTTTAAAAGATAACCTTCAGGAGGAAGGGAACGGTTCGTTCTCCGTAGCTGCAGCAGACAGGACAAGATGTCACGGGTTTAAACTGCAGTAAGAGCAAATCAGGTTAGACACGGAGGACTGTCTCACAGATAACCTTGGGGTGCTGGGGAGTCTCCATGTCAAGGGACTTAATCTCCTCTTAGCGTATAGGTCTCTTCTCCCTTCTGTGGTGTCTAAAATGCCATCTGCGTGGAAAGAGGAATTCGGGAATTTTACCCGTCCTCGAGGAAAGGAGCTGGTCCGGGTCCCTCTGAAGCCTTTTCCCTAGCACAGAGGAGGCAAGGCCAGCTCATCGTCCTATGTATTAATACTGCTCTGAATATTGGGAAAAGATAGAAGTGATGCTATTTTTGAAGGCGATATTGAACATAAATAGACATGGCAAGGTGCCAGCTTCAAAACATAACTGTTTCCATAGAGCTGGGCGAGGCATTCAAAGAGTCCTTTGAAAAATCCATTAAGGCTCCATCAAAACAAGGAGCTTTTCAGGACGACAGACGCTCCTTCAGCTCATTCATTGAAACACAAAAATCAGGCACATTTTCTCCTCATTTTCTTTCATTCAGATTCAGCCCCTCCAGAAAAAAAAAAAAAAAATCATTAAAGTTTCTGTTGCAGGGAAGAAGGCAGCACCATTTCAAGTTTTAACAGATCTTCTATTGATCAGGCTTAAAATCCACTGCGCGCTGCCTCCAGTCGAGCTCTCGGCTCTGCTGCGCTGCTGCTGACACGCAAGGGACTTGGCAGGCAGGTGGAGAGCTCACCAGGCTGCGACCCTCGTCCGGTGCTCAAAGCTTCAATACGCTGAAGCCTTTCAAGGCTGAAAAGCCCAGGCTTTTGCCTTTCCACCAGTAGGTCTTTGAACACCTCTGGGTCTTCGTAATAGCAGTGTCTGCTTCATCATTTCAATTTCTGCATGAGTCACAGCTCCTCTCATGTACTACTTTTCCCTTCCCGCTCTGCCTCAGAGATAAGATTTCGGTGTCCCAGAGCAGAGATTTGAGAAACCTCAGGCAATGGATTCATGTCCAGACAAAAAAATGAATTTTATCTATGACAAAAAGGGAAAAGGAAAGGGAGGAAAAATGTGTTTGTAGTAAAATTGTTAAGAGACCAAACTGGTGCTTCCTTAGGAAGTCCCTGGGATGTAAAGTACCAATTAACGTGCACATGACGTGACATACAAATAAGCCAGGGTTTTGACTCATCCCCCAATACAAACCAAGTGAAGAGCTTGAGTCGGCAACACAAGCAGCGATTTGAAGAGGGAAAAGGAAAGCCTTTCATTTCGATCTGGATGTGCCTCCAGCCACAGCAGAGGGACAGAGGAAGAAATACAAGTTAGGAAATGCCAAGATGTGGAAACACGACCCAAGGGTGCCTGTGGTCTGCCTTGGACACATGCCAGACGAAAGCCCCGGGTGCCCACAGTCAAGTCTTTTCTAATCCTGAATCCAGCGACTGTTGCAAACTTGAGCATGTGCGCAAGGACCTCAGGCTCAAAAGGAACAACACACACTTCAGCTGTGGAACTCCAAGCACTGGATCACGCTTATCAACCAACCCACTCAGTGCCTCTGGCAGCAAGGTATTTTTAAAAGACTGTTTTAGGAGACAGGGCAAGGACCAAATTCTGGAGAAAGTCACCAGAATTGGCCATTTGATTCTTTAGAAGATGCTTGTTCTACACGTTTGCAAGGGAGCTGACTGCCCGGGACAGCGGGCCAGATTAGACCCTCCTCTAGGAAAGGTCCTCAGCACCTGTCCTTGGCTGTGCCCTCCAACTGTCCCAGGCAAGACAGCATCGGTGCCCACGTCCTGCCGGGCTGACTGATGCTCTGGACCGAGCAGGGTTAGTGCTCAGGCGCTGAAGACAAACCAAAGCCATTTTTGGTGCATTCTCTATTTACAGCTGCAGCACAATGAAATCCATCAGACGGGAAGAGGAGTGCAGTTGTCACTGTCACATCCTGCAGGAAAGCTGGACTGAGTTAATTAGAAGACATACACGAGTATTGATTATTGCCAAGTACAAATTCTCTCTCTCTCAACTATATGTTACACTGTTAGTTTATTTGCCCCCTCCAGGTTATTCTTAATTTCAAAACAATGTGATTGTTGTTGTTCCAAATGTACAATACAAATTGACATTATAATATAGCTCATATTACTGTAGTCCCTACTGGCCTCTGATGAGTTAGTAATTCAGCCATCTGATTTCCTCTTTTTTTTTCCTTTTTGCTTGTGGATTCCACACACTCTGAAAAAGTATTTCTTGTTTATGTTCAAAGCAAAGCCATATCGCAGCTGTAGGCTGTCCGAAAGATTTTTCTTGCCCTTCGACGCCACCATAGAGGAGGCCAGATCTGTTCCAAAGATCTCCTCCTGTAATAGCAGCCATCAGTCACTTATCTCATTCCCAGGGAAACTGGTGCCGGTGGCATCGGCGTGTGGTGAGGGCAGGTTCCTGGGAGCCAACCCTTCTCTGTATACTGGGACAACTGTTTCGGAGGGGACAGCAGAGCCTCAGTTTACATACAAAACGCATAGACTGGCCCTAAGCAAGGAATGGACATAGGAAGCTATGGTCTTTCAGGGTAAATAAAGCGTTAGATCCTCACCGAATCCATCTGCCTACAGAACTGTTTCTTCAAGTAGGAATTCAACACCTCTGTCTCTGGAAATAACGCCATTAGAATACCTTGCTATAAACTTATGAGCCTAAAGAGGGTCTCCTGTGACTGAAAACGGAGATCTCAAGGTCCTGCAGCTCAGTCAGAGCAACCAGAAAGGTCCAACTTTCTACACAAGCATCGTCACTCTCCTCTCCTTACAGTGCAATCTGGGAGCCCAACTTCTCTCGCACCTGCAGTTTCTTGCATGGAACTGGCAAAATGCAGTGACTGCGTTGAATAAGGCTAGGGACTCAGAGGTCCCATGATCTCACCAGAAGATATTAAAATTCTCCATCTTCCTCTTGCCTGATGAAGGAGGGATGAACTGTGCTTGGGCCAGTTAGAAATTAAACTATTTCAAGTGTATAACATCTATTGCTCTCCTTGGGGATGACTCAGGATGCGAGCTACACATTTCTGGTGGAATGGTACTGGAGGGGACAGCAGGGCCAGCACTTCAGCTCTGTATTTATGGGTATCATCAGAAAAGCTTTATTGGATACATATTTTGCATCCCTCCCCCTGGAGGATCCAGCTGACTTTCACAATATTTTTCTTCTTTTGCTTTCAGTAACCAATTTTATACAGGTATGTATATACCTGTATAGATATGTTACACAGAGGGGATTTTGGTAACAATTCCTCAAAGTATGGAGAGACAGTAGGTGTTTCCTACTTGACACAGGGAGGGAACATGGACCTCCAACTTTAAGTGCAAGGTGTAAGGGGCTGGAGTGGGTCTGACCCTTCTACCTGTTACAGCATCGTGCTTCCCTCCTCTAAAGGGGAACCGCAAAGCACAAAGCCACCTGCCAAAGCCGCTTTTTCTGCTGGCTCCACGCCAAGAAGTGCTGCTTTCTCCATTTAAGCCACCCGTCAAGGGCACCCCGGTACCCTCCCTGAGGGCCGATTGTGAGAAGTGCCAGGTTCTCTGAAGGCTAAACGCCAAGACGTACTCCTCCTGCCAGCGACTCCTGCCAAGGAGCCCTGTGTTGCATTTCAGAAGGTGTGAAGTCTTCAGCACGTGGTCCCAAAGGCCTGCCTGCCAAGCGCTGAGCCCGGCTTCCCCCAGGGACAGTGCTCACATGGTGGCATGGCCGAAACACGGGATCACTACATAGCTAAACAAGAGATCCGTCTGCGTTCAGATGTACAACAGGGTGATTCAGTACCAGCCCTGGTTTAGCACCTTGATTTTGGCCTCTGTACCAGATGCCCTCATCAGAGCGAGTTCTCCTTTCTCCAAAGGGTGAAAGGTCCTGGGATTTCCTCCCACACAGGGAAAAAAGACGCAATATTGTGAAAGTTTTCACAAAACCAGCATGCCCAACAGGTAGTTTGGGTCAATCAAATGTTTTCTTTTGTTCTCTTTTCCCATGTAAGATAAAATGTGGATGAAAAATTGACATGAAGTGAAATGACTGCAACTTTGTTTGAAAAATCATCAAAGCAGAACACTGTAACCTAAAAGTTCCTTTTGAAAAGGGAGTGATCAAAACAATATGGCCTGATGTGTCAAAATAACATTTCCAGCAAAAATTGCTTTGACAACATTTTTCTCAAAAGCTCTTCACTGCACCATTCCCAAAAGGACTATTCCTGGTGATAGCACGAAGAGATCATCCAGGAATTTTCTCCTTTTATACTTCCTTTTAAGGCAGTGGCAACGTGCATTGGCCTCTCCTTCTCTCTTCCTGTACTGTCTTTGAGATATTTAGTCTTTTGTACAAAGGTCTCGTTATTATTGTTGGCCGTGGGGCGCACACATGTGAAGATACACAACATTACGGACCCTTGCAGACTTCACAGCTGTATCACGTTTGCCTGCAGTAACAAGGGATTGGTCCGAACTGACACAGATGTCCCCGAGACAGCAGTGATTTATCAGAAGTGCAGGCAGATGAAGGAAAGCGCGCCTGTCGTGAAGGTCGCACTACACATTTTGCCCCATTCATATTCATAAGTCCAATGTGCATCTGGTAGCTGATGCACATGTATAGAGCAGATATTTAGACAGGATGGTGTGTGCTTATGCACTCGTCAGCATAGCATTGAGATGTCCGGCACGTAGTAGAAATATACATAGGAAATTATAGTTGGAGCATGATTGTGTGATCCCTCAGCTCGAGATAGTACACGCTGAACTCCGTCCACACAAGCAGGATGGTACAGACCTGAACAGAGCATAATGAATGCCCTTCTTCATCATGCAGGTGTCACTTCTCCTGACTCAGATTCAATTACACTCGTGGAGCTGATTGCAGATTTCAGCCTACTCTTGCATATCAAGAGCATATTCAATGTTCCAGGGACTCGATGAAACAAAATGTCAGCACGTGGTCTTCCTTACAGCCCCTGGGTCTTGTTCATCCCTGGTGGAGCTACATAAAGAACGAGTTTGGCCTATTTTGTCAGATGCAGGGATATCTGTGGAATAGTATGTTCAATCCTTTATGTCAGGCCATCTATCTCTTCTCAGCAAAATGCATCTGTGATTACTTCTCCGTTTGCTCGTTTTTTTTTAAATACAGGATTATACAGCAACCCTCAAACAGAAGGAAGGGGGGAATGAAAATGTTTAATCTAAAAGTTTACCTAGTCAAATTAAAGTTAGGGAAAGCACCGAGCATCTCAGGTGCTGGTTAACCTATAAATGAAAAATAATGAAGGCAGGGAAGAGGAATATTAAATGAAGTGAATTCTTAGGGGAATCATATCTTGGCTCATATACAAGTCTGAGCTGCTGCAGGAGAGGAATGGGAAGGCTGGGCTGGGGGAGAGGGGACAATCAGTGTCCTCCCACAGAAAATAAGGGAAAAACTCAATGGGGTTCGGGTAGGATGGAAAATTGCTCCACTTGCAAAACAGTCTAGGTCAGATTCACCCCACATAACAGCAGTGATGGCGTTTGCCCTCAAAAACAAATAGCAAAGCAAGCCCCACGCTCACATACAGCTTAACCACACATGCAGCTGACACAAAGCCCCGTGCGGGCTGTTCCCTTTGCACAGACCTCCTGCCTGATTGTAAAGAAGGGGCTGCAGTATGAGGAAAGCGCCCACAGAGATGGAATTGCACACTGCTCTTTCCCCCCCCGACAGGGATCCTGTCTTTTGAGAATACACGCTGGCTTTCACAGATACTGCCCCCTTCATAATTTACGGCAGGCTGCCTCGACATGGTCCCTGGCTGCTTTCCTTTTACCCACGCAGGCATGCGAGACCCAGGACCAGTGCAAGAAGCATCAAACCCTGCAGCAGGTCACTCGTCTGGCGGCAAAGATGGGTACTGACACATTTTTCTCTTAGCCCTGCTCTCTCCAGCTTCTCTGTGGGAGCTGATGCTGCGGGACCCATCTTGCATTGTCGTGTAGATAAGTAGAAACTCCTCTCAAAAGCTCTAGCTTGGCTTCCAAGTCAACAGCAAATAAACTTCTGCAAAGAATGCTGAGTTGTAATATGGGTCCCAGCTGGTTTTGGGAACATTGTTCTGCTGGAAACCGTATTTCACGGTATGTAACTGTGACAGGGTTTTCTGAAGAAGGCCAAACATGTGGGAACATTTCTCACTCCCTGGAAGTTAATGGTTGTTCCTCAGCACAGATTTACAATTTAATTGAAAAACTGAGAGCAAGAGAAGATATTTTGATTAACGCTGCTCTTAATCATCAAAGCTTTCACCGGGCACCACCTGGTTCCACTAGCACAACCCACAACATGTATTAGAGGACTGACAGGAGAAACATTCAGAGAGGAGAATAAAACAAAAATGAGACAAATGCTGGTCTTGCTTGCTCAGGAGTAACTCCATGACATAGGTAGCTATTCCACATTTATGTGGCCACAGAAGCTCAGCTCGGCCCAGTGCCTTCTCAACACTGAACATTTTTCCTGCCTTCTAATCTTTAGGACCTTTCCCCAAAAAGCATCCCTTCAGGCTCCTATTTGTAATGTTTGCATGACATATCAGGAAACATCTCTAAAAACAGACATCAGTCTATGGCATGGAATCCTCTCTGGGAAATTATCTGCTGTGCTGCAGGCTGTGAAGGGGAGATCTGTTACCATTCAAGAGCTGCCCCATTCAAAAACTGCTGAAGCAAATAGCAAAAATTCTCTGAGTCAACCCTGAACCAAAGTCCCAGCCAATATCAGGGAGCCCTATTCTGTTAGAAGAGCCTCTTTTCAGATAAGACTTTCATCCAAGGTTATCCGAGCACTTGCAATCAAGTGGCATTTTGTGCTAACATTAATCCTGGTGTCCTGGCCAGATTCCAGTTCAAGAAACAACGTTCTGCCAACCTAAATTCCTCCAGCGGTTTCAGCAGGATGCAATTTTCTTCTTCCTTTTCGTCTTCCATTTCTGGGTAGTTAATTCTGGACAATGTAAAAGACTGACCGTGTTCCACCCCAGCGCTGGCCGCATTTCACTGATGGGGAAAGTGGACCTTGAAGTAAGCAGGACCAAAATACTGCTTGAAAACACGTTATTAATAATAAATGTTTTTTAAAACACTTTGGTACTTTTCTTTTAAATTCTGGTATTAATTTAAAATGTAGAACTGGACTACTGCTGAGATCCCTGTGAAAGATTATTGGCAATCCCAGCAATCGGAACGGAGAAGTGCATTTTAAGTTGTAATCAATACACTCATGACACAAATGAAAGGGAGATGTTATATGCGGATTTTTTTCCACTGGAGAGAGCCCTGACAGCCAGTTATTGCAGTGAGGAAAGGAAGTCATCCAGATGGACTCTCCGTCACACTAATGAAGCCG
Source organism: Ibidorhyncha struthersii (assembly GCA_013398815.1). Classification (NCBI taxonomy): domain Eukaryota; kingdom Metazoa; phylum Chordata; class Aves; order Charadriiformes; family Charadriidae; genus Ibidorhyncha; species Ibidorhyncha struthersii. Next base: position 36,692 of record VZSZ01011871.1, on the reverse strand, counting down.
TCTCATAACTGTAACAGAGACCTCATGTATCTGCTGTGACACTTAGCAAATCCGGGCATGAATAAATAACCAAAGTCCAATTGAATTAACCTCCAGCTGATCAGCACTACTAAACAAATTATCCTAAACTCCGAACAAGATTAGAAGGACTGGCACAGGCCAGAATCATGTGGCAGGAGTGTTAATTCAGTTTAACAAGTTTAAAACTAATCCCCCAGTGTTCTCCGATCTCAGGGTTTCAGGGCAAACTGGTTCCAAAATGCTCTTGGAAGAGATAGGAAAGGAGGCTCACATGAAGTTAAGAGCAAAAACATGAGCTCAGCCTAGAGTTGCCTAGAGAAACAGAAGGATAATTGTAAGTACAGAGCAGAGAAAGACTTAGGCAGAGAGCATTTCTTACAGAGACAAAAGAGAGAGCAGGAAAATGACATTGATTTCCTTGTGGAATATTCCAACCTCATTTCCAGGATGAAACTTAAAAAGTTGATAGCACATCTGCTTTTCTTGATTATTATGTCTCTTGGTCAGAAATAGGAGACAAGCACCTGTGAAATGAGGGACAATATTTTATTTTAATGCAATTTTCCTTAGTATATAATTGTATCTTTCTCCTAAGAGTGCATTTGTACCGTCCATCAAATGCAGAATTCAATTATCACAAACTTCAGTTCATTACATAGAGTGGCACAACAAACAATTTCAATACTTATTTCTTTTTACGTTGCTTCGTCAAATTCTTTATGTGGTCAGTTAAAGTGAACTTCAAACTTCAGCTTTAACAGACAACATTTTGCAGGTTTCTGAAATGTCAAATCTGCTTCCAAGAGAAAATATTTATTCTATGACTCTCTAGAGACAGGTAGTAAACTCTACAAGTTTTCTGAAATGGAGATACCTAGGATCTGAAGCACTTCTAAATACCAATTCCTGCAGCACATGCACGGGCCTCACAAAACCTTTCGAATCACAATATTCCTCATAAATGTATTTCCAATCTTCTGTCATAGATAAGTCCTTCAATATGGTTTCCAGTTTCCTAAAATCTCACGCTTTTTCAGAGACAGACAGTGAATCAGGTCAGTGCTGGCAGATGAAGACTAAGATCTGAGAGCGTCTTCGTCCCCCTGAAGGGCATCTGCCTACATTCTTTTGCCTTGTCATGGTATGTCTTTACGTAGAGCTGACTTTGATTCTTTATTGTCACCTACAGCGTAATTAATGTTTTATGCGCCAAACTTCAGCACCAGAAACGATTTTAGTTTTGAGTAGACGGCAAAAAAATTTCACGTACTACGAAAGAGGAAGCATTCAGACACCAGGCGTTTCCACCATCACCATCTTCAACATCGACAAAGAACTTAAAAGTCAGATGGGGCCGATCTTCACCTAATATTCAAGAGTAATTCGTAATACCGAGAAATCATTTTGTTATTGTGTCATTGTAAAGGTACAGAGTTGCCCACTTTGTTGGGAAATGCCTCAATGTTTCCACATCTTTAAGTCTGGCAAAATGAATACCTCCTGTAATTCTGAAAGTTTTGTTACACAGCCCTCAAAATTGGATCACGACCTATCATCTACTGCGTACTTTGCTGTTATTTATGCAGTATATAAACGAAAAGTAAATATTTATTCTCATTTTCCACTATGTGCGCTGACTGATATCTCCCAAAGTTAACAGCATTATGAACTGCAAATGATGATACATTGTCAAAGTTGAAACCATTTGGTTATATGCCTCTTACATTTTCAAATATTCCCAATGCAATTTCATAACTGTCTTGAACATAATGAGACAATGTATTTTTCCTCTTTCGGCTGTGTAATAATGAACAACTATCAGAAACACTTTATTATTTCCAGCGTTTGAGGGATCAGTGGCCACAGAGAAAATATGCCCTTTTCAACCAAGTTTTTAATTGTTTTCTCACTTGAAAGAGGAGCTAATTTATTACTGGCAGCACACAAGGCATTTGCCTCATCAACATACATCATTTTAACTATGGGTGAATTCTAGACATCACCACTGTTTAATCTGCTGTCACAATTAAGTGATTTATCCAACTGACTATACTATTAGTATCATACTAATACTCTGACATTCTCTCGTTGCTTCTGCAAGAGCCATGTTGTTATTTTCTGTGCTTTTGCACTTCTTAGGAACAGAGTGGTAAGAGTTTTGTTCTTAGAAGCTATGCTACGATTATTTTTACGATCCACTCCATTTGCACGCTGTCTTTCATCTGACAGACCACCACAAGCAGCTGAAAAACTCCTGCATAAACTATAGTGAGTGTTATGGCAATTACTGCTGTCTTTACTGATCCACGGAAATAATTTCTTCAGCCATTCCAGTAATGTAAAGCTTCTGCTCTTCACAGAGTGGATCTGTTGATGGATGATACCATCCACAGGGGCTGTCATCGTCATGATCTATGTAGGGCTGTTATTTGACAAATGAAAATTATGTAAACAGTACTCAAACTCAATCTTGCCTCATGATGACTCTGTCTGCTCCATACCCCCTGGCTACAGTGTCCAGTACAGCCAGCTGTTATCTTATGATAAATATCAAGGATAAAATTATCATTAGACAGCATCAGATTGACTGCATGATGTAATTCTGACTCTTTTAGGTAGCTGGAGCCCTTTTAGCTCTCTTAGGTAGTCTGAAGCTAGTCTGGAGATGTATTTCACACATTTCAAGAATGTAATTTTCATTTCAGTGGTTGTCAAAAAAATTTCTGGATTTTTTTTGCAAAGAAATGTAGGATCAGCTGGTTTTAAAGGTACTTAATATATGAAAACTACTGCTGTTCAAGATGAAGTACCCAAGGAACTGTTTGCAGCAACGTCCTTGTGTAGGTGCGACTTTTGCCAGGCTCTGCAATCCCAGCTGTAGCCCCCTTCCGAACCTCTCCCCCAGCACCAAGGGAGCTCCTCTCTCATCCCAGCCCCGTGGATCTGAAGTCCTCCTTCTCCAGCCCACACAGCAGCTCAGAAAACACAAATGACACAGCATAACAAAGTCCTACAAGGGCTGGAGTACTCCTCTATTTATAGGTTGCTAAATCTGACTGAAAAAAAAAAAAAAATCCAAAGAGCTCGAGTCAAATTGCTACCTAGACGTTTCCAGGCCCAGCCAGAGCATGCTGGCTTACTGCCATGTTTTTAAATCCTAACCTGCACATTGAGCTTTCGCAGGAAAATATGCTAGTGCTCATATGTGGGCAGTCACTATTTACACAAACATTAATGAACGTTCCCATATTGTTTCCTTACTCAGTTGCAAATGCAAGAAAACAAAACACTAGCATCACCTGACAGTCTCAGGCATGCAAAGACGTGCAGCACTTCCATTTCAGATGCTCAGCAAGAGTGCAGCTCCCACAGAAAGAGAAAAAATTGGGTTTGAGCTTTATGTTTATTTTTTCTTAAAAGACTGCGTTATTTCCAACTGAATTCTACGCTGGAAAAAAAAAAAAAAAAGGTTTAATCAACAACTAAATAGCTTAGAGTGATTCTGCAATGCCTGATTGATCGGCTTAGCCTTCCTCTTACTCATGCAATGAATGAAATAAGAGATGTCCCATACAATAAGAGCAATGTGGACAACATAAGAACAAAGAAAGCCTCTTAGACTTGTCCTTCAGAATAAGAAATTACACTATTTGTTATCCTAGGGAGCACAGAAAAGGGATCAATGCACAGAATAGCCAGAATCCCTTCACCTTCCTTCAAAATATGAGCACATGAAGGGAGAGCCTGAGCTTTAACTCTGAGAAGGCTGTTCAGCTATCACCTAATCCTGGACACGTCTGAACTGCTCAGCTGCTCACGCTGTAACGTCAGGCCTCCCTGCAAACCTGATGTCCCCTTTCTGTCCATGTGCAGGAGCAGTTGGGTTTTGGTCATGTTTGGAAGGCCTATACCTATGTCTGGCTGAGATCTAGAAACGAGGAGATAAAAGAGCCAACGTCAGCCGCAGCAGGCTTAACTCCTGACAGTGGATAGCTGGGTTCAAAGCTGTGTTTCCACTTTGCACTGAGCAGTGACAAAGCCTCTCTCCGCTGACTGCAGAGAGCGCCAGCCATGGAGACCGGACTTGTGGGGCTAAAGCCAGTCTTTGAGACGCAGCCCCAGATGTGCTCCTCCATCCGCTTCCCCAAGGGCCTCAACTCAGTAGTACTTTTCTGAACATCGCCTCTGCCAGACTCCCTTTAAAAGCAGTGGGAACCGCTTGAAAGCACCAGGAGGTGGGTTTCCGCCATCCCTCCTACCCCTTTGACACAGCAGCCCCATGGAGAGAGCGCTCACACAACCCCGCACCACCCGCACCCTCCCGCCCTTGCTGTGACAGTAATAAGGGGAAGAGAAGCACTCTGATATTGCCTGGCCAGAGGAACATACTTAAAAGGCAGCTCTGCTTCATGTACCTGATTTATAACAAGGGTCAGAATAATTCCTGAGCAGCTCCCGCATCGGGGAGCAAACTAATTCCCTTCCTCTCTCCTTGGCTGCGCAGCCCAGAGCCCAGCAGCACCTGAGGTTCCAGCTCACAGTCTATATTCTGCATCATAAAAGATACAAGAGAGAAATCTAAACTAGAGAAGTAATAACCTGTAAACTAATAAACCAACCCAGCACTTTGATAGCTAGGCACTCCCAAGAGCAGGGATTATTAATGGATGTCCTGAAACGCTGTGCGTCTAGTTTTTGAGAGAAGTGGGAAACATTTCTGACGCTCTGTGGATCTTACACATTTGCTCTACAAAATCAGTTCAGAAAAATGCAAAGATTATTACAAAAAGCAGCCTCCTTCCAGTCTACACACACAGAGGTACTTAAGCAGTTTAAAAAGAAGAGTAGTAAGAAACTGCTCAAATAAATAATAATAAAGGCATAAACCTGCAGTATAATCAGTAGCTTTTCTTGTCAAAGTATGGGGCTGCACAGTCATTGATTTTCTCTGGTAATTGAGATAGTGACATGCACGACTTATGTCTCTTCAGCAGTGAGTGCACAGGAGTGGAAGAAGGGATCCTGAAATCCTGCAGCATCTCCAGACGAGGATTTGATGGCTCCAAACCGCTGCCTGTCTCGATTCTTTATTTCCCTCAGAGCGTAAAACGGGGTATACTAATAATTTCTTACGTCGAAAGAGAGTTTATGAAGCTACATGTAATAATGTTAGCGCTGTGATTAGGGATCTTTGGAGGAAAAGTGCTATAGATAACGGCAGTGTAAGTATGGATACATGTCCTTCTCAGCCAGAAAATGCTGGGAAGCGGGTGGCAGGCAGACAGACCCCTCGGGAAAGGTCCCGTTATCTGCCACCATGTGTATTCTCAAATCTCCATTCCCTGTCTCAGTCACATGGACGACAGAAGCCTTCTCCTTAGTTCACTTTTTAAAATGTATTTACTTTCAGTGATGAATATTCATTGCTCAGTTACCTCCTGCCACCTGCTTCTCGAGTTTGCTATATCCCACCTCAGCTCCACGCCAAAATGAGATATCCCATTGATTGAAACTGCTAAAGATAACCCTTCCGTGCCAAATTAATGCAAAACAGTGAAGTACAGCATTTCCATGTAAATCTGAACTAGAGTGGACTCTCTTTGTCCTCTTGTCATGTAAAAAATAAAATGGAGGCTAGCAAGGATGGTAGGAAGAATCCGGTCCTTTGTTGTTTCCTGAAGTAAAATTATTCTCTGGAGAAGGCAGAGCAGGAATAAACTTCTTTATGAGTCAGGAGGCTTTACTGACAAGAGCTGCTATTATCTCCGTCAAACAGGCAAAGCCTCGAGTGATTGTGGTAAGCAAGAAAGAGGAATGTTGGGTTTTCGCAGTGCTGGAAAACAGACTATTTGCCAGATTGCAAGGAGTGCCGAGAAGGTATCAGGCCTCTCTGTTTGAATTAACCACAAGAATAACCTGCTGAATTTCAAGCTTTTCCATGGACCTCTGCTGCTCTCTAATGGTGCTTTAAAGGATTCTCAGCACAAAGTTTACGTGCTCTTCCCGTAGCCAAGTTTTGTTACAACTTTTAATTAAAAAAAAAGAAAGAAAAAATCATGTGGTTCTTAAGAGAGGTTACCTGAATGGATAACCCAGAACTCAAATTGCTATTGCTGCAGCAACAGCTGCAACCTTTTGTGTGCGGGGGAAATGACAGTAAAGGAGAGCTAACACCTAGAAACCAAGGTTTGGAGCCTATTTTAAGTGCAGCAATTGCAGAACTCCGCCAAGTTCTAAACCTCCGACAAATCCCAATTTTCAGAACTTTCTACAAAGTTATTATTCATGAGTACCGGTATTTCAAAGAGGAAAAAGAACTCCCACTGAATTAACTGTAGGCAATTAACAGAAAGGAACGTCTGCACATATCCCTGATGGGACACACCCGTTTCTTTTCGTGCTTTTCACACCGATGTCCGTATCTCCCACAGCGGCATCACCCGGCAGCCGCCATCGGTCCTTCCAGCCCCGCGCTTCGCTCCTGACGCAGCTGGATGACACACGGAGCCTTTCGGTGCCCAACACGCCGCCACTCGGCCCCTCGGCAGCCAGGCCCCTGTGACCGGGCCCGCTCCCATGGCCCAAAACCGGCCTTATTTTGATGGGAAAGTGCGCTTTGGGGCCTAAAGCGTGGCCCGACATCACCCAGCGGGTGGGAGCGCTCCCATCCCAAGTGGAAACGGGGTGAAAAATAAATAATAATTAAAAAAAAAACAACAAATTTGCAGCCTCCCTCCAGCCCGCAGGTTGCCTGTGTCCCCTCATGGGCCTGAGGGGGGACACACGCCACTGCCTCACGGCCACGGGTGGGGCTGCTGCTGTGTGGCATCTCTCACACACACAAAACGGGAACGGGTGTAAAACGGGTGTAAAACGGGCGTAAAACGGGCATAAAACGGGCAGAAAGCGGCCGCGCCGGGGGAAGGAACCCAGCCCCGCGGCGGGCGATGTCCCTGAGGAGAGCGGGCGGGGGGCGCTGGAGATGGCGGCGGGGCGGGCGGGCGCGGGTAATGGCGGCGCGGCGCTGAGGGGAGGGGAAAGGACGGGAGGGCGGTGGCCGCCCTGCGCCATCTCCCCGCGCCGCCGGCCGGCGAAGGGAGGGGAAAGGCGCCGATGATCCGCCGC
>VZSZ01011869.1:65124-84704 GCA_013398815.1 Ibidorhyncha struthersii | reverse complement strand
CCCGGCGCTGCCGAGCGGCGGGTCCCGGCGTGGGTAGGCCGCCTCCTGCCTGCGCTTTGTTGTCCTGTGCTGGCCGGAGAAGTTTTCGGCTGGGGCTGAAGGGGAGGGAAAAACTAGTAATTATTTGCTAACCCGAGTGTTGTGACGCTGGTACGTGTAGGGGCTTTAAGTGAGGTTCCTAGCTGGTGAATGGGAAGAGTAGTGCTGTGTCCTCAGTCGAGATGCACACGGTAAATGTTTGACTGGTATGAGAGGCTTACCTGTTGTGTTTAAATATTTTGTAACAGCAAAAAATATTTTTGTTTTTCTTACAATCTTTTATCGACTTGCAACGGCCAGCTAACCTGTTGGTTCAGATTTTTGTCGCACTTAGAGGACAATTTTCCACATATCATAAAGACCTAAAGGGTTGTTCATAATGCCTGGCATCTGACTGTTGCTGGACGTTATAACGGAAAGATGGCACAAAACTGGATGCAAGCGATTCTTGCTTTGAATGTGAATGGATCTTTTTGATGAGAAAGATTTGAGGAAAGTGGCCTGTTATGAATTATTTAAAAATACTCTTCCTGGTATTGTTCTATGAGCTGTTTGGCTTTATTCCTGCAACTGGATTTGTGTTGGAAGACCCTAGGTCCATGGGGCTGCAACAGGCTTATTCAGGAGATTTGACAGCAGGATTGGGCATTTGTGTCCTGCTTGCTTATGGTATAGCTGGTGTCATCTTTCTGTTCATTGGTCTCATTGGACAAATCCCTACTTTGGCACTGGTTTTATGCATATTTGGAATTTGTCTCCTTCTCCAAAATACATCTGTTTCAGTTCCGTAGGAAATAGTCATGACGGTGCAAATCTTGAAAAGTGAGAATATTAGCTTCAAGATGGCCTTTTGCTTTAGGGGCAATTTAACTTGCCCCTGGAGACAACAGAAAATAAAAGCATACCCTTCTAGCTCAGTGGCTGTAGCTAAGGACATTGTTTGGATCAGAGGATTTTCTATACAGACAGTAGTAGCTATGTTGCTCTCGATTCTGGGGAGTCATCCACCTACCACTGTGACTGTATGGTATCTAAGAATTCAAGCAAATTTCAGAGGTCTGTCACCTATGGTATTCCGTATGGACCTGTTTCCTGAGGGCCTGAACACAGATATTAAAAAAAATGTACTTTCAGTGGAAGGATGTAATCAACTCTCTCCTTGTTCTGGTGGGCTTTATTTTGTGCATTCTCTGTTCTCATATGGAACCCTCATATGGAAATTCTTGTTAACTTGTTCAAAAATGCTTTTCAAGCCATAGTTTGATGAATGCCTACTGGCACAGTAGTGACAGCTATCCCTTCAGCTGGGCTGTTGGAACTGTTTGTGGGGTTGGTCACTTGGTGAACTGCTTTGGAGCAAGGTTAAAAATAACCGGTAGAAGTTGCTTATACTTAACGCTGCTGGTGAAAAAGGTGTTTATTAAACTGTTCTGACATTAACATAACCATTGTTAGATATCCCCCATCTACCTTTATAGCTCTGATTTTCTCAAATGAAAGGTAACCAAAAGCTTAAAATAATACTTTGTTTATATACCCCATCCCAAGTGTCTTTCCTCTCTCTTTGATGACGGGGTGGTTGGTTTGGTTTGGAATTTTTCGAAGACAGAGAGCACAGGCTTTTTTTAGATTGTAAGATTTCAGAGCAGGGAATTTGTCTTCATGTGTGTTTATATAGTATCTAAAATTGTATGGCCATGGTCCTAACTGGGGATGTATGGGTAATGCTTTGTTTAAGTACTTGAGTGCTCATTCCTTCCTCCGAAGTATTTCTTATTCTGGGAAGTTTCTCTACTTTCAACGGAGGATACTTTACTTCACCGTGTCAAATATCGTTGAGAGAGCTTCTGTTGTTGCTTTTTATTTTTATGTTCATTATCATGCTTTACCTATCCACTTTTTGTTCCTTCTTATTCTTTTCTTCTTAGGGTAATATTCCAGAGGTATCCCTGAAATCTATGTTGAAAAGAAAGAACAAACTTTTAAAATTTCCTTGATAAAATAAAACAATACAAACTTCTACAGAGACATATTTAAGCTTTTGTATTCTCCATCACAGTAGATTGTGTTACGCTGATGCAAGAGAACTTGAAGTCAGTTGGCTAATTTCTTGCGCTGGAGAAAGCTGAATGAACTACATAATTCAAAATAAATGCTGCACACATAGACAAGTAAATGATTTTATTTTCAATTTTGGTTTATTATTAAAGTAGCATTAACTGGCAAACTATAATTTTAGAAATGAGATTTAAGCTGCTAAAATTTTGAGGTTCAGATGAGAGAACCTTTGGGCAAAATTAAGTAACAAAACCTAAGATGAGCTCAATAAAATCAACTTAGGCATTTGCCAATCCAGAGCTGGAAAGAACCAGATGTTTGGTTTCTACTCAGTCCCTCTGTTCTGCAAGTGTAACTGCATAAATATGGAATAGTAACGGGCTGATATATAAGGCTGTTGCTTGATCTCAAAACGTCTTTGTAAAAGCATGGGAGAATTATTTTCCCCATTTTGCAGACAGGAGACAGAAATGCAGAAATTCAGGTTTTGGGAAATAACATCAGGTCAGGGCTACACAGCAGGGATGCAGTAGTGTGTGTCAGTAGCACAGAAGACAAGGGAAAATGGGAAAGAGGAGTATCAGATGTTGTTTAGGATTCCTCTGCTCTAGCTAGTCGTGCTACTGGATGTGTAAATCAGAACAGCATTCACCTATCTTTCCGTCTGAGAACTTGTTACACGTTTTTTATGAATAGGTTCTTCAGATTTCTATTTTTTTATATATATAGTGGATGTTTTTTTGTTTTTTTTTTTTTTTAAATGCTTAGTTTGCTTCTGTTCACATGGTTCCTATGAATTCAGGTTTCTCTGAAAGGTAGCAGGAGGTCTTTTCTCTAGATTTTTTTTTTTCTTTGTTGTCAGTGTAGTGTGAGACATTGAAATGAATGCTTAAAGCAGAGGTTGCTGTATTTGTTATTATATTTGTTATATCCTGTATTCAGGTACTGCTTCTATAAAATAATATGTCACTTTTTAACTGAACATCACAAAACATAGTCTAGAATATTAACTACAGCTCAAATTAAATTTCAAATTAAAAAGCTCCTCTCAATATCTCTTGTCTTGAACGTTCAGAATATGGCTAATGAAAATGGGGGCACGTTACAGCAATGTGTAATTTTTCTCCCATTAAAATCTATGCAAGTAGATTGTACTTCTAACCAAGATACACCATAATTGCTGAAAATGTCCTTACTGACAGCTCCACAGCACACTAATGTTCTTTTTTCCTGTAGATCCCCATTTAATGATAGATCTTTTCCTTTGAAATTGTAATTTTCCTCTCTTTCAAACACTTTTTCCTTTGTCCTGAATGAGCATCTGTCTTTTCTCCCCAGATGTGTTTAAGACAAACCATCAGAGTTTTATGGGGACATTATAATACAGTATTGTGGTTTGCTTAGAGGTTAGCAACCTTTCAAGGGTGTTCCACATGATGGTGTTACTCTTTCAGAATGTAGAGATTGAGTATGCCAGTAGGAATTTGCTGATAACTGGGAGACACTGCTCATTGGAGGTACCCTATTTTCTTATATGGCAGTCGTTCCTGGGTTCTAGTAAGTGAACTCAGCGGGAGCCAGGAGTTGGAGCCAGGGTGGAAAACAAATGCCTCTCTGAAGATGCCATGGGTTCCAGCGCCCTGCTCTGTGCTGGCCCTGCCTGCGTGCCATTCAAAATCTGTATATGTGCTATCTTTGGATCCGGTGCCGTAAATTGCTAACCCAATCTGTAGTAGTCCATCAAAACCAGATGGGATAAGTCATTTCTAACTTTGAGGATTCATATAATTTTTTTTTTTTTTTAAAAGGGATCTGGGAATACTAATTAGTTACTGTTTGTTCTTTTCTTCTTTGCCCGCTTTCCCCCCCCACACCCACACATAGCCTTTGGTTTTTCTGTTTCTCTTGTGCTGTTTCTTCATCTCTTTTCTGTGTTATCACCTGTCTTGCCTTTTATTATATTGGAAAAGCAAACAATTACAGAATAGTTCTTTCAGCCAGGAACAAGCTGCACATTAGAAGCAGCAACCATCATAGCAGTTGACCCAGTACATTCTGCACATCTGCCTTGTAGTTTATTACTTCTGTATTGTCAGTGAGTTGTAGTCAAAGACGCACCTTGAGTGAATTCTTGATTAGAGACTATGGCATGATGTGTAGGAAGCGGTAGTCAGATGAAAATACTGATGATAACATTAATTTTTTACCTTCATGATTTCTGATATAGAACGTAAGACCAAAATATTTAAAGTGATATAAATGCATTACTGTCTGTTATGTATATTGTTATTCTTGATGCATAGTCTCCTGCTTTTTGCATGACAACGACCATGTAGAGCATTTCATATATCTGACTCTTTTTCTTTGATTTTACTCATTGCTGTTGTGTTCGTTTTGGACGAAATACTACTAAAATTGTAGATGAATGGATCAAGATAACATTACCTCTATCTCTTTGGCTATGCTCTGCTTAAGGTACTTCTCCTGGAGTAAAACTAAGATTTTTACATTCTTCTACAAAGTAAAATTTCTTAATGAACTACAGTATTTTGACAGGAGTCCTTTTCACTATATGCCAACGTTGTTGCTCTTTTCTCCTCTCTTCCCCAAATTCTCCACCTGAGATTTATTTGAGATGTCCACTGCCTTGGCTTTGGTGTGTTTACAGAGAAGATGCCAGGTGGTCTCAGACTGGGCTGAGCGGTAGCCCAACTCCCCGTCTTACGGTCCTTCCGCCCGGGTTGAGGTGCGCGTTAGGAGTGTCACCTTCAGTGTGCATGGGTGGGCTGAATGCTTCCTGCCCACCTTAGGTTTTCTCTGCATGCACTGGGTGGCCGTCCTGGGCCTTCACAGTTACTCACTCACACTTTTCCTCAGAAACAATTTTACTGTGCATGTACAATACATTCATCCTATGTAGTTCCTGTGGGCAGTGCAGAAGGGGCGAGAGGCCACGGCGGCTCAGCCCAGGCTGTTGCTGCCACCAGGGCATTTTGTATAGTTTGTATTACACTTTTATATTGGGGGAGACAGGCCAAGAGCGCTGGATGAAGGTGGGAAAGCTGTGGTAGCAGGCTGTCTATAGGCCGCAGTTTGTGTAACCCGTGTTAGTTCGGAGTTATTCAGCAGGCTCATCCATTCCAACACAAACGTCAAGCTGTTCAGAATTATCAACTTCAGCAGTCAGAGGCGTTCGTTTTCCTGAGGTGTCTAATGACATCGTCAAATGAGCTGAGGAAAGATTATCCACTGGAGCTATGGAACAAGTTTCAGTAATCTTCAGTGTGTCTTAATATAGTTGGTAGAAGTTGTGACATACATAATGGACAAGTTTAAATATGGGGGGGGGGTGTATATATATATATGAATGTATGTATACACACTTTATTTCTGTGAAGTCTGGCGATGTGGCTTCAAACAAGTAACCTATTTTGTAGCATACAGGATGCAGACACCCCCCTCTCCCCACACACAGCTAACTTAAATGAGTCAGAGTGTAGTCACTTCTGCTTCTTGTCTCGTTTAAGGGACAGATGTATACAATGGCGTTAATAGGCAATTTTCTACCGGTATGTTTAATTTTATCATTTTCCTTTCTCAGGATGTGATCTTCATGGTGAGCTGGTGGGAAAACTGAGTTGTAAATCACCCCAATGGATGCGGACAGTGATGTTGCATTGGACATTTTAATCACAAATGTAGTGTGTGTTTTTAGAACAAGATGTCATTTAAACTTGAGGAAGATCGCATTAGAGGGAGCAAATGTTATATACAAGCGAGATGTTGGGGTAAGGGATTCAACGTACCTCAATTATCTGTTTTTATGAATGTTCCTTAAGCTAAACATTCTTGTGTCTGATATCTGTGTATGGTGGATAGAGAAAGACATAGGTTTATTTCTTTATTTCTGTCTTGATAGGCGTTTAGTCTGTCCTACACTAAACGTGCAGTAAGGGGAATGGGTAAATAGTGCCTCAGAAGACTGCAGCTAGTGAGGTGAATATTTGGTATAAGGTGTGTGATGAGACCTCTTAACACCTCAGGGTCCGTTTTGCCTCCCAAAATTCGATGGTTTTGTCAAGAATATATATCTTGATAAGGAGTCAGCAATGTGGGAGTCACCGTAATAAGAAAAAAAAAATTAGCACAATGCTCGTGGCGTTCAGCTTTTTGTTCAGAGGAAAATACTGTCATTTAATCTGCTTTGTGAACACTGAATCACTGGCTGAGATGCTCCACACTTATTTTGCTCTTCTCAGGAGCTGATTTTTTTAATTACTGAAAGAGATGAAGGAACAGTTCAAGGCTATCAAAAATAAAGGAAGTATTATTAGTGTAATAGTTGATTTGTCTAACAGTTGATTTTTTAAATTTTTTTTTTTCAGTATGAAATTGAACTACCATTAATTCCCAATTCTTCCACTTTTATTTTTCTTTTTAGAAAGTATTAATGAAGCTTAGGAAACCTAGGATTACGGCCACAATTTGGTCCTCAGGAAAAGTTATTTGCACAGGAGCCACAAGGTGAGTTCATGATGATTCTTCCTCTAGCTGTAAATTCTAGCATATTTTAAAATACAATGTTGTAAATTAAGAAGATGGCAAGAGGCAGTACTGGCCCTGTTAAGGTTCACCCACACTGGATCACACGTAGATCCTTGCCAAGCTACGTATCTGGGGGGAAGTTTTCTATGTGAAGTGTCTGCCTCAGACTGAGTTGAAATCCTAAGCAACATCAGTTCAGCCTTCTGGGAGAGCAGCAGGGAAAACTACTTTATGAAGAAAATCCTATAGATTTCATTTGAGAACTCTTTAAGAATTCTGTTTTTAGACAGAACTTGAAACTTGGGAAGAGATGAGCTTTTTTGAGGGATATCTCATACTATTTCATGAAAACCTATGTGAATTTAATCAAGTTATACAATGTTGAGGGATTGGAAAGAAGCAAAAGCAAACCCTTAGTTCAGATGCATCTGAGACTTGCTAAACTCTTAACAGCTGAATTCCTTTAAGATATGTGTGCATTGTGGAGTAAGGATACAGTACAATAGTATATTTGCCTACTTTCTATATATGATCTCCATCCCAAAATGGAAGGTGATTGTTCAGGATGCAGACTCCAGACTAGTCATGATCATATTTATCTCTAAAGAGTATTTAGTATCATGTATGATCAAAATACTTCTCCCACTTCAGCTGGAGCTGAGCGCCAAGATACTCTTTAAGCAGGGCATAAAGAACTCCATTTGAGTATCTAGATAGATAGTGTAATATGTACAGCAGGATAAAATGAAGGCTGTCCATGTGATCATGGTTCATGCATTACATGATTTAACAGTTCATTTTGTAGTCTGAGCAGCTATTGTGGTATGTGTGCACACAAATATATACTCTATTTCTGTTAATGCCAGATTCTTCTCTTTCTCCTTTATAGTGAAGAAGAAGCTAAATTTGGTGCCAGACGATTAGCTCGTAGTCTACAGAAACTAGGTTTTCAGGTAATTCTAATGAAAAAGGACTTGTATCATTCAAGCAATGCTGGTAGTCCATTTTTTAGAAGGAAACAAAAATGAGGGAGCAATTTAGCGGTGAGCATGTTTTCACTCAGATGCCCCTTTTGTGTCAGCATACATTTTCCAGATGCTGGTTAAAGAGAAGCTGTTCTATTTTGTGGATTTGAATTTCATTTGGCAGCTTGGAGTAGTGCTTCTTCACTGGCTAATGAACAACAAAATTTGTTTAATAAATGAGCCACCCACAAATGTTTCTTGGATAGAATTTACAATATCTTGAAAGATTTATTTGGAAGAAGTGCTGAAGAGCATAAACCTTACTGTCATTTGAACACAGTTTTCCCTCATTTCTGATGGAATAGCAGATACACGTCCAGTCTGTTAAGGGCAAGTTTGAGCCTCTTTAATTCAGTGAGGAAAAAAAAAATGCTTCTGCACTGTCAAGTTGCACAGCAGGAAATAAGCCAAAAAAATACTTAGGACATGAAACCCCTCTTTTTCTGGATTTGGGTTAACATGACCAGTGAAAAACACCCCTTGCATTTTATATTAAAGGTTGAAAAACAGCAGTGTGAACGACTTAAAATGACACGTTTTCATACTCTCAAACTTCCTGGTAGTTAGTTGTGGTGTTTACCCACAGTTTCAGTTTACAGACAGACAATTAAATAGACACAGCGGCTGTCCTTTGGCAGGGAGAGACTCCCTTTGTTTGTAATACATAAAGGCAGTGGTGACAGGCTATCCCTGTAATGCTGCATGAGACCCAAGCAGAAGTTAGACACTCTTACTGTTACAAATGCATACATTAGACCCAGCCTTTTAAAGTTGGAATGGAACAATGAATCAGTGAGGTAAACAGTGCTTCCAGGGTGGACGCATCAAGTTGTGTTATAAAGTGACCACTTTACGTGGAATATATTTTGAAGACTGATAGTCGACCTTTTATAAGGATAAGTTGCTTCTACTGGTAGAATACTTCTAAAAAAGTTTTGACTGAGGAATGGGCACTTTAAGTTTAGGCAATCTCAGAAAATGAAGAAAAGTTTCTTCAGTGATATTGCGAACATTGACTTCTCAGCAGTGCATTTGTTTGTTTAGGAATTGTCCGTTGGCTATTTTACTGTCATCTAAAATGGCTGTGGTAAAGAACAACAGAAAGCCAGTAGTTTGAGCTGGGTTTCAGAAAGTAATGGAGCAGAAAAACAGCTTGCCGTACTGGCCACTGGAGATTTGAAACAAAACAATTTTCACCTTTTTTCTTATTCTTTAATAAAAATGGTGTAAAGCAACAAGGCATTAAAGAACTTTTCAAATTGTGTAAAGTTCTTGTAGCAATGAAATTTAAGCTTTTTCTCTGCTTATTTTGATGTTCCATAAGCTATTTATTTTAGTTTATTTTCAATTTGGAGGTGTTTAGTACAGCAATACGAGTTGTTTCTGTGTCTTATTCTTAAACTGTACTATAACCATATAACAACTGTGAAGCATCTAGTTCAACAGTTACTGTACCATGGAAGGATAAAGTAAGCAATTTGAGTCCATTAAGTACTGTTTAGATTCCTATTAGAAATGCATCAATCACAAGGTTTTAGTTTTGAAGTCTCATCAAAATATTCTAATGTGTATTCTTCTACCTTTTTTTTTTTTGCAAACCATACATCTGCCTCGCTGTAAACTGAATTTCTAATGTCTTTTTTTCCTCTCTTTTGAAAAGGTAATTTTCACAGATTTTAAAGTTGTAAATGTTTTAGCAGTGTGCAACATGCCCTTTGAGATCAGATTGCCAGAATTTACGAAGAATAACAGACCTCATGCGAGGTATGGTAGGATTTTAAAGAATTATAGTCTTCGTATATTTCTTAAGCTTTTCTTTTCCAGTTCTAGATATATCTTTTTTACCTTTTATTTTGTTTTCTAGTTATGAACCAGAACTTCATCCTGCCGTGTGTTACAGAATAAAAACTCTCAGAGCTACCTTACAGATTTTTTCCACAGGCAGTATCACAGTTACAGGTATTTTGATGTCAAAAATAAATATTTAACTATTTGGGAATATTTAACTTTAGGGCCAGTATGTTTAGGAAATGAAGATGTTCCAAACAGTCAAAAGATATGTTGAAGGTATTTTGTTTCCCAGTGCTAGCACCTAGTTTGTTTTTTGAGTGAAAGTGCTAGAAGAGTTGTAGAGAAACTGTTGTTATTGGTAGGCTGAAAAATTAGTTTGATTGAATGTATGTAGTCTGTTTTTTATAAAAACAAAAGTGATACAGGACTTGAGAATGGAGGTATTTATTGTTTATTTGAACATTTGAATTTTCTTCCTTTTTTTGGTCTTCATAGCACTGTAAACTACACTGCATGTAGCATTAACATCCCTTTCATAAATAAATCTTTCCAAACTGGAGATTTATGGAAACATATAGAATAGCATTTTGTCATAACTGAAGTTGTCCAATATTGGGAGTTCTTCAGACTTGTGCTTTCTTCTATTAAAGCTCAACAGAGAGAGAACCATCACCTGAATCATAGACAACAGTGATTTTTCCCATTTAATCAGAGACATGATTGTCTGGGGTCTTGGGGATGCCATGCCATGTTTTTTCCTCTCTCTTCCTAATTTTGATTTTCCGTTCTTTGTTATGTTTCCTTGTGAGGTGTCCACCACAGGTGTCCAGATACAAGATGTCAGTTTTTTTTCTGAATACCTGCTAGAATGGTACAGAACCAAAAAACATCACTTTATATTGCTTTAGCAGTTTTTTTTTTAATGGGACAAGTATAAGAAGATTTAGAGTTACATTGAGAAAAGAGAATTAAAAGAACTGATATGCAATAGGAAGAAATATTAGTCTTTCTTCCTCCAAAGTGAGCAGTGAGAGGGTTAGTTTGTGTTTTCTTGGTGGTGGTGGTGTTTTTTTTTTTTTATTTGTTTGTTCTGTGTTTGGTTGGTTTTTTTTTCTCCTCTTACTGGATCATCATTGTGGGGAGTGTTTTTACATCTATTCAATCCTCCAGGGAGTAGCACGTTTTTTTACAAGAATTATTTGCCTGCTTATACTCTTGCTTTCTGAAGGCTTTCTCTAGAACTTGTATTTCTGTAATAGCAGACAAGGAAGGTGCAGTATCTGCCCAGAAGGCAGGTATCTTTCACCAGGTTTGTTTTCGGTGAGTGCTTAACTCGACAAGTTTGAAAATACAGAAAGAATCCTATTCCATTCCATTTTCTTTCTGACTAAGCGTGTAAATTAAAAGAATAGTTCCAGAATTAAATAAGTAATTTATAATTTACTTAAAGTTATCTATGATTTTTTGGGAACCATTTTGAACAGTTCTCTATACTTCGAAGAAACTTTTGAAGTCTAAAGTGAGGCAAAAAAAAATGAGTTCACAGGCATCAAAGCACGTGAGAAATTGCTGTTTTCATTTATCTGCATCACCAAATTTCTATCCAGGATTAATTTCTTCTTGCATGTTATTGCTTGCTTATTTGCAATCTTCATTGTTGATTGCATAAAACAGTCTAGTACCATTAGAAGGATCGCTAGTTCATTCTTCCTTTTCTTTCCCCAAATGCTCATAGATCCTGTTAGATAACCTTCAAGCACTTTATTCTGAGACGATAACCATTCCCTGGCTTGCAGGTTTTTGTCCTGACATCAGTGGTGGAGCTATTTGCAAAATCCAGATTAGAAAGTAATAGTCTGTAATTTTCAAACATAAAACAATCTTGCTTGAAACATACTTGGCTTAAATCCAGCAATAGTTTTTTTTGGTAGGTTTTTAAAAGAAGAGATAACAGTGGCTAGAATTTGAATAATACAAATTCCTAGAAGATTAAAAGAAATACTTTTATTTATGCTACATCTGCCACTCAGCCTCTGCCTTCTTCTCTGGGCTGACTGATTATGCCAGTAAATTGGAAAGCACCCAAGTTGTTATGAAATTAAATGACAGTATTATTTATTTGTAGTCTAGCCACTGACAAGTGTAGAACATCTTAGAGGTTCCATGCTAGAGTCTTTTCTTGTAAGTAAAAGTGATGAGAGGAACACCTTCTTAAGTTGGGAAAAATGGGGGAGAAATTATTTTTATCTACAGTATAAAGTTGTGGTAGCTAAAAATATTAAGGTTATTTTAAAGATACTGTTGTTTTAGTTTCTGATTCCCTGATTTTTCTCTTCCTACTGTTTTTGTTTGTTTATGTTTTTTTGTTTGTTTGTTTTTTTTTAATGTGTCTCAGGGCCAAACGTAAAGGCTGTTGCCAGTGCTGTGGAACAGATTTACCCATTCGTGTTTGAAAGCAGGAAATAAATTTTATAATTCACCACTTGATGGTTAGGTTCCCTAACCAAGCACCTTTAAAGACTGCTGCACATTGGACTAAAAGCAAGAAGGAAAACTGGACCAACCATAGCGGAGGAATACAGACTGTTTTACTTGCTTATGGCCACAGTATAAACTCCAGTTCTTTTGGATCTTACTCTTAACAGTGCTGTATTGTAAAAACGGAAGTTTACAAGATATGAAATTGCTGCTTTTAAAAAGACATTCTATTTATTTTTGCAGTAATTTCTGTGTATTCATAAGCAAAGCTGTCACGATGTGCACTACCTTTAAAACATTTTTTTTTAGTTTGAGCTTGTGTTTTATTTGTGAATAGTCTTTTACATTTTTGTATGCTGAATATTGGGCACCAAAGAAGCTGTAAAAGTTATCTTTTTCACCTGATGAATGTGCACAAATAAAAGTTTGGAAAATATTTCTCTTCATACCTGTTCTGTTATATTCCTTTCCCTTTTTTCTATTACAGTTAAAATTGTATAGTTGCAAATTAATTTGAAACAATGTAAGAATAGTCTTTTGCTGATACCTTCTGTTTCTATTTGTAGTATGTGTAAAACTTTGTGCGTGGGTTAGATTGAAATCTATAGTAGTTACGTATGTTTATCCGAGGATGAAATTTGGTTTGTTCCCAGTTCTCTTAACTACATGCCAGATTTCAAGTATTTTCTTGATGTTACACGAAGAGAAGACATTTTAAAATATAAAGGTCTACAGCAAGTGTTTTCCTATAGATGATGAGGAAATCTTATCAACTAAAGAAGCTACTGTAGAAAAACCAACTGCCTTGTCCACCTACTGGATGCAAAAGGAAAAATGTTACTACGCGAGCTTCGGTTTTTTAGGAAAGTGTTGTTATGCTTTGACTCAAGAAGATGATACAGTCACGCTAATCCAGCCCCAGCCTATTGCTGAGTGATTAACACAGACCTTTTCTACGCTCTTCTTACTGTATAATATTTTCATGACAGAAGCTGCCAACAAGCAATGAAGCTTGATTCTGACATGTATTATTATTGGTATTAATCTTGGACTTGGAAGCCAGTAGATGTTTCTCTCAGTAAGTGCACATTTGAAGCAGAAGAGAGGTGAATGCTTAAAAGTAACTGCAAATGCTACTTTTTAAAAGATACAATAAATATGTATAAATGTATGTATGTCTTTTTTCCCTATCTCACTGAAGAGAAATGTAACACTACTACTGTGTGCTGCAGGTAATGTACAGTCTTAGTGGGTGCTATAAATAGTAAACCGTGAGCTGTCACTGTACCAGAAGTCACAGCTGTGAAAGAAAGGTAGAAGAACATCCTGAAGGAGCAAATGCGTAGCATGATGTATTTAATCTATCTGAGGGGATGGTATAGACATTCGGGCTGTTTGTAGCAACTTCATGCAGAAATTATGGAAAGGAAGCAATAGTATGGGAAATGCTCAACCAAACCCTTCAGAACAAAAAAGAGAGACACAACAACACATACACAACAAAGTGATATATGCATAAAAGCCCTTTTAAGCTCAGTGTAGGTAGGAAAGAGAGGACTTAGAACCATGAAATTACTAAGTTGAGTTCAACAGTTACGGAACTCATGATGAAGAGCAGGGGAAGGGATGCTTGCTATATGCAAACTTTCTAGTTTGTGTAGAAGATAATGTGGATCTCAACACTCCTGACACTAATGAGGATTTTGTGAAAAGTCGAAGCACGCAATGGACAAACCACCATTAGGGAACACTAGTGTATTGTTACAATTTTGAAAAAGAAAAACCAGAAGGTATTTGAACAATGAGTAAAATTGTAATGGGTCTTCTGGGAACAAAGTGTAGTCCTAAACTGATGAATGAGGATTTGGCCATTATAACTACAATAGCTGTCTTAGATTAGGCTTACCTCTTTTTCTTTTGGATCCAATTACAAAGCACTTGAGTGCTACCAGTGAAATTCTGGAGCTTTTTATCAAGCATATGTGTCTGCTAAATTTGTCTGTGTAGAAAGAGGAACATTTTGCTTTTTTGTCAGCAGTGTCATGTAGTATGAAATCTGCCTGTTAGAACAAAAATGAAAGGTAATAATAAGCTGCAAGATATTAAAATGGGAACTGTTTCTTTTGAAGTGCTGCTTAGATCCATGCTAGTGGTTGCAGGCCTTCTAACAATCCATAAGGGAGCCGAAAAAGCATGCTACTAAACTTGCAGGGTAGTACTGAGAAAGAGAATAATAGCAAATAAAAGACTCCTTGAAATGTGTGCTCACCTGTCCCAGCTCCAGGGGAGCCTCAGACTGTGACAAATGCTCTTTAAATCCTCTGATGATGAAGGGCAGTTGGCAGCGTACGCTTGTGCTCAGGGATGTCACTATTTCCTGCCCATCGCTGCTCTAAATCAGTAGGTCCCCGCCTCAGTCTGGAATAAGCCTTGCTGCTGCTTATTTCTACGTGTGTGCACGCACATGCCTGCCCCCATCTTCACCGCTTAGTCTTCGTTTCCTTTGCTGCCTCCACCGAGACTCTCGCTGTTGACTCCTGCAGTCCTGATGCGGACCCTGGCCCGTGGCCCAGGGTTCTAGCTCACGCCTCCACTGGGAGGAGCGGTGCTTTAAATTAAACTTACCTGTCCATCAATCAGCTCTTCCTCAATGGCCATGTTTTCTAGAGCACTGTTCACCTGTACCTGGATTCTCCAGGTGGATCCCATGCAAAACTCCCACAGTGTTCAGCTGTGGCACCAGCAGCGCCATAAAAAGTTTATTTCACATTCCTTAGAGCGAATGGTTGGTTCTATTTATACGACCAAGTGAGGGCTCCTTTTTGCAGCAGAATAACTCTGACTCATTGCTAGCTTGCGAGTTGTCATAGCCACTATATCTTTTCCTGCAGTTCCTAGCTCCATTTTATCATTCTCTCACTTGCAATTAGCCTTACCAGAGAAATTTGCACTTAACACTTTCAGAATTGTATCCTGCTTTTTTTCAGACCCTTCTCACAGATTTGCGAAGCTCTGAATTCCAACCTAGTCTCTCCTAGTTTAGTATTGCCTGCAAATTTAGGAAGCGTATTCTGTTCTGTCCATTAATGAAGGTACTGAACAACTCTATATCTGGTACAATTTTTTTGTGGAGTGCTTCAGACATCCAGGGATGTAATTTGTAAGTCGTGTCCCTTTTTTCCCTCATATTTCCATAGTCGATGATGTTGTGACTGCCAGTTCTGTATCAGCAGATATGCAGCCTTTGTTACAAAAGACCAGTACAATTAGGGCTACATTTATAGGGCTATATAGGGCTAAGTCTGTAGGACAACAATTAAGACTATAGCTATGAGCTATAGTCTATAGCTATAGCTAAGACTATAGCTATAGCTGAACTACAGCAGCATCACCTTTCGGAGGTATCTGAAGCTATTAAGGTCTCTGCAGATAAATCAGAGTTGAAAGGATGCCTTCTTCAGAAGGATGGTATTTTTACTTATTTGTTTCTGCACTAAATAGGTATGCATGGGGAAAGTTTAGACGAGCTCACAATGAACCCAAAATCTGTAAGGTGGGGATACAATTTCTATGGTATTTTCAGGGTTCAATTTATTTTTGGGAGAACACACACGAAATTTATTACGGCAGAGGTTTGTTGGGGCAGCTGCAGTGCTAAGAAAGATTTTGCAGAAGCCCCTTTCAGCAAGTGCGATGTAACAGAAATTGTAAGCCAGTATGGGCTTGGATTGCATGTGCAAAGATCTGCTGTCTAGAGACAACTATCAGAAAACTGTACCAACCAGAGCAAATGGGGATGCCAGTGGTAGCGCAGGTAATCCACTACCTGGTAAAGTCACAGATCAGGAAATGGATGAATTTCCTGCAGTAGGGTCTTACTAAAAAATACATTCTATTACTTGATTTAATCTCTGGCACTTGTTAGTATAAGAATGATGTTGATAAACTAACAGCGTATTTGGAAGGCTACCCAGAGTCACCTTAATTTTTCTTGTTCTGAAGCTTAGTAGAACACGTGATACTGATAACCGCCCTCCAGCCTAAACATGAAGCAGGTGGAGAGGTTTCAGTAGACACCAATGCTAAAAAACTGAGGAAGGTACTGACCTGCAGAAACCCAGAAAATGGGGGGTTCAGACTGGTTTTTGACAAGATAATTTTACAAGTGTTCAGAACCGGTAGTGGAATTTGTAGGTTTTATAAAAAGAACATGTCACTGTTGATGTAAGAAAAAGGCTTTACAGTATTAGCAGGTCCAGCCTGCAGCCCTTTGCTAGCACTTGAGAAGTTCTTCCAGATCTTTTGCTTTTCTTCAACAAATGCTTGCCAGGCTTCCATACTCATTAGGCAACGCATGGGGCCAACAATGTATCCCATATTTTATTACTCTTTCCATTTCAGTAATAGAACGAGGTGTTTTTTCTCGCGAGAAGGCACTGATATTTTTCAAAACTATTCTTTGCTTGGACATGCTACGGTTACAAAATTAAATTCAGGCTGTATATCACAATGTGAGCTAATCCCAAAAGTGCAAAAATCGGGATGCTGAACTGAGCATTCCAAATAAAAAAAAAAAATTAAACCAACCAAACAAACAAAACCCAAACCAAACCAACCTTCCCCACCAAATTTTGTAGGTTTTGGCCATGTTCTGGTTCTTGAATTCCTCACACCTCCAAGTTAAGTGTAAAGATTTAAGGTAAAAAATTCAACCTATGCATGAAACATCTACGCTTAAAAACTTGAGTTGCCTCTTTACCCCCCACCACCAGAGCCAATCTCTGGCTTCACCTCCCCTTGCATTTTGCGTGCCGCCTTCATCCATGGCTCCAAACCCAGCTCTCCAGCTCTCCCTGTTTCACACTGCTGTGAAACTGGTACGCGGCTGAGCTCTAATGCATTTTGCATCTTTTTTCTGACTGTTTGTATAAGTTAGAGGAATACTCTTACCTTTGCCAGTTCCTTCTGCTGCAGCGTGGAGTGAACTGTTACTGCTGAGGTCAGGGAAGCGCAGGGAGACTCTTTGCTATGGGCTCTCCCATTCAGGGGCAAAGGGAAGTCTTCTCCTAGCCTCTTGTGGTCGATACTAGAACTGTAGACCTCAAACAAAATTCTAAGCAGGTCTTCAATTTTTACTGGAAAATTCAAAGTAAAAGAAACCAAAGCTTTCCATGTCTGTGGAAAAGGTGGAAGCACCTGAGATCCAGGGTGGAATTTTCACTTGGGATAGGAACCTGCAGATTCCCCATAGGGAATGAGCACAAAAGGCTTTCGAGCTAACTGCTTCTGATGGGGCCTTTGGTCCGAGTCACCTATGTCGTAGGTACACAGCCCCACTGTCCGTCCGTGTGTCCTGGGTGTGCTTAGTCTCTTGTCGCTTCCTATCGTGTTGAACGGGCTCACGCGTATCCTTATCAGAAGATTTTATTTAATCTTTGGTACGTTGTGTATGCCAAAAACTGTATCTGACTGAGCCTTATGTATACTACCACAAGCATTCTTAAAACCTGCCCAGGCCCGTGGCACCCATGAGGTTATTGTGAGGACTGCTGGCTCTAGGATCAGGACAGAAAAAATAAGGCAGCCATAAGGCAACCAGCCAGCCAGCGGCTAGTGGAAGAGCTTCTTCCAGAGTCTCGCTTGTTTTAGATGACATGGGATCTGCATAGTTAAAAATCCTGTGTTGTGATAACTGCTTACCTGACCTTCGTACCAAAAGCCCAACAGGGTTTTTTAATTGGTTCCCTGAAAGCTTACAATGCAGGAAAGCTGTAGTACAGATTTGGCTGGTAGGATCCCGTCCCAAGGTACTTACGTTTCCAGTGACTTCTGGCAAATAACGACCTTGACTTCAACAGTTTCTTTCCAGGTTTTGAACACATGTTCACTGTCTGAACAGGCATACACCTATAAATGTACCGTATCAGTATGCAGAAGTGCGACAATGTGAGAATCTGATCAGAACTGACCTGCTCTGCTCAGAAGTAAAACTTTATCTAGATCAGCAAGTTCCTGTTCTTTCAGTGCAGGGCACTGTCAGGTGGTTTTAATGCTACGACAGCATATTAAGTAGGATCATGTGCTTAGTTCAAAGTAGCATCTGCACTCCAGCTGTCAGTGTCAGTCTTGCTTCCTCAGTTAAATGCTGGGAGAAATGCTGCTGTGTGGCTGCTGAGGCAGCCAGCATGCTTTTAAAGCATGCTTTTTTTCTTTAAACAAAGAACCATTTATTTATCTGTTAATAAATATTTATCTACTGATCATTCTAACAAAATCTATTCACTTCTAAGTAAAAAAGAACTAATTTCTTTCATGGGGGCCATACAGATAACCCTTTGTAGAGGCTTGCTGAGTACTTCAGGATACACTTGCTAAGCAGTAACCAAGAATTTGGCGTAATCCATGATTTGCAGTGACTATGGTTTCTGAACTGCCTTTGTGCTGCCCTGTACCACACAATTCTCGCTTTCTAGATCCAAAAGTCAAAGTCTAGTGTGCCCTGTGTTGAGAAATAAAATTGTTTTGGCATCAACTCTGGTACCTCCATCTTCCAACTTTCCTGGGACTGGGAAGACAAAGAAATCCTGTCTCCTCTTCTGTAAGGCCATCCTCAATCTAGAGTAATTGATTATGCAAATGTCCCCCCATTAAACAGTTTGACGATGTTTCCTGAGGAATATTTCCTACATCACTGAATCCTGACCCTCCCAGGAAGCTTTATGTAAAATTCCTCTTATGAGCTCAGCATGCTCCGGGTTATAAACAATTAAGTTCTGAAGAACAAGATCCTTTTTCAAGTCTTCTTAAGCTGAAGCCTAAATTAATTTGTAAACAGTTCATCCCCAGTTGTTCTGCACTAGCATCCTCCTTTACACCCCACAGTTGTCCATTTTAGCCCCATAGTGTTGTCTTCCCTAACGTGCTGACAGAGTTGTTAACCCTTTTCAGCCCCATTTTGCTAGGCTAAATGGACCTGTCTTTGGTGGGCTCCTCTGAGAGACAGGTTCTTCCTTCTCCTTGGCACCCCAGTCATTCTTTGTACCTCCTCCAGGCTGAACTCTTGTTGAATACGGATAGCTACAATGGTGCAGAATATTCCAGTATCCATTCGCCTCCTGTATGTAAGAGGTGAGTAACCTCAGGAGAGGTGAGGGATGGTGGTTTGAAACAGATGGAGCCTAGGGTTCCAGTAAGTTATAAACTACAACAATCTTTAATGTTGGCTGTAAACTGCCACTGAAAGAAACCCTACTAAGAAATGAAAGAGAGACTATTTTGTGTATAATAAAGATACCATGTGTCCCATCAGAGTGTGAGCATCGCTGAACATTTTTTTTTTTTTCTATTAGCCTTTTGCCGAAGGCTGCTTTGGTTGCCCAGGGTCTAGTAGAGCTGCTTTTTCTCTCTCTTGGCAAGTTCCACCGGCACCAGTTTCTCCCTGCGCTGGCTCACCCAGCACAGCGGGGTCTTCACGTATTTCCTGCAGAACCAAAACACCCATGAGCGTTCCCCACGGCACACAGCTGGCGCAGCCCTCTCCCTGTTGCCCACCCCTGCCACCGAGGCCAGGGCTGTCCGGCAGCTCCACACCTCGCCAAACCACCCCCCCCGCCCGAGGATGCTCTGCCGGCCCCGGCGCTTCCC
>VZSZ01011869.1:10421-65004 GCA_013398815.1 Ibidorhyncha struthersii | reverse complement strand
CCGATTTCTCGGGCCCGGCGGCAGTGACCGCTGCGAGGGAGAGCCCGGGGGCCCCGGCAGCGCAATTCGCTCCGGGCTTTCGGCACTGGGATAATTGTTCTTTCCTAACCCATAAACGAACTCCTTCAGGCCTGGCCGAGTTGCAGCGTGCCTTTTTTTTTTTTTTTTTGAGAAAAAATATTCTCTGGTAGTCTGAAAAACCCGCAAATACAGGATGACCCATCGCACTAGGGTGTTCACGCATTGAGTAGTTCCACCGTCAAAAAGTACGTGTCTTATTTTCCGTTTGGATATTTCTACCTGTGCCTTCAAGCTTCTTTCTCTGGGTACCACTTGTCAGGCAGCAGCCTGACAGCAGAGAGAGGGTGAAGGAGTCTGCCTTGCCCCCTGGAGCCTGGGTGTGGGGATGAGCCGGGGGATGCTGCCTCGCCTGGAGCAGCATGCCGCCAGCCCTGCAAAAGTTTTGTCCGCTAAATTGTTTCCCCTATCATTTCTTTATCCTTTTATTCATTATGCTAATAACTTCTGAGATGAGTCCAAAAAAGTGAGTGGCTGCCATACAGCAGCTCTTTGAACAGATCGAGAGGTGCTGCATTTTAAAAACCAGGGCTGCTTAGTTTTTTCTCTAATTTTTTTATGGGCAGAAGCAACTGAAAAGAATGGGGGCAGTCACAAATTGATAGTAAAATTTGCCAGTTAATTTGTGGTCAATGACACCTGCTTTTGGAAATTGTAAGTAAACAGCGTGTGTGTCAGCAGACTGTTTAATTCTGTTCTCCAAATTGACGTGCCACTTTTGTTGGACATAAGTAATTCAAAGGCCCACTCTGCTTCTGAGGGATGAGAAAAGACAGAGTCAAAAGACACTAAAACAGTCAGAATGGGTCATATTAAAGGAGCAGGCACGTAGCATTCACATGACCAACACTTTCTCTCATCACTCTTCTACCCTTTTTACGTGCTGAGGTGGGGACACAAAACTCACACTGGAAGAACCTTTTTTTGGGTATGAGCCACAGGACTCAGTAAATGCACAAAAAAATGCCATCTAGGAGAGCTATGAAAACTCATATAGAGTCTTGAAGTGTTTGAGATAAGGCCCCTCTCCTTCCCTTGTTCTGCATGCAAACTAAGACACAAATGTGAAAAGACAGTTGTCCTCTTCTCTAGGAACACCAGTCAGCAAAAGTGGTGGGGAGCGGGGCCTGGCTGCAGGCGCTCCTCACAGGGGTGCTGGAAACCACCGTCCCTTTAGGGCCAGTCCTTCAGCACCAACAAAATGTTTGCATGGCCACTGAGATCAACGTGTACAAGCTCAAGCCTTGAGAGAATCTGTTTTTTTCCAGAAAAAAAACAACGCAGTTTCCTTTTCTTTAGCATGCGGCATTGAAAGGCTTTGTCTCTCTGGCACCCAGGGGGATGCAGTACTTACTGTTTAGCTAGTTCCATGGATATTTGCTCCAAAGAACATCCTTTCGTCTCTGGTATAAACACGATAACAAAAGCCAGGGATGCTAGGCTCATTATTGTGTAAATGAAGCACACCCAGGACAAGCCAATGAGCTCTACAAAAGAAGAAAACATGTCTTTTTTGATTTTCAAATATTATCATTTTTTTCTGTTGCTGTATTTTTATAGCCCCTAACGCACAGGAGAAGTTAGAAAGAAGCTAGGCTGTTATTCTTGGCTCACTTGTTTGTGCCTGGCTATAATTTGAAAAAGAAGAGTGGTTTTGCTTTTTCTAATAGTCCTTGTGAAAGAAAACTGAAGAACCCATATTGACCCATTTAGCATAAAACCATTGATTTATTTTGTTTGTGGTCGCTCTAGATGAAAACACTGAGTAGCCGTTGTTACTGGTTTGTGCAAAGGCACTGGGGGTCACAAGCGCCTTGAATTTCCACCCGTGTCTGGTTTTGAGGCACGTTCTTTCACAGAGCAAACCCAAGCATTTCTCAACACTGTTGCAGTTGTCTCCAGCCAATCCTCCCCGTCTGTCAGTTCGCAGCGTTTCCACTGCAATTCGCGGGTCCTGCGCCAGAAAGGGACCCAAGAGTGAACTCCTAATGGGGCCAGCCAAGAACCAGTGGTTTTCAGAGCCTCCAGACCAGGGGCAGGTAGGTCCTCAGGCTGAAGGATGCACCCTGCAGCCCCTGGAAAGTAAGACGTATAC
Organism: Ibidorhyncha struthersii; assembly: GCA_013398815.1. Classification (NCBI taxonomy): domain Eukaryota; kingdom Metazoa; phylum Chordata; class Aves; order Charadriiformes; family Charadriidae; genus Ibidorhyncha; species Ibidorhyncha struthersii. The sequence continues at coordinate 62,831 of VZSZ01011869.1, read as the reverse complement.
AAACCCACCAGGCTGCTGCAGCCCCCTTAGCCCTTTTCCCTGCTAAAACTAAGCCAGACAAGTTGAGACGCTTTTCAGTTGTGTCGTGGGCTAAAAATTACAGCTGAAGCTCCCAACGCAGCCGGTATCTTCTGCATCAGATACCTAAGTGCAGGTGCTGCTGGCCACCGTGACCCACCCCCACGAGTATTCATCTGAAGACAGAATCTCCAATTCTGCCTTTCTGCCGTAGGCAAGGAACGCAGATTTGCTGTAGTTACACTTTCATAAATCCAGATTAGACCCAGCTAAGCCAATAGAGTTACTGCAGCTTTACATTCATTGAAACTGAGACCAGAATAGGGGCTAAGCGTGCATTAACGAGTAATGCTGTGTGACAGGAGGGGACCTTCAGGTGAAACAGTTGATGCTGAAGACCCGAGGCCTGCACTATCTGTTCTGGGGTGACATTTCCTTAGGAGTAGCTCTACTCTGGTCCAAGGACGGAGCAAGTGTCGGCAGCTGGAGTGCATTCACTGTGTATTTTCTCATTTGGTTTTCTCCAAAAGCTTCTGCAAGTTCAGGAGTGTGGTTCTGTGATGCAAACCAAAGTGCAGTGAGTGGGGGCAACTGGATGATTCGCTTCTGAAGAGGAGCCTTGGTCTAACTAAAGGGCTAGTGTGGGCACAATGACTTTGACCTGACATCTTTTTCCTAGTTTTAAGCAAGATAGTACTCAGGTTTTTTTCTGTCTCTCTTTTTTTTTTTGTCTTTTTAAGGAAAGAAAACACCAGTGTGAAACCCATTTTAGTTACAGATCACACTCATTTTCACATCTGCCTCAAAACGCATCTAAGAGGATGAAAACTGCCTCAAAATGCATCTAAGAGGATGAAAACCACCTCAACTTTTTGTGGGTTGATTGCCTGCTTGTAGTGGAGAGTAATGTAGAGTTAAAGGAAACCTGGAACTTCCGTTTCCTTATATATTTTGATTTTCAGCACATATTTTCCTCAGAATAAGACTGAAAACTAAAATTTGCAAAGCTTCTTATGAAATAAAATTAGAAAAAAATATTTGCCAATCAATGAATTTCAACATCAGCACTTAACCCTTTCCCTTGTTTATCATCACATTGCAAGTTACTATATTGTAGTCTACTTTCTTGCATTAAAACACAAAACATTTTAACCTTAAAAAGACACCTTTTTCTAAAGGAAATTTTCTGGAATTCAGGACATCCCTGTGAAAAGCAATAATTTCAATGGGATGGTCTTTAAAAATGTTTGATCTGAAAAGCTGCATTCTAATCTAGAGCAGAACTTCCATTGACTTCAGAAGGTGCAGGACTAAGTCCTAAATATTAGGTGTTTTCAACCTTCACAGCCTATGGAGCTGATGTGCGAGGTGCTCTGAGAGCCAGCACTGTGAGGCTGTAACTACTAGCACAAACTTAGGAAGACGTAGTCGAAACGGTGAAGTTACGCTAACGAACAGCACCCAAGCAGAGATCTGAGTTTGGCTCCTGGCACATCATGGCTGCAATTTTAGCAATGCTGTTTATTAATTTTGCCCACTAGAAGAGTATAAGCTTGAAGGACACAGAGAAATCTTACCAGTTACAGTCAAAAATGTCAAGGAGATGAGGAGATTTATACCCCAGTTCATGCTAGATGTCAAAGCCATGGCCCGTCCTCTGATCCCACCAGGGAAAATTTCGCTCAGGACCAGCCAGGACACTGAAATAGAAGAAGAAAAAAAAGACGTTTTTGAAAGGATGGCTTTCCTTGCTGTAAATTTAGGTAGTCCATGAATTTAGGTGAGGCCACCTGAAAGAGTAAGTTGATTTTCAGGGATGTTAGGTTGGTGTGGGCCCAAGCCCTGGAGGACCACCCATGCTCTACAAGCAGCGTGTGCAGCAGTCACCGTCACCCCGGGGCATCAACCCTGCCTGGCGCCCCGCAAGCAAGTGACCAGCACACGGAACCGGGGAAACATGGAAGGCCTCGGGGAAGCGAGCTCTGACTGCACAGCTGTGTATGAAAGGGAGCTCTGATTAAATAACTCTCAAGTGACCTAACGCTAATGGAAGTGGGGCAGCAAACCAAAGTAATCTTCAGCCTTGGAGCAGCACTGTGTGTTTATGCCACCTTATAAATCAACCTGCCACACCGAAGCAGGTTTGCTATTCCAGCTCTCTGCTCCATACAAATGAGATTGCTGAGGTACAAATGAAGAGAGAACACCTGATTTTTGGCTCCTTCATATCACACCACACCACAGCTGATCTAAATGCTGGTGTTGCTAGCCCACAAAAACAAATTCAGGCATGAAGAACTGGCTGTGTAACCATCTTGATAGCAAGAGAAAAAAAAAAAAACTGGAAAAGACACTGCATTTCTGCATCACTCCTGGTTATTAGAAAACCAAAATCAACCAAACAAAAAAAACCCTCCACCCTCCTTTTGTTCATGAGCAAGATGCGTTAGCAAGAGGTTGCTGCAGGGAAAGGTTGTGGGTTAGCAGATGACCAGCACAAGAGCAGAGAGTTACACGTGGATGAACTGTGTCTTCAGACCCTTGGACATGGCCGTTACAAATTCCTCCTCTGTGATGCTGTTTCTTCAAAATAACAGATGGGAATTTTCTCAGGACACTTACACTGGGCAGTCTTAAAGTTTCATTTTAAAAATAGGCTCCTGTACATGCAAGTGTGTGTCTCCCTGCAATATCCCTTCGGATGCTTTTAGGATTCCTGTGTGACAGTACTGGCAAAGGTAGAAAAGAAAAAAGTGCTGTGGAAGGAGACTAGAAAGGACCAACTGAAAGGGGGAAAACAAAAGCCAGAGCCTTGAGTCAACAGAGTAGATTTGAGCAAACTCTACATTTCTTTCTACTACAGATTTGGATTCAATAATATTTTCTGGAGCTCACCCCGTTTTGGTTGCGGCTTTTTGGTTTGGGGTTTGTTTGTTTGTTTTGATTTTTTTTTAAGGAAAAACATAAAGAGCTTCAGTCTCACAGTGGGAGTGACCTGGCAGAGTGGTGATTTTATTCCAGAGAATCAGGACTGCACTGCATAAGGGCCTCACGCAGTTACACACAGTCAAGAGGCACAGAGTCATAACACAGCCACTGCCTCTAACAGCAGCCGTAGAGAGGCTTTTCTTGGTTTTGCTGACTTGGATCACAGCAGAGTTTAATACCCTCACTGCTGACAAGACAAATGTTGCTCTAAAGAAATGACCTGGGCATGTTCTGGAGGGTCTTTACACACGAGGGGGAAGCAAAGAAGAAGAGAAGTGCCGTCTCAAGCAGGTGTTTTTCCCTGTCAGGCCAGCTAGCCCTGCGCGCCAGCAAAACCAGGCGCTGGGAACGCATGGGGATCTCATCATCATATTTTGCCCCTCCTCAGCACCAGGGCTGTTGACATTCATATTGTTAGTCACAGCCAATACAACATGTCATGACAGGGAGTGCCAGCTGAAGCGGAAAGCAGCAAGTAAGTGAGATGCAAAGGAGCCGTTCCCAGCGGCGTGTGCGTGGTCCCTGGAGTTTGTCTCCATGGGATGGCCTGGCAGCCAGCAGCCGAGCTCAGCTGGAAAAATGATTATACACCAAGACTGGTAAAGGAGATATGCACAGTCACATTAGATGGGATTAAAATAAAGTTTGAAAGAATTCAAAGCTGCTTTTGGCTGGGCATAAACCAACCTTCAGGAATAAGCTTGTTCTGTGGGTACTTTGGTCTGTATTTGCTTCTTCAAGAATCTTCTCACGGCCAAGCAACTGGCAGTGGCTGCTGAGAGAGGCACCGAGCCAGGAGGATCAAGTCCCATGCGCTGCCACGGCAGCCCCGCCAGCCTGGGCCAGCCCTGAGCTAGATGAGCTTCAGCAGCGGTACGGGCACTGAGGGACAGCTCATGCCACAGCTGAAATGTGTGGCACTGAGGCAGCTCCAATGCCACGCATTTTTCCAAGGACAGACTGGCCTTTTCAGGCTAACTACAATCTGTCTGGTGGTTTGAAACGTATTGTTTTCCTGTTAAGAAACCCAAATGCTTGAGCATCTGCATCAGCCGCACTAGCGCTTAGCTACTCTTATTTCAACCAGTTATTTAGTTCAGACAGATCCCACCGACATACCAGATCTGTTCTTCATGTCTGCTAATGGTAGCTACTTCCTCTGGCATGGCCCTGACCTCTGCTTAGCTGGTGAGGAGTGGATAGGCTTATTCCCCATGGAGAAAAAGCCATCGTAGAAATCTGAAACTTATTACATTTTGTTTATCCCTTTCCCCAAGCTGAGGCAGCGATAACGATCGATTCTTTGCTTTTAGCACCTCTCTGGGATTGTTTTTGCTCTTTGTACCTGTGCCAAAAAGCAGCAGCCGCTGTAGGTACAGTGGGGATGCGGCTTTCTCTTGGGGACCCATTAACTAGGTTTGGGCCCCCATTCATAATGACTGCTGCTACCTTCTGCGCTGTGTGCACACAGCGCTGATGAAATTTAACCTGCACATTCCCAAAGTCAGCTATGTGCTCTGCCTTCACCAGCCTAAGCAGTGGCATTTTACAGGGGAAATCAGCCTATCCTTGAAAAGAGGGTCCAAATAACACCACCCCCCCAAAAAAAATTTCCTTATCAACACATGCAAAGTAACATGTAGAGAGAAAACCAGCCACCAGTACTCACACCAGCATGCCACCACTGCTCAGGGCAGAAGTGCTGGAGCCTCCGTGGGCAGTTCAGGGGCAGCATCAGCTCGCCCGAGGAAGAGGTCATGGATGCAAACAGACTTGGCAGTTATTAGGAAGGGAATACTGAATGTGCCACCAAGCATGCCTGTTGTGCCTCTGTGTTTGTCACATTGCATGCAGATTTGGGTCAACTCAGAACCAGTTGAGCCACGGAGAAAGGTGTGTAATGGGCTCTGCAAAGAGCAATTAAACAGAGGAGGACTCTTCAGCTTAGATGACGTACAGCGGAGGGCAACAGCTGAAGTGGAGGCAAACAGAGGAGAGGCTTTTATTATATTTTTAAGGACACAAACCAAAAGAATACAAGTGCGGTTACCAGGGTCAGAAGTTAGACGAGGCAGGAGGATGTGCTTTTTCAGATAGTGAGTATTTTAACTATGGAACTCACTTTTACAAAATACTTCAGATGTGAAAGATATTAGGGGGTTAAAATGATTAAATGCTGGGTGTTGAAACAATGTTACTCTGTATGTGTGGAAAAAGATCCATCAAAAACTATTGTTCACAATAATAAAAATAAATCCCCAACACTTTTCTTGAGGTTCCCTAACCTACAGATAGGCAGAAGGACAGACTGTGCATGCTGCATGGGCCTTTTCTTACGTATTTTCCCTCAGCACCTGCTGCTGGCTATCGTTGGAGGCAGGGTAAAAGACTGACTGAGTGGCCCTTTTGTTTGAGCCAACATGGCCATCTTAATGAGCTTTATATTTGGACAAAGAGATGTCTCAAACCCTCACGTGGTTTCTTCCTTACTTACTTACTTTACAGCTATGCAGTAAATAAAAAATAATTAAAAAATCCCTAACAGACTTCTATCAGAGAAGCAGAAACATCTGAGAACATCTGAGAAATATTGTGAGTTTGAGGGTACTCAACATTCAAGTGAAGTACATGAATGAAAAATGTCCTTGTTTTGACCTTATTCCTGCCAGGAGGCAGAAGCAAACTGGAAGCTGCTCAGCAGCTCTCATTAATGAAATATTAGATTCCCTTGGTATTCCTTTGCTGCTTAGCATTTTTTCCTTTCCTATACCTGTATTGCGTGAGATCAAGTTCTTTATGGTGAGATTTAGAAAGTGGCCGTTGCAATACTTGAAAGAATTCAAGTTTCTGAGGTATAAACTCTGGAAAGAGATTAAGTGGACTTACAGCTTAGGTGGGAAGTAAGCAGAAGTATGTAAGACTTTGAAAGGGAGTACTGGGTTGTTAGCAACATGAGGTCCAAGGGAAGATAAGGAAGGGATTATCCCACCAGTAATGCAGGCAGACCATCGAAGAACATGTAACAAATGATCAATGTTGGAGAAGGATGCAAGCAAGCCACTGAGAAGCTGCCGTGAGAGGAAGGAAGTCAAGGACATGGCTAGCGACTGGCTTTGCCAAGACCAGATTTTTTTTCCAGGCTTGTGAAACCCTGCAGGTTTTTCATTTACCTGGTTTCTGGCTCTGTTGGGTATTAACACAAATAGCCAGATGGCCAACTACGTCTCACAAAAGCCCAGCTTCAGCGCTGGTTCACCTTGACTTCAAAGTGCACATCGCAGGGGATGGCACAAGCCTTTGCGGTATGCACGGTGATGAGGTGTGTACCCGTGAGGGCGCGCAGCACTGGGGCAGAGCTGGGATTTGGGGCCGGGGGAACCTGCTGCTGAGATGCACCAGCACGGTCCCGGCACTGCGCCCAGCACCCACGCAAGGCAACCTCTGCAAAGGCTTTCGCAGCAGCTCCGGTGAAGGAGATTTGTGGGGCTGGCAAAAGTGAGGGATGCTTAGACTGGAAAGAAGAGAGGGTGAGAGGGAGTTTGTCCTTTTCCAAAGCAGGTAAAAGAGATATGATGCAAGAATAGTGGATTGAAACTCGGCCCGTGGTTTTGTGCAGGAGGCCAAAGCAGACGATCGTGACTGGTGTTAAAAATCAATGACTCTGCTTAATGAGAGCCATTTGTCTCTCTGGCTCTGCCCCATAATATGAGACTGAATTGGCTGCTCAAAATTAATAATGGGCAGACATGGAGCAAATGAGCAGCTATATTGCTTTGGAGAGCGTGCAAGCTGCCAGCAGAGTGCCAACCTGCCAAGGGTCAAGTCAAACCCTGTGTGCGCACATTAAAAGGAGTGGAATTGTTCTATTGCTGCGAGAGAGGGGAGTCGGGAGAAGCCTCAGCTAATCTCATGCCTCTGGCTGCATCCTGATCTCTGCGGGCAAAGGCAATATGTACTTTATTCTCTGGCTTCTGAGCAGCTTTATGTCTACTGGTTGCAAGATACCTGATACCATTGATGATCCAAAAGGAGCTGACGTGGTGTGGCAAAACTTAAATTATTTTTCTTTTCTCCTGGTATACTACATTTCTGTTTCTAATGGTTAATCCTTTAGGCTGACTCCTTGAAGTAATGTGTTAGGAGAAGTGGGATTTAATCCTTTTTTCTCTGAGCCTGTACCAGAGTACATAAAAATTGTTGTCCAGTGTTTGTACTATTTGCATCACTATCACATCACTAGACATGCTGAACACTCTCATGTGCTTTTTTAAGGAACCTTGCAGCGGACCACGGAAATCACCCTTCACTCCACACCTCCTCCAGTTTATGTTAGAGCAGCAGGAGGGGCTTGGGGGAAGAGACTGTGAGACCAACGCATTACAACCTTCCCCTGTTTTCTGGGCCACTTGAGAAGGAGGATAGTGAGATGTACTTTCCCCAGCCATCCTTCTTCCCCTAACCTTCTCACCACTGTGGGCCTGCATTTTAATGCTTGGTTCTTTTACCATTGGAATTTTCATCATCGTGAACTTGAAAAAAACGTAATACCTGGTATAAGTTTTTCCTATTTCATGCAAGCTGTACTCAAACCTGTTTTCAGTGATCTTCAGTTACCGTCCATTTTCAGCTTGAAAGACTAGCCATAAACAAGAACTTTCTTATAGGCAGTGATTCCCATCTGAAGGATTACTGGGCAAGAAGTGATAAATGTATAAGGATCTAGGAATGGTAGAATTGTCTTAGTTAATGTGATTTGTGGTCCGTCTTGCTCAATAACAGTACTCAGCAGCAAATATATAAGTAGGGTGCATCATAGCTTAACTGTAGACCGGCATGGAATAGTCTGTACCTCTTTTCAGGTCCCCTAATAGAAGTTGACTTGAACTGATGTACGAGGTGACAATTTCGTTTGCAACTGGATTTCACAGCCACTGTCTCTCTCTCATCTTTTGTTATAGAGACACTTATATCGTCTCACCAAGATAGAACAACTTGCAGGGCAAGTAGAAAGAAAAAAAACAGAGAGAAACAGAAAAAATGAAAACAAGCTTTCGAAGAGAATGTGCTTATTATAATAAATCAAATACCATCATCAAAAAAAAAAGGCCTTTTAATTAAAACCTGAAATGTGTATTCCTGTTTATGGGTGTTTATTTGTTCAGTATATTGAATCCAGGATAATCCTCTGAGGCATTTGCAGAGGAATGACTGCAGAAGCCAGAGGCTCTAATTCAGGAGGAAGTTGTGTGTGAATTAGTTCAGATTATCACATATTTCACTTCTAAAAAGTACGGAGAGGAGGAACTACCCAGCTGGGTGGAGTAAATGAACCTGTTTTTCCAGTATCCAAGGGCCAATGTTGTCCAATGTCCTTCAGAGGGTGCACAACAGAAAAGAGCTGTTGGGACACAGCAGTTAGGAGCAATTTAAGCCTTTGTTCTTGCAAAATAGAGATTTGTGTGTATACTTTAGAAAACTTCCAGTGGAAAGGATAACCAACCTTTTACAACAGTGACTTATTTGGGGAGAGGCCTGCAATGATCCATTTTTTTAGGTCGCTTACTAGCCACTGCTCCTCATTCTTTGCTTCAGTTGCTGCTGGAGGGAGGCAGCAAGGAGGAAGGTGTGAAGGCTCTGGGCCCACCCACCACAGCGTGGCTTTTAGTTCTCCTTCATTCGTAACAGTTTTCTGACTTAGGGTTGATTTTCAAAAGCAACAGAAGCTGCGTGCCCTCCTGTATCCCCTTTCCCTGGCTTTCCTCCCAGAGCTCAATATGACTCAGAAACTCAGATGCCATGGGGAGAAACAGCCTCCTGACTTCATGCATGCACTGTCTTACCACTGGGCCATCGTCTCTGCAATATGGCTGCCGGTCTACCCTTTCCTCAGCAGTGCCAGTAAATTATGCAATTGCACATTTTTACCTTTCTGGCATAATTATTTTCTCATACTTTATAATATATAGTTTAGTTTGATAATCTTTATGAGTGAAATAAAACACCATCTTTGCACTTGAAGTCCTACTGACAGTTCTAGTTTTTGCACAAAGCTGGCCCAAGATCAGCTTGCCTCTGGAAAATTCCTCCCAGCCCTCTCTCCCAAAGGAGACTGGATTTTATGAAGCTTGATATATTCCCTAAAAACTTTTTCACAGATTTCAGTGTCACAATGATGTTCCCTCCCAGAACATGGTCAAGGAAACAAATGTAAAATCTTTCATTGTCTTTGATATGATTATCAAAGGCCACTATTATTTACTGAATGCTTAAATGCAACACTTGACCTACAAAATAAGGACAAATTTGGGTAATGATAGGCAGCCTTGATTATCATATGAAAGATTGTACGAGATGTTATGAAAGCTTGTACGAGATGTTATGCTAGACCCACTGGACAGCGCACTGCTTTACAGAAGATAATGTCCCTGTGGAACAAAAGAGGATTGTTAGGCCCAATTATTAGTTAGAATCACAGCAATATTCATTCTCTAGATTTTTTTATGGGGTGGCTCTGGAGGTAAAATGCTTCATTTTGGCCAGTAGACACTAACTAACCTGAGTTGAGCTTTCAAACTATGCCTAATTTTACACACAGGAGCCATTTTTCCTAAGCAGTGCCTTTGTGTCAATAGGTTTATTAACATACAACTATGAGTAGAGAGATATTTATATAATCCAGAGAACCAGAATATTGACTCAAATCGCTGTTCAAGTGGAGCATAATAAGCCAAAACACAGGTAGTGCCCTACCTTTTCTAGGTTGTTCTTGGAGAGCCAAATTTCGTGCTCAGCAACAGCAGATTGAGCCACCGTCATTGCAGAGACACAGGAATATTGGCTGGGCCATGGTGTTCTCACTCCTTCTCACAGTACCAAGGGCTGTGTCTTTCAGAAGGGAAAGCCCTTGGCCTGATCTGCCAAGACTTTCCCTCATTCACATACTTAAAAGTAAAGTTACAAACAGGAACACAGAAGTCAGTGAAAATGACGTCCCAGGTTTCAGGTGTGCACCTCAGAATACAGTTTAAGTTCAGCCTCAGGGTTGAACAAGGCTATCCTGCTCTTTGGAGAATGAAGTCCTAAAATAATTAAGAAGCTCCCACTGACTCATTACAGCAAAAACAATTTTTTCCTTATTCTGACCTTTTTCACACCTAAAAAAGCCTCCCAATCTTGTAGTTTCTATCAAGTTAGATAAGATTAAGCTATTTTGGCTGGTATTTTAGAGGACACCTCCTGCAATTTGAAATCCTGTAATGCAGCATCCAGCTATCCAAAAATATCTTAAATTTGCTTGCACTTCACTACTCCCAGTCAGCCTGTGAAAAGGCAAACCGATTCCTGGGTTAGCTGATGGGTTAACAAGGGGCTTCAGATAAACCTTGTCAGGGGCAAGGAAATAGGGAGAAGCAGGCAATTCACAGTCCTTGCTTTATTTTTCATTTTGGCATGCCTTGGCTTTCTACTGCAGCTTGGCAGTACCGACACAGAGCGAAATAAAGGCCACATGAGGCACCATCTGAATAGCACAGGAATAATGAACTAGATAAATAGTAGGAGTGTCATACTCAAACCACATGGATGCATGCATTAAAAGATGATTCAGTACAAATGAACAGTGCTAGGAATCTTGTCATAAACAAAAGAATCCAAGATCATTTTTTAATTAACTAAAATTAGACTTTCTGTACTGATCCTCAGAGAAACATGCACATTTCCAAGGTTTATTATCCTGGTTCAGATCCAACAAAGCATTTAAGCACTTGCTTATTTTTGATCACTTGATTTAATCCCCACCACTATCTTCTTCTCCAGACTAAACCACAAAACAACGTAAAATTGATGCTGCTCATTTCTGTGAAATTTAAGGGCAGGCCACAGCAGCTCTGCAAAATGTAGAAGCTCGAAAATAAAACATTGCAAACAAATGTCATGCAAGGCAATGTTGAGCATGAATGCCTGTTAACATCAAATTCATGTGCTATATAAATTGACACAATAACCACATGTTTTGTAAAAGCCTGAAATATTGCTCTAATGTCAAAGACATTGATGTGAATTCCAGACACCACTATCTTTTACCAGTGTTTTCCAAGCTAGTGCAAGGCCATACAGCTTACAATATTTCAAAACACAAGAACAACCAGCTAAATCCATGGAGGGTCAGATCTTCCACACTGACAGTTCTTTTTCTCACAAGATTTTCCAGTTTCTGGTAGGGCATTTGGTTGACAAGATTAAGTCCAAGAGCATTTTGGGGAAGAGAAAAAGCAGACCTGTGAAATCTGGATCATAAGGGTGGCAAGAGAAACAACCTCTGTGATCGAGTCCCTGGGCTGTTCAGTGTCATCATATGTGAAACCAGCTGTTCTGGGGTTTGTTACAGATGCATTTAGTGACTGAGGTGAAAGACACAGAACAGGTTCTGCGTTTAACCCTGCTAATGAATCATGCTTTAACTCAGGTAGCGAGTTAATCTAAGAATCACAGGACCAAAGTCAAGGGGACTAAATTTGTCTCCAGTGTAATTCTCAGGGCTTTAGAAGAATATTCCAGTTCTGGGTTTTGGCTTGTTTAATCCAATAAAATACATAAAGAAAGACTGCCTCAGGCCACATAAGATTGCATAAGAAGGACAGTGATGGATTGAGAGAGAGACATATTTCCTTCCTCAGCTACATGGATTTCACTTTTCTTGTGAACCCTTGAGCTTTCTTCCATCCTTCTTGATCCTTCTTGCCTGATCCTCTTTCATCTTCCCCACTGTCCCCATCATGGGTTTAAATCTGCATTTAAATGACTTCCACAATGCGCAATAAGATGTAGACAAAACAAGTGGGTTTTTACATGGGAATAGAAAGGAATAAAAAGGAATAGAAAGGAATGGAATGGAATGGAATAGACTAGACTAGACTAGACTAGACTAGACTAGACTAGAATAGACTAGACTAGACTAGACTAGACTAGACTAGAATAGACTAGACTAGAATAGAATAGAATAGAATAGTTCAGTTGGAAGGGACCTACAACAATCATCTGGTCCCACTGCCTGACCACTTCAGGACTGACCAAAAGTTAAAGCATGTGTTATGTGGAATGCTGTCACACAGTCTAATTTAGCTTCCTGATCACCCTAAACTCCCGCAATAGCCAATGAGGAAAGGAGGACTGTGCCAAAGGAGAAGTCAGAGAGCATGGGTCTGAAAGCCCCCCTTAGGTGGTGAGAATATTTCCCTTTGTTAATTATCTGAGGAATCTGGCTCCCACACCAGTTAAATTTCCAAACATGCTGAAGCATCTGTTCCATTTTAGGTATAAATTAGCTCAGTTTTAAAGCATTCATTCAAGCTGATATAAATTTAACTCTGATATACTCAATATGGTAAATCTGCCCACATTTAAACTAGAAACGGACATCTTTCATCCCAAACTAATCTTTCATCAGTAAAAGTTTGCTCCTAAGATTTGCCCTCACTGAGTGCTTGTCTTCACTGACTTCCCTGCATGGGTTTTGCTCCTCACAGGACTGACAGCCCCACACAGAGACCTCCTACAGCAGCGAGATGGCACATTGCAGCAGGGCTTGCTGGCGAGCATGGTCACTGCCCGTTCTTGGGGGGACCCAGGATGGGGCACATGAAGCCGTGGTCCCAGGTCCCTCACGTGGGAGGAATTTCATCGATGTGAAACTAGTAGCCCAAGGGCAGCTTGATGGCCTGCCACCCTTCCCTGCGCTAGGATCATATGGGTGTTCAAACCTGGGGCCCAAGCATCCGGGTTAAAGCTGAACGGAAAGAAGAGACAAAAAAGTCTTTAGCAACAGGTAACTCAGAAGGGAAGGCATTTCCCTTGTGTGCCTTGGCTGTGAGATCAGCTTTCCTGATGAAGAAAGTGACTGTAGTGACCACATGCTGCTGGTCTGTTAATCTGTGTGGACTCAGGTGGGGATTTGTCTGTCCCTCTCTTGTCCCTGCCCCAACAGCTTCGAATCTGCTTGCTAACTTCAGCCAGGCAGTTGTATGTGCCTCTGCACCCATACACAGAGAGCTGGGGGATCTTAGGTGTCCCCAAATGCAGCAGGCGTTCAGTCCGAGGTGGCTGTAAGTCAGTGACTGAGAGTCCAGTGGGGAGACACCCTGGGAGGGGATCGCTGTCCCCAAAACTGCCCCTCATGTTGTGGGTCCTGTGCTTGCCCTCCCCTAGTACATGATCCTCAGACATGCAACCACTGCAAGTCTGGATTTCACAGCCCTGGGAACTGGCGAGGTGCTCCCACAGCCAGATGGTCCCCTGGTTTGTGGGTAATGTGCTCGCTTCAGAAGTTAAAAGGAAACATTGCTGTGAACTGAGTGATGAACATGCAATTTTTTTCCCGTTTTCCAATCAGAAACATTCACCTGATGTCTGAGGTTAGCAGATGGCAACAGAGGGCATAGTATCCCAGTGTGAGAAGGCTTCCCATGGGTATTTAATTCCTCTGTTTCACAGGTTTTAATCAATACCAAAGTACTGCCAGTCCTACAAGCACCCACTCATGGAAGCTGTGCTTCGATGGGACTGTGACAGCTATGTGGAAAAGCAGAGTTTGCATAAGTTCTAAATCGCTCCTCTAAGACCCTGTTAGGCACTTATTTGTTGGCCACAAATATGTTAAAAATATTTTTTAGGTTTTATATCTACGTCAATGGGTATATGTGGTATTTCTTTGTGCCAAGCCCTGAAACCCAGAAGACATTTCTCCAGCTGCAGACATCGATCTGCCTCTGGTCTGTTGTGGCCACAGCTGTGTGTGTGCCAAGCAGGTTCTGAGTGCTTGGGGCCGGGGCATCCCTGCAGCTTCTGCATCCAGAAGTCCCCTGGAAGAGGACGCTGTGATGGCCTTCAAGAGAAGAGCTCTGAGAGTTTGGCCCTTGGCTTTGGAGAGCAGCACAAAGCTGGCAGCTGCTCTGGGACATGCAGTAATAGAACATCTTCAGTCCTGGGTTGGCAAAGACATTAATACCTTCAGACTCTATGCATCAAAATGGTTTTGAGGATGTTTCACATCATGAAACTGCCCCTCAGTCCCACTTGTAGGTGCTTTTGTTGATTTGCACTGGCATGTTCAGCATGAACTGCTGTGACATCAGCAGAGCTGATGTGATTTGCACCAGCAGATTATTCTGAAGTTCATTGACCAACTGCCTAAATGCCTTTGCAGTTATACAGAAACAAATTTAAAGGACTGACAGAGCAGGAAGAGCTCTTTTGCACAAGGCACCTGCCCTGGTGCACCAATGCCATACATGCAGTCCAAATGCACACATTCCACATCCCTCTCTCAATAAAAGCGTTCCCCACTTCACAGCAAAAAATCCCTGCGATGTGCATGGATCCCCTTGAACTGCACTCCCACAATATGTGTAAAGAGGTACTGCTCAAGTCCTGTTTTGCTCATTTGCTTTTTATTTGCTAGAACAAATTCAGACTGGGAAAACAGCTGTACTGTTGGGTCCAGACTGAGTCTGCATTACTTGCTTCTCAGCCTAGGACTTGTTGGACCCCCTCAGATTTTTGTTCAATAAAGGGAATTGCCCCCAGACCACACTGGCATCCCTGTATTAATCTGTATGGTACTGCTGTCTTTCTTTCATCTGCTTATTGGTGAGATCACCCAGTGAGACCTCCTCACTCAGGAAAATAGGAAAAATAGGAGGAAAATATGGAGGGAAGTTGCCCCTATTTAGTCTTTGTTTCTAAATGGTGCAAAAGGAGGCGATCAGGGCAGAGAAACAGATCTTTGGTAACAGGTGCCATCTGCCAGCTGAATCGGAATTCCTGTTTGTCAGGTCCATGAGGAAGGCAGCAGGACTCTGGGCACCCACTCTGTTTCAGAAAGGCTAGAGCTGCCCCACAGTTGTGAAACAAGAGAACTAGCACATGCTCCATCCCACCCCAAGAGTCCCACATTTACAGCCTTGTTTTGGAAAATAAGTCCGATACTCCAGCAGTATGGCTTTCCTGGTTCCTGCATCTCAACATGTTGTACCACACAATAGTGATAAGTGAAGGAGGTGACACCTCTTTATAAGAGAGGACCACTATTTTTTGCCCCTCAAGGGGCTTGAACAGAGCATCTGGCAAATGGGATGCTCTGCAAATCTTTCAGTTACCTCTGTGTCATTTAGTAAGTGGTCATGCGTGGTTGTGGCCCTGACTAGAATTTCTCTGTGTATCCTTTGTGTTAAATTAATTTCCAGGGTCACACTGAGCTTTTAGCTTGGGTGACGAATTGTTCTTCTACCTCCGCGCTGCATTCATTAGCCTGCACTCGCTGCTCCCTGTGCAAGGCATAGCAGCATTTCTGCAAGGCTCAGATTCCTCCTGTCCCCCTCCTCCATGTACAGCAGGTTCAAATGCCTCTTCTTGCAAACATGCACTGAAAACAATGAAGAGCCCCTCTCGTACTCCTCGTCCTTCAGTGGCAGCCAGAGACAGGTTTCTCTTGGGCTCTGTGGCCATCTTTCCCTGGTGAGAACGGTTGATACTTATTTGACCTTTCTGATATACAGACAAAGGTAACTCAAGACAAAGATGGGCGTCAAGTAAGTCCCCTTAGCTAATAACTGCCTTGAAACGCCTCTGCAAACACCCCTGGAGAGACGGCATGTGCTGTTCTGCGACGTGATGCAACACTGATTTGTTGCACCTACAAAACGTCCTCATAATTGTGTGAAATTGAGTGTGAACAAGCAGTTGAATTGCAATTCATCAAACATAATTAATTCAAAACAGAGCAGCAGAAATACTCCTTTCATCTTGCCTAAGGGTTCATGATATAAATACAGAGCACCCCAGAATCAAAAAAGTGACTAAGCAGATGCTTGATAGTCTGTGAATCCTTTTATAATGCAAAAATGGCTTTTAGCTCTTACCATCTATTTTTGAGTGCTCATCACTGTGCTGCCTGGGTGCTTTGATAAATGGCAATAAATATATTTAGCATATGTTTAGTTCATTAAAAAATCAATCTACTTCATGTAGTTTGGAGACAAAAGAGAAATCATGGAAAAATACAACATTTACAAATGTCTGCTATGCAAATCTGGACTGTAACTAGCTCTTTGACTAAAATCCCCAAAAAGGAAGGAAAAAAAAGAAAGGACAAAGTAATTAAAAAAAAAGATGATAGAGCTCAGGTTGCGTGATCTGCCCTAGGAACAGTGTGCCATTTTCCTAATGGTGCTACACAGACTCTCCTTTGTCCCCACAGAATATAATAAGTTCCAGAAATGGCCTTGTGGGGTGAAGGGAAAAGAACAAGATCCTCTCTGCTTTTTGTCCAAAAGAGGCTGTTTTGATCTCTATGTTACAAACAGACGCATCCCCAGCACTGCTTTCACCTTAGACAGCAGGATGGGCAGAACATGGCACGGAGTATGAGATTTTTGTATTGAAAACATAGTGGTGCGGAGGTTATGGTGCTCCTGTCCCCCGGTGACGGGGCATCGCCCGGCCACAGCAGCCAGCGAGTACAGCCTCAGTTACCTCCCTCCTGTTGCACAGGAGACAATGGGTCACAGTCTGGTCCAGACCACAGACCAGATTTAGAGATGAAGAATATAAACGTGTTAAAACTCTTTATATAAGCAGAGGGGCTTTTTTTTTTTTCTTTACGCTAAGAAAGGCTCACTGAGGATAAGAAAGCTAGCCTTTTAAAATACACTCAAGGATTCGGACTCCAAGCGGCAGATGTTGAAGGCTGCTTATGAAACACAAATAATAACCTCACGTCCCAGCCCAGATTTTTTAATCACAATAGATCTGTCACAGATTCCAACGATCTCTTGATTCTCTGACCCTTGCATTTTCTATACATTGTCAATTTTAACTGAACATTGGATTTTTAAAGGTATGGAAGTGTCTTGAAAGTACTTAACTGCATTTTGAAATATTTGTGTTTCAATACAGGTATTCAATACCTGGACCTGGCCTTCACTTGCTACGCAAACGCATCTGTCAGTTTAAATTGCCTCACCGTGGCTTTATCAGACATGATTTCAATATACTGGAGCTGAGACGATGCCTGTTCCTTCCCATTTGCTGTTTGAGAGTATTTGTGCTCTTAGTCAAGAAAGAGGTCAGAAAACAAGCACGGGCTTCAAAGACTTCTCAGATTAGCCTGGCAAACACACCTCGGTTTCTGTAGCCCTCAAGGAAGTAGACATCGTTATCATTAACGTCACATCAGGCTAACTCAAATGGAACCAGGAACCCATTTACCGCCAGGTCAACAGGAAAGCAGCTTTCAACGGGAGGCCAAGCCTGAACGTGTGCCCCTGCCTCAAGGGTCATTAGACGTGGGTTTGAAACACCCAAGTAAAAGCTGAAGTAACATTTTCTTTTCAGGGCTGCACCCCTGCTTTTGAACCTATGTCATCGAAAGCAGAATCCAGCCCCAAGGTGGTCTGCAAGGGAGGGAATAATGCTGCAATAACACAGTCAAGCTCGCTGCCCTGGCAATGAATGCTTATCTCACGCTGCTCTCCCAGTGAGTAATGTTTAAAATAAATAAATACTGCAGGAGAGTTGCTGTTAGTGCAACTGTTGAGTTGTATTCTTGTGGCAAGCTTTTTATCATAATAGTGCAGCAGAAGTACACAGTGTTTGCAAGGCAATTTTGAGCCAGGGCACAAAAGCACATAAAATCTGTTAATAAATAACGGACTCTGTGCATACGAGTTTTGCAGTGTGGCTTAAAAAATCAACCCCTTCAAAGTACAATAATATGCAAGTGCTATTAAAACAAAACAAAACAAAATGGAGATTTGTAATTGCTAGTCCCTGGGAATGGCAGATGTGTTCTCCTCTGGAGAGAGTGGGAACCACGCAAGTGTGATGGCAGCTGCAGCAGTACCTCAGTTGTACAGCAACGCATTTTTGTTCTTCCACTTGCGCTGTTCAGCCCAGGCAGTGGCGATGATACTACAGTTTGCCCAGGAACTATGATACCTTGAATGTCTTTCCTATATCTGAAGACTATGATATAGTCAGGGGGCCAGATCCTCAGTGGGACTCAGTCATGTTGCCATTTCATGGATTTGATGGTGTCAGACCATACGGCGGTCCAGAGCTTATAATTATCTTGGGTTTATGAGTTAGCAGTAGCTAATGCCTACATCTTAAACTTTCCAGTGTAAGGGCACAATAGACTAGGAAGAGGAAAGATAGCCAGGGGCCCCATAATGTTGCTGTACAAATCTCACTCACAGCAGTTCTTAACTTCACTGAAGAGGAGCAGTTAATTTCAGTGAATTGAAGGGAGATTAGCCATTGACCTTAATGGGCATGACCTCTTCCTAAAACGTACACCCCAGGCCCACCAGGATGGTATACCAGCGCGTATTAGCAGAAAACACTGCTTCGCCCAACTTGGGAACTGCCTGATGCCAAGCTGGGCATGGCAACCCAGCACTTAATCCGCTTTTAAGTTAATCATTACAAAGAGTTAGAAAAATGAAACACTTACTTGGTCCAAGACCTATGGAAAATGCAGCAACATAAACAAGCAGGCTGGCCAGTGACAGCCATTTCAGGACAACAGGGATCTCCTCACTTTCCATGTGAGACCCTGTTGTGCTTTTGCCTCCTGCCAGGGCAGTCCTGTTCAGTTCTCCTGTCCTGGCAACATCTGGGCTTCTCTGTGCATCAAATGACAATCTTTCTGGTGAAGCCATGCTAGCAAAGAGGTCCTTGAGACTCCCATTGGTGACACCAGTGAAGTTTCCCGGTCTCTGGAGAAAGAAATCCTCTGGAGACTGGCTTCTACAGACGTTGGTTATATTCACATGTATGTTACGGTTCACTAGGCCCATAGTGACCAACGATACTGCCATAACAGAAGACCCAATACACAGAAAAGTTTTACTTCCAACTTGATCCACAAAAACCGTGGCTGGGACTGTGCTGACCACTTTAACCACTCCAACTCCAGTAGAAGCTAAGCTGGCAGCTTCATTGCTCTGAAACCCAACTGACTTCAAAACAGTGGATGCGTAAAATAAAATGTTGGGTTGCCCAGTTGTTTGCACAAAAAAGACTAGAGTGAGCCCTACCAACATTCGGGCCCTCATGTTGTTTTTTGAGCGAAACAGGTCCAAGAAACTATACTGATGTTCATCCTTCAGGGAAGACTTAATCACAGTAAGTTCATTAGTAGCATCTGATGTTTCCCGTAGCCTCTCCAGTACTTTTCTTGCAGCTTCATCATTATTTTTCATTACAAGAAACCGAGGACTTGGAGGAAGGAAATACATGGCAATAGCCTGCAACGCACCTAATGGAATCACAAGGCCAAACATGTACTTCCAGCCATGAGATACACTGGCAAATGCATAATTTGAAATATAGGCAAAGAGAATGCCTATCACAATCATGAGTTCATTTAATGATACGAGGAGACCTCTTCTGTGCTGTGGGGCGATCTCAGCAATGTACACACACGTTGCAATTGATGATAGTGATATGGAAATACCTATGGCAATCCGTCCCACAATAAGCATCCCATACGATTCATAGGGCAGTAAAATCAGACTCCCCAGCACAAGTAAAGAAGATGCAATAATAATAGCAAGTCTCCTTCCAAATTGGTCTATCAGGAATCCACCAGTAAGGGATGCAAATAAGGCCCCAAAAAGCAGGGAACTTACAACGATTTCCTGCTCTTTGCAAGAGAGTGCTAATATGCTGCTCATCTGAAGAAGAGCTCCAGAGATAAGGCCCAACTCATAACCCATCAGAAGTCCACTTACAGCAGCAACGGCGGAAGATAGAAAAGTAAATGTTCCACAGCCTGAAATAAGAGAAAAAACACAAAAACTTGAAAGTGTGACTTCTGCAACATTCTGACAACTAATAATAACTCTTTGCTACGCCAGTCCAAAATATCTTTTTGTAACTTTTAGGCAAAGCAGTTAGGTGCATACAAACCCAGCAGCAGTGATGACATAAAAGACTATTTTTTAAAAGAAAAAAACATTAAAATATTTTTAATTCATATAAAACCCTCTTTAATTTTAATGCTTTTGGATTCCTTATCTTCCTGATCAGAAGTCAATAAGGTTTTGATCAGTCCCTAAATAATCGAACCCTCTGCCCAGAATATCGTTACAAAAGGCAACACCAACAATGCAACCTTTTGGTAAGAAAGCAATTTTTGCCTTGAGATCATAGAATCATAGAACGGTTTAGGTTGGAAGGGACCCTGAAGATCATTGAGTTCCAACCCCCCTACCATAGGCAGGGACACCTCCCAGGCGTCTCCCACTGAGATGTTCTCAGTGTTTTTCCTGTGCTGAATTGAGGAAGTCTTGTCAACCCAACTAGTGTACCATGGGAAAGGAAAGCAGTAATTTCCCAGCTGAATTGCTTCAACCTTTACTTGAATAAGTAACAAGTTAAGTTTTCCCTCACCACTTACTTCCTTTGCTTCGCCTGAGGATGCCGTGAAGGCTGCTGGTACCAGTGTTTTTATTTTGCCAAATGGAAGCTTATCCACTGAGCACCAGACTGATCCAGATAGCTAGGATATTCTAGGGAAACCAGTCTTGGAGGTACAAATTCATGGACTTTCTGGGCTTTGCTCCTCACTAATCTCAGATTCTTCGGAATATCAGGATCAAATATTTTGCATAGTTTATGACAGCCACAATGTCAGGAATAAAAAACAGATGGTGAAACCATAAACCAAGTGCAGATTACATGCCTTTGAACATCCACTTTAAAACAAACTCATTTTATACAACTGCGACTCATTGTTTATTTTTACAAGATAGATTTAGCTGATCGTATTCTACTAACTGTGAAGCCTTTTGCACCCTAAACCTTGACAAATACATCAGTTTGTTATTGTTGGTCTTGTTCTTTCCCCCAGCATGATTTTCCTCTCATCATGATGTTGGCTGCGACACAAGTAGGAAAAGAGTAAATTGACTTCTGATTTTCCGGTTAGTTGGAGAGATAGGACGTGTCTGAGGAGAGGTAGCTTTTGCAGCATGACAGAGTCTGTATTTCAGTTAATTCTCCTGGAACAAGTACTTTGCAGCTTGGCTGGGAAGTGGTATATGCTCTAATTGAAAATGATACATAGACTTTGTTTATTTTTAGCTTATTTTTCTAAGGCATTAAGGCTCTTTGATCACGCTGACTGCCTGGAGTTCCATGCCAGTAACATTTGAGCACATTGGCGAGAATCAGTCCCATTTGACAGAGGATATTACATTTCTAAAGCAAATTGTGAAAAGAGAGGAGAAGGGCAGTCCTAGCAGCACGTCTGCACTATTAAAACAAACAGTGCCAGAGCCCAGGCCCGGACCCTGGCGCGTGGCCACGTATGCGACTAAATTGCTGGCATGGTCCCTGGCATAGTTGTGCCCCAAGCCACCTCGTGCTTTCCTAACAATTCCCAGCGTGAGCCCACCATCATGCCCGTCCATAGGAGGGTAGCAGAGTATAGCTGTGTGAATATGAGCTGTTCCTCCAGGGTCAGGGGAGATGTGTAAGCCCATTAAGTCTATTAAGATAAGTATCACCTATTAGTTCTCTTACCTGGCTCTGTACCTTTGAGTTGAGCAAAAGCCAACCGGCAGCAGCCCCGAGCTATTGAGTGCACCCAACATGCTTCAGCCCACTCTGCCTCTGGGCTCGGGTGGCTGGCAAACCACAGACAGACAAGAGATGGGCAAAAAACACATGGTTTTGTTAAGATGGGCCGCAAGGGCATGAGAGAAATGGGAATATTGTGAGAAGTCTTTCAGAAGGTAGAGGTGGGTGGTAGATTTATTGAAGGAGGTGGGACAGCTCGAAGAAAATGTCGGAAACAAATTTGCAAAATACTCCGGTGATGGAACAATCTTTCTTCTATATTGTTGTTGTCCATGTCTGTATTATGTCTAAAGGTTTTTATTCCTTTATGTCTGCAGTATCTGAGATCATTACACTTATTTTAAACAGAGGTTAGTGCATGGGTTAGGGCAAGGTCCTGCTGTCTTTCCTTCACACACTCGACAGCGCTTCAGTGGAAGTACTACTGACTCCAGTTAAGCTGCTTTGTGCTATGTGTGCTCCATCCTTCAATGCATGCATGCAACATAGATTTTATCATTGCAAAACCTAATTTCTCCCTCCCCTTTGCACTTTTGACTTGCCTGCTTGCTGTATATTACTAGATCTGGAAAATATACCCTTCCAAGGAATCCTGGCTGGAAATCAGGGCTGGTATCAACACAGTGTCGTACTGAATGAGTGAGCTTGGGTATCAGAAGCTACACGGCTAATTTGAGCACAGTGCTCTGCCCAAACTACTGCTCAGTGCTGATATTTGTGCTTTCTTGGATATCTTTTGTATTTTACATCATTGAGACATGTAGATTTAACCTAAGATTTTATTTTAATTTATATATTATGAAGTTAAAAGAAACCATTGTGGTCATCTAGCCTGACACTCATGAACAACCCAACATAACTCTTCAGACACGTATAGATGACGTTTTATTTGAACTAAAATATTCAGCTTTGATTTAAAAATTGCTAGTGGTTGAAAGCCAATGACTTTAAGTCATAAGTTGTCCCAATGGCTAATTGCTTTCACTGTGAATTACCTGTAAGTTATTTCTAGGCTTAATTTCTGCAACTTCAGTTTCCAACCATCAGATCCCGTTCTCCATTTGCCTGCACTTAGCTGTGTTCCCTAAGTATAAAATTATACCCTGTCATCAAGTCATCCCACAGACCTTTCCTTGATAAGCTACTTAGCTTGTGAGGCTTTACAAGTTTACCGGTCCGTTAAGTATTCAAAGCCCTGTTCTCTGAACTCTATCCAGATTATCAACTTCTTCAGTAACTTGTGAGCCATACCCAGTGCTCCTGCAGTGGTTGCACAGTGCCAGATAGGAACTTCACATAATTGTCCTGCTCATGGTGGACATTTCACCCTCTACTCATCCAAGGATTGTCAGAGCCGTGTACAGGAGCTCATCTTCTGCTGGTTATCCTCCAGGACAACAAACTTCTTTTCTGACTGGGCTCTTTCCAAGGCACTGCCTTTCCTTTAAATATGTCCTGCCTTCTTGCATCCTAGCTAGGAACGCAAATCACTTTACTTTTGCCTGTATTAGAACACATAGGATGGGTTCAGCTTGCCTAACTGTGAGAGATCTACAGCATCCCTAGTTTTGTTCTGTAACCACTTGCAAAAAATAGGCACTTCTAGATGTCTGAAGTAGGTCAGATGCCTGTTTCTCTCCACTGCCTATAAAAGGAATCTGTGCCGCTTCCTCAGATGCAAATGTCTAAAGTTAGCAGAGAGGAACCCCAGACAGCACATTCACTCGCAGTCAGCGGGCCAAGCCATCTGAATTGCATTCAGCCAGTGACATATACCATTTATGAGTCACCGATCGCCTTTGTCACCTGCAAATAATCTGTTATTATCTTCTTCCAGGCAATTGAGAAAAAACATTAAGTAGCAGAGAGACAAAACTTGAGTTCTAAGGCTCTCCAGCAGAAACACAGCAGTGTCTCTTATTGATACCTTGAGGTCTGTGTCCTGCACAGCTTTTAATTCTTCAAATGTGCAGCTGTCAGTTTTGTATGGTTCAAGTTTCTGATTCAAAATGACAGCGCCAAGTCAAATATCTTGACGGAGTCCACCAGCAGCACTGTTCCTTACAATCCATACTGTGGTCTCCTCAGCCTGCGGTCCTCGGGTCAGAGCAACCGAGGTGATTATTTATTTTTAATCCCAGAGGCTGTACAGCTTGCACACCTGGGAAGTTGCTAGGGAAGCACTCAAGCCCATGTATTTCTTGCTTCTCCGAGTACAGCAGCTTGACCAATGTCTTCATGTTTCTTTGGTTTGTTTTTCCTGCATTGACTGGTATCCTTGTTCATACAGAAATAGCGGAGGGCTGTAACTAAAGCAGACCCCTGAACGAAAAGCAGATTCTGATGCGATGCAGAGGGAGCCACATTATCTTTCTGCATTAGTGGCAGCAAACTCAGCAGTTAACTCAGGGTCTCTTGTCCCTCACAGGCACTTTTCTGCTGAGAAACATCCTTATACTGCTATGAAGTTTTGTTGTAACTGGTGTACCTAGACTTGCCTGCTCAGAACTGCCTGCTGAGTTAAACCCCAAAATCTCTGCTCGGTTTCCTTCATGGTCTTCCTCCAGACAAAATTCCTTCTGACTTCAGCATATGTTTTGCTTTAACGTTTCCAGATAAAGCAGTAGTTGTACTCACAATCCTTTTAAGTGTCAGTTTTAATGATGTTGCTGGCAGTTCTTAGGCATTCCTTTTTTTAAAAAAAAGCTTCTTAAAATGTGTATTCCTCTTATTATGAGATGTCTGCAAGATACATGGCCGTGTGCAGCCCAGGGAATAAAATATTTTAATGATGGCTTCCAGAGAAATTTCTCCTTCAGCCGGCAACAAACACCATGCTAACGAGCGTGTGGCTGATATGTGACAAGTGATTGGAAAGTCTATTCTCTAGTTTCCCCATGTAAACAAAATGGTTTCTCACAACTGTTAGTCAGGTCAAAAGCAGCACTGTTTGGCAAACAAACCTATATTTAAGAACGTTTGCTGGAAATGTTTATGTTTGGTTCCTGAAAAGGAGACCAAGCACAGTTGTAGTATAGCACAGTGTACTGCTGATGAGACTGGATGGGGCCAAGTAGTGAGGGTGTGCCCCTTTACTTATTTTCAAGCACGTACTTGGGAAAATACAGTTCTTCCAATGGCAAAATATTTGGTCTATGCATGTATTTTATTGGCATTACAGACAAATGATCTGTGCCAGGGAAGATCTGCAAACAGTCCAAGCTGGGAAACACCACTCTTCCCCTGCTTCATGTGCAGCGGAGCGATGGGGAAGGTGCCTGGGAGCCCTTTCCAGCTCACCTTGGTGGTACCACACTCCACATTAGTCCAGACACCGGGATTTTTGTGATGTAGTTTTTCTTTCTGTTCTCCCAAGAGAACATGCAGTGTGCATACAGAAAACTAGTGGGATGGGGGAGGCAGGGGAAATTACTTCTTTATATGACCTGTGCAAATACATCTATTTTGACAGGAGGGGGCTTGAAAGTCTCTTCCAACATGGTGCTTTCTTCTGTTGACTTTGATTTAATCTGAGGTGATAAATGTCTCAATTTGGGAGGGAAGGAATGTATTTCACTGGAAGGTCAAATATATGTTCTTTAAATCCTTGGGGATTCTTTGATCTATTTAGACGTTTGGAAGATGAAATCAAGCTCTGTCAACCCTTGGTTAATAAACATAGGTTAGAAAATCACAATGAGTTGAGTGCATTGCATAGATATGAATCCACAGTATGGAATCTCCCTTTTTCAATAGAACAAGGCATCTACTTTTACCCATGATAAATCTTAAAACTGCATCATCTGTATTTGAAAAATTTAAGTTACCTTTAACAACATGTTTCTTCTCTATCTGGGTGCTGTCTGACATACAAAAAATTTGCCTTTACAAGGAAATAGTGCTTAAAATTCCCCAAATTGACTTTAGAGGAGCCCTTTGCTAAATTGTATAGCATGTGGATCACATGGGTTTGTAGGATAAATATTTAATGGCATGTGTTGGGAATTGCTTCATAATTAAATCATGGTTTTGCTTCTTGTAAAAAGTGATTACCCATTTTTATGCTATCATGATCTTTGCTGCACTGTCACAGTCATCGTCTCTGTCTCATCTGGTTGCCTGGTGCAAAGAGATACATGTGTCCTGGTTTGAGGTAATACGTTACCCTGTTGATCTATTCTAATGCCTGAGGTTTCTTGAGATCCAGTAGCTGCTCAAGATGTGCATTTCTCCTATTAGCAGGGATACATCTGATTTAAGTGTCCATCTAGAAGTCTGGCATGGGATCTAAAGCAGTTACCCAGCAGTACCCTACAGGATGAAACAAATGGTGGCTTTGGGACAAAGTTATATTGCAAGCAGAGCTGGAAGATCTCAGAAAATACTGAATTTACCCAGAAATAGTGTCAGGGCCATGTGGGATCATGGCCATTTGGCAAATGTGATTCCTCCAACCCAAGCGTGAAAGGCAAAACCAAAACAATTATTTTGTAAAGTGAATTAAAAAAGAAGGCAGAAGGAAGCTAATGTATCACGCATTTTCACACATCTAAATTCCTGCCATGGCGGGAAGCATTGCATACTTTGTACAGCGTAAGCCCGATGAATGTGTCGTGCGAGTAATATTCGAATTTCATGAACAAAAGCCTGCTGGCACAGAGGGAAAGACAGGGAATGCAGATCCCGGACAGACCCACCCTGGCCATCTCTCCATCTCTCTTAGTGCTCTGCCATGTATTTTCACTGTGTCACCAGGCGGCCTGGCCCTTTATTACATTAAATAGGATTCGGGTTTTGTTTTGTTGTTTTCTAGTAAGAATCAACAAGTTCTTTTAATTCCTAGCTAGGTAATTATAAATTCCTCAGGTTACTGCTTTAGTTTCTGAGAGTAAGGCCAAGTGTGTAATTTGCACATACTCTCCTAAGCGTAGCCCTTGTGCTGCACTGACTTCGCTGCCTGTTTATTGTAACTGCTGCACTTGCCTTTGGTAACACTATCCTATAACCATCTGCATTGTTCCCCCCATACCCTAAGGTAATGTTAAATATGTCTGTACACCGACTGGCTTTCTGTTCTTGATTAACCTCTGCTTCCTCTGCTCCCAGGTATCAGTAGATGTTGCCGGACTGATCACTCTTACACTCCAACAAAGCATTTGTGCCCGTGGTATCTGAATGTTCATGGGTTAGTCAGTTCATTCATTTTTAACTGAACAAAAGCTGCTCGGGACATCGTCATTTCTGGCTTACGGTCGTGCTTTCCTGTTTGGGTAAAGCTGCCTTGTGGGTGAGAAATGTCACAATCATGGGTCATATTCCCCTTGATCTTACGATCAGTGAAAGAGACTCAACATGTAAAACCATGCTGCAACTTAGAAAAAAACGGCTGGGTAGGACAGCAAAGGCGAGGAGCTATGAAATTCAGCTTCAGCACTCAAATATCTTTGCCAAATTATACAGTTGATTTTTCAGGGTGTCAGCACAGAAACCCTGTTTCTTCATGAAGTGCTAGGCGAGAAATGACAGGAGGGAGTCCCCGTCCCCCACCCTGTGCGTTCCCCCTGCAGGAGCAGGTGCAGTGCTCGCCTGGCCTCTCGCCGCTGCGGCGAAAAAGGCTGAATTGCTCCCGAGCGTGCAAGGGCTGGAGCACCGTTGTTATCTTAGATGGCAGCGGGTTCTCCG
This sequence comes from Ibidorhyncha struthersii, assembly GCA_013398815.1. Lineage (NCBI taxonomy): Eukaryota > Metazoa > Chordata > Aves > Charadriiformes > Charadriidae > Ibidorhyncha > Ibidorhyncha struthersii. The sequence continues at coordinate 35,501 of VZSZ01011869.1, read as the reverse complement.
ATTTTGCAGGTGACTGATCTTCATAACAGAAAGGGATTTACACAGCAGACAGCACACGCGCGAACGGTAGGACCGAGGCCTTTTGGGAGAAGTATCACGTAAACCTCCATTCAAAACTCGAGCTGGCGTTTCCCTTCCTTACCCAGAGTTTTCCTCTCTGGCACTGTCAGAAACGGAGACAGCCTGCCCCGAGAGCCCCTTGGGTTCACGGGGCTGTTTTCCCCCATCCCCAAGCGGTGGCTACGCTGCTGCTGGCTGGCAGCTGGCGCGTTCAGCTCCTGCCCCTTTACCTGCTGCAGCCGGGAGCTTGCGGAGGTGGCGGCGGCGGCTGCCCCGGCTGCTCTCCTCGTCCTCCCCTGCTCTCATCGGCTGGCTCGGCTGGCCGAGGTCCTCTGTGCTCTGCCCAGGTACCATCGCCACCTTCTTTGCACCTTGGGGCAGGAGCGCTTCAGAGGGCAGCGGTCCTTCCCTGGCCGGTGAGGAAAGCGCAGGTTATTTTCCTCATGGCAACAAGTTGCTGAAGCCGGCTGAAACCAAATGCAAACCACAAAGTGGGTTGTGAACAACTTTGTTGCTATTTCAGAAGGCTTTGCCCTTTGCAGTGACACAGGCTGTTGCTATTCTTGGGAGCCTATTGCAGGCGAGGGGAGGGCCGTCTGTCGGAAGTATTGCTTTTGCCTTTTAACAAATAGTTAGAGACATCAGCCGTCCACGCGCGGCTCGATGCACATTCCTTACCCATTAGCTTAAAGGGTCTCTCTCTTCCCGGAGCTCTCTTCTCTCTGGTGTTCGTGTGCACAGGTTTTTAACCAGGAAGGGGCACGGAAGGGGAAGATTCGAAGCGTTTGTTGTATCAGCTGAAGTTAGGGCACCGAGCACACACCCCCGGCATCGCTTCGTTCTCCTAAAGTGTGAGCAAGTTGTGGTGAGAAATAGCAGAGAAGAAAAAAAGCCATGGCAGCCCTTTCCAGTCGGTGACAGTAGGAGTCAGGATTTTTTATGGCATAGATGCACGTGCTGTTTTACTAGGAAATGAAAGGGAAGTCACCCTCTCTCCCACGACAATTATTTGTGGGAAAACTGAGACTGTATCAGTTATATTGAGTCAAAGGCTTGGTTTTGGGAGCTGCTAGGAGTCACTCCGTCCCTACTAGCTTCAGTGGAAGCAGTGGTCAGAGGCCGGACTGCAGCGGGGCTACCTACAGGGGCTGCCTGCTCCATCCTGGTCCTGGTCCCAGTCCTGGTCCTGATCCTGGTTCCGGTGTGGGAGCCTCCAGGTGCTGTCAGCATACACATTGGCCTCAGTGAGGCAAGTTGCCCAAGCTATCCCCAGCGGAATTGCTGTTGTATAGTTTGGCAGTGCTGCAGGCTTCGTTTGTGCTCTTTCTCTCTGTCATTACTTGATATTTTGCCTTGGTTGTTTTTGTTTTAATACGCTAATTCCTGCAGATAGCAGGAGAGGGAAGGCAGAGGTGAAAAGTTGGTAGCTTTTACATTATTTCCAGGAAGGAGAATTCCTAAACAGTTTTGCCTTAAGTACAGCAGGCATGATACACCCTTGATCGGTGTTTGCTTAACAAGAAAATCTGACAAAAGACACTGTCACTGCCCCATCCGACAGCTGCGTCACTGTCAGCTTCAGAAGCTGGAGCACTAGGGATGCCATGGGGGCCCCGGTTCCAGCGGGGAGTTTGGTTTTGGCAGTGCCTTTGGTGTGGAGTTAAATGAGTCAGCCTAGCTCTGCTCTCATGTGTAACATATTTTCTATGTAAAAAGTCCACCTGTCAGGCGGTACGGGACGCTACCAGGGCTCTTAACAATTTCTTGCCACAGCCAGAGAGGTGTTGTTTCCTCATGGGGTACATGCAAAAAAGTAAGCTCAACTTTTAAAGAAATTATTCTGATGTTTTGGGGAAAAAAAATGAGAGGCTGTTTAGTCTGGGGAAGGAGAGGAAATTTTTCAGAGATTAAACTCAGCTGTGAGAAGATTTCTCTGTTCTAACGTGGTGTGTAACCAATCTCCTTTAACAACCCACGCCTCATATAACCCACAGCTCTGCTCAGGTGCCTGTTTCCTGGAAACTCAGCTAACTCCATGGCTACACACTTGTTCTCACCTCCCAAATACCTTTATATGTAATGGACATGGAGAAGTCAGAGATACCCATGGCAGCTCACTAGGGAGCAAAGCTGTGCTCCCAGATGTGTGGCCCTGGAGGATGCTCTGGGGTTCTCTCCTCCTGCCCAGAGCTGCTGCCTGCGGAGGGCCGGCCCCAGGGCAGTGACCACACTGCCTGCTGAGGAGCCGAGAGAAAAAGAGAGTTCGGTTAATTGTTCAGTTGAAGGGCAGGTTCAGCTTCACAGAGAATTGATGAGAGGCTCTCTGGGCTTTCGGTGAGGTCTGGCAGAAAGGGGGGGTGTTTTTAACGGGGAATGCCCAGTGGGAAGTGGTGAGGCGTCTCGAACAGCCTGAACAGATGATGGGCTTCTCCCATCTTGTGCTCTCTTTGCACCAGGGTTATTCAGATATTCTCAATTTTTAAGTTTGTACATGTGGAGTTACAGAAGGTTTCGCATAGAAAATTTGTCCCATCCTTAAGTAATCAGGTATGCAAGCATCATCTACTTATTTCCTGGTGGCTTTTGCCATCCAGCTGATAGGAGGCTGCTTTCCTGAAATAGGGACTGCTGATGAAATTATTGAGACAAGCTTGCAGCACAACACTGGTGGGAGTGGAAATATCCATCGCTCCTTCTTGCATTTGTGAAGAACTTTTGCAGCCTGTCTTGGTCCCCTCATTACCCCAGTCCCACCTAAAACTGATTCTGCAAATCTCTATGAAGACAGCCTGGGCAGGCATCTCCATTCCTGTCACACCTGCAGTGTGTCCTTCTTCAGCTGCGAGCTGAATTGGACTCATCAACTATAGGGTACTGCTAATTTTGATAGAAGTGAGAGGTGTAATGCAACCGCAGCCCTTTATATTCAAAACCTTCCCTCTAAATGTAGTCCTTCAACTATATATACTGATTATGTGTAGCTGTTGGCACCTATATACTTTGGGAGAACTTAAAAGCTTGTCAGAAACTGCACCTTCCCGTGAACAAGCAGCATACTACCCCCAGGAGTAAGTAATAAAAAGAAAAGGCTGCTTTTCGTCAAGTTCTCAAATCTTGTGATGAACAGATTTTAAGTGATGAATGTTAAGGGAATACACCAGTGAATTTAATTCTTTTTTTTTTTAATAGGAAAAAAAGACAAACAGTGGGATTTCTTTTAACTGTGTTTAAACCTGGAGTTCAGTGCTACCTACGTTCCCCTCAGAAGCCAGAGCCTAGACCGATTTTTAAACGTTTACCTACTTATTCAGTCAGAAATCCAGCAGAGCAATCTTTTCCTGAAAATAAAGGCCGAACAACCTATTTTCCCTCCCTAGTTCTGCCTTTATTTCGTGGTATCTATGCCAGCTGCACCACGGCAATGGCTTAACTTTGCCCCCGTGGTGACCTCAGGAGGTACCTAGATGGTACCTCAGGAGGTACCTAGATCTGTAACCTAGGAGGTTACAGATGGTAAAGCAGCCAGTACACAGCACAAACCCTAATGGCCAGACAAAAAATAAAGGAAGATGTTGTTATTCTGGGGACTTGTGTTTGGGCTACCCAGAGGGCAGTACACCCTTGCTGTGCTGAGCTGTGCGTCTGCAGAGGTACTGGAGAGCTTTCTGGGCTTCGACCTGCTCCCAAAGTTACACCCCATGCCAAAAACACTGCACTAGGGTAGTAAATATTTCTTTACATAAGGTCTTGGGGAAAAATGTCTCCACAAGTGAAAATGTGAAATATTTTATCCTGAGATCGGCTGCACGGCACAGCATCGGTACGAGGGATGTTTTGTGGCGTCATCAGTAGCCAGCTGATACTGAAAAGACGCAGATCAGCAGGTGCGAGAATCTCTTTTCACAACTGTGGGTGAAAAGCTGAGGCATCGATGTTATTGGTGTTAACTGGCGCTAACTGGCATCCCAGAAAAGGAAGGAACTGGAAAAGGGCTGGTTCCAGCCAATGAAAGCAAACAGAGGGAGGGAAAGCAAACAGCCTGTGCTGGTTCTGCAGCCAAGGCGATCGTAAAGGGATCTCATGAAACGCAACGACTGTGAGACACTTGCTGGCGGCCACGGGGTCCTGGACCCAGAGCCCCGTATCTGTTTCCCAGCAGAAATAAACAAGCAAGCAAACAAGCAAAACTCCAGTACAACAGACACGAACGGGATAAGGAGGGAAAAAAGGGAATGTGCTTCGCTACTTTTCAGTTCTCTGTTCTTGTCCTGTGGCTGCCTTGCCTGTGTGTGCTGTTACAACAACCGCTTGGCCGGCGCCGTGTGCCCGAGAGCGAGAGGTGTCAATCAGAGCAGGGGCAGGGGGGGCTGCCGGAGGGTTTGCAGGGTGGGAAAGGATTGCACCCGCTTTGCCCCTCTTCCTGCCGCCTGGGAAGGAAGTCCTGCTTCAACCCAGGGGGAGGATGGGAAGAGATGTTCCAGAAAGCAAAAAATCCCAGACACCAGGATAGGCAAACAACTTATTGCCGCTGCGAAGAGGAGGAGCCCCAGTTCCACAAGTGTGCCGTTTGAGGCTGGGCAGAGGGCCACGCGCCTCAGGAAAAAGAAGAATGGAAAAGATAAAAAAGCCAAAAGCAGGAGAGGGCCAGGAGACAAGCCAGGGGTATGAGTGTAACACTGTCATGAGATTCCCCTGTTGGTTCCCAAGTGCAACTGGCAAAAAATTATCTTTTCTGATGTTTTTTCAATTCCTTGCTTTCAAAACTGACCAAACAGTTTATAATTAGATGCATGATTAGGCTGGAAAAAGCAGACAAGATAAGATATTCACATTAAATTGCTGAATAATGTGCCTGGAAAATCTGTGAGGCTGGGGTGGGCATTTCTACTACATTCTCTGGTCATGATTTGTATTTGTCTGTGTTTCCAGCGATCTAACAACTCCAAGTTGGGACTGTGGAGAGACAGGCAAGTTGGCATTAAGCCAACAGGAATGAATCAAGAGCTGAAAAGCTTTCTGAATCAGTTTTCATAGGTCACTTTTATCAGAGCTGGAGTAAAGGTCATCTTATTTCCCTGTAGATTTTATGACTCTCAGAAAGAAGATGGTGGAAGTCTCCCAATTAATTTCTTCTAAAATATGGAAATAAAGCTTTGTAGCAAAACTATGGAGAGGATTTTCTTGATATACCAGCTAAGTTATGTTGCCTGCACCTGTGATCACTGAGCTTTACTCTCAGAACTAATAGTTCACCATTTGCAGAAGAGGTTCATAAGACAGCCAGCACGAGACAACGTGAGGAAGTCTGGGAGGATGAGAGAAGGAAGAAGACATGGAGAGAAAAGAAAGAAACAGAGCAGAAACCCCGACAAAATTGTACCAGTTATTCCAGAAAAAAAGTACCGATCTAAAAAAGCACAAGTAGCCTTTCCCGTTAGTGTTGACACATTGACACCCACACACAAGGGGGAAAATGTGCCAAAATTCCAGTCAGAGAGCCATGAAAACTAGATGAAAAAGACAGAGAGCACTGTCTCAAGAAAGCGAAATGATCCGTCCTTGAGGAACTGTGAATATAGAGAAGGTAATTGTTGTTACCGTTATGCAGCAAATGAATTGTAATTTAGGAGTCAGCTTTGCAAAGATGCTTTTTATAAATGTAAGATAAATTTAATGAATGAAATATTTAAGCTATGCCGTTTGTGTCATTTTGCAAATGAATAAACTGAAAATACATCAATAAATGGATAATACGTAAAGTAAGTAAATAAATAATATAGCCTGATGTCATATAGCAAGTACGTGACAGAAATGGGAACACAAATTTCTTCATTCTGAGTTCTGTGGTTTCTTACTAAGTCATTCTCTTTGCATTTTGTTCTCACTCATTGAGAGGCACTGATTTATACCAATATATTTTTCTCTGACTATAAGAAAGTCTTTTAGAAAAGTTCTTGACCTCTTTTGATAGAACAAATAATAGATACAGTCCAGAGCTGATCGCACTTCACAACTCCCTCTAGGGCCTGAAAAACACCTACTGACTCACTGCACAACAATTTATTCCTGCTGCTCTTCCGTTAGCATCTTCTTTAAAAGTACTCTTGAAAAACACAATGGGGCCAGGGTCAGCAACTTTATGTTTTGAAAATCAAACTGAAGTTGAGAATGGGAGGTTGGAAAATACAATACAGAAAGAATTGTTCTCAGAAAACGCGATACAACATGAATTTTACTTCAGATTTTTACGTTTATGGCAGTATAGCCTTTCCATCAAATCAAAGTTTTTCTAGCTTCTGGGTAACCTGAAGGGCCACTTGTAGTATTAACTGAATAATATGTGTGGTTTGCCATCACACACTATTCTTTCCTGTTTGCTTCAGATATTTCACACATACCTTTTGTCACAAAACCATAGAAAAGAGCAGCCCCATACATTTGAAAGAAAGTTGTCTACCTGAAATAAAATCAGGAGGCAGTGATGAATGAAAGCCAGAAAGTTTAGCAAAAATGCCTCAAATTTTATCCAGTTCATTATCTTGTGGGAAACAGCAAACCAATTTCTCTACTCAAACTGAATTTTTTATGGGCTCGATTTCTTTCTTACCTGCTTTTGATATAACTTTATGGAATCAGTGGAGAAAAAACAGTATGAACCAGTAAGAGGGGTACATCAGAGCTACATTTCAAATGTCTTTATTAGTATCCAGGACACTGCTTTGTGTGATTGGAGGCATTTCAACCAGCTACTTCACTGGCAGGGGCTGAACTCGAGCCTGAACTCAGAGGAAGCATCTTAGAAAGAAGGAAGGGGGGAGAACAGTGAGTGCGTGGCCCTGATTTCTTGCTTTGCTTCCACCATAAGTGCACTGTCACCTACGTGGTGCAGTGCCTGCTGGTGCGCAGTCCCATGGCAAGGGCTGGGCCTGCAGCAGCCACTTTAGTAATATGTCACCCACTGCCTGAAATCAGGCGGTTTTTAGGAATTTCCAAACAGGGTGCCAAAAATGGAAGCCTTTTAGATCACTGCTCAGTGGAAAAATGAGTTTTGCTCTTTCCTCATGTAATGAATTCTTAAAAATGTGTAAGCTGAAATTCCCTTTGCCTGTTCCAATAAAGGAAAGGGATGTACATTGCTAAGAAAAATGTGAGCTGCTGAAATGTATTTTTTTTTTGTTGCTGGGAAACATTTTCTCCCGCATGGAATATGTCAGTCACACAGGAAATGCAGTCATTTTCATGGTTTTAATTATTTCCACTGAGAAAGTGTTTTGTTTTCTCCTGAAAATCTTGTTGTTGCAAAAATAAACAACTAAATGTCATTAATGCTGTGCTTCGACTGCTTGCTGGTTTTTGACCACAGTTGGCAACCTGAAAGCAGTTTTACATTTGTTCATTAATACCAAATGTCTGGGTAAGCTTTCCAAAGTCCATCAAAATTTTCTGATCGTTGGAGGCAAGCAGGAAACAAAACCAGCCTGCAGTGCACAGATCATTTTGTGTTCATCTGGTGTGTGCGAAGAAATAAGCAGCGTACGATCCTGTGATGGGATGAAAGCCTTAAGTCACACGTTCCCCAGAACGTTCATTCTGCATTCTGCGTTCGTTAACATCTAGCAAAGATGGTATTCAATGGACAGTATGTGTTCGGAGGTGTCCAGGGGAAATTCAGTCCCTTTTACAGTCTCCAGCTGGGTGCTCAAAGTAGCTCGAAGTCAGTAGCCACCTCTGGCAGATGTCCAGTGGGGATTTTGCAGAGCAGATGGGAGGAGGAGGAGGAGGAGGAGGAGAAGGAGGAGGAGAAGGAAGAGGTGCCCTGCTGTGGAGAGGCAGCAGAGCTGCAACTGCCTCCACCTCTCTCCTCAAACAGAAAGGCAAGTTTCCTCTTCCCCAGCTCCCTGCTGGTATATTGCCAGAAGCTGTCAGTGCCCTGGTTTCTGTACTCACCAAATCCGGTCTTTCGAAATACAGGTAGGGGGAATAATACGCTGGCAGCACTTCAACAGGGAGGTGCCAGCAAGTTTTCCTTCCCCCACTACACCAGCCCCATGGGGCAGGTATGCGCTTTGCTGGCAGACGGGCCGGGAAGGAAACTGTTTGCTTCCCACAAGAAAAAGAAAAAGAAAAAGAAAAAGAAAAAGAAAAAGAAAAAGAAGAAAAAGAGAGAGAGAATTTCCTCCTAGTTGCTATGAGGAGAGAGCGAAGGCCATTTGGCTGCCAGTTCTCTGTCCCTTCACACCGTCTGACGTAGCTCCTGAAGACAGCTTGTACCTGTGTGGGTAGTAGCTGCTTTGTTATCTGACATGGATGAGCTGGGTGTGCGCCCATGGGACCCCGGGGGCCTCCCTGGGGAGGAAACCCTTGGTGGGGCCATGGCCTTAGAGCGGATCCCTGCCACACACCCTCCGAAAGCACTTGGCGCTGGTTGCAGCCCGCTGCGGTTCAGGAGCTGGCATTTGCTCTTCAGTCGTTTGTAGTTTTATTTGCCTTTTTGAAAGCCCAAGATACATATCACCTCTGGCAAAGCAGATTTAGTGATCTCCGGGGTAGAAGCGAACACTGTCCTGTAACTTTCTGTGTAGATTACCAGTGTGATTTTTTAGGAAGGACTTCCCCAAGCCGCTGAGGACTGCAGCCTGGGGGCTGACGCCGCCTCCCTCCCCGCTGCTGGCACGGGCAGACACAGCCTTGCTAAGAGGCAGCTGCCACCCGTCACCAAGATCCCTGCCATCCCAGCGCGGCTGCTTCGCTGAGTTATTTCTGTGAAACAAGAGACGTTAGCATCAGGACTTGGACCTCTCTGAAGATTACAAAAGTCCTGGTGCACTCATTTGGCTTCTTGATGGCTTGGGCTGCCAGCCTATGAGCAACTCCATTCAGCAGACACCCTTCTCATTCAGATTCAGGCTCTGTGCTGCTCAGTTTGGCTTAAACCTCTCTGTTTCAGACTAATCACTGAAGCATTAGTTGTTTTCATTCACACTGATGTAATAGGCATTGGCAAAGGCCAAGGGGCTGTCAGTGGTACAGCATGTGCCGTGCAGGAGATGCACAGTGCCCTGAAGAGCCACCGTGCTGCCTCTGAGCAGGAACGTCCCCAAGGAAGGGATATCTGAGATTGGGTTCACAGCAAGCAGGGTCCACGCAATGCTTTTGCCTTCCAATACAGCTTCTAACTTCAGCAAGTCCTGTCAAAGAAGCGTGGGGAAATCACAGTTTTGTAGTTAGCTGTCATAGAGTTTAGCTCTCAGTAAAGGCTTTCCTACTGTGGACATAGTGCCCAAGAAAGCTTTTTGCACATGTAGAGTCAATAGGCAGGAGTTACTGACTTGGCTGAAGGTTATTTTCATACCACAAAAAGGAATCAGAAACTCCAGAGCAGCACTAAGGTGGCTGCTTAGTTGCAGCTACTTTTATGAGAGTAAAGGAACTTGCTAGTCTCTTCCTGGCTTCTCTGGGAAAGTGAAAGACCCATTTTCCTTCTCCATCCTCATCACAGAAAGATCATACCAATATCATTGACTTTCGGGGAAGGTGGTGAGGAGTTTTGGCACTGCCTTCAACTTCCTTCCCCCTAGGCAGGGAACTTCAAACATTTCCCTCATGCTCCACCTTCTCCAAATCTTACCCTTTCCTAGGTAGTGACCAATACCCACTCTGCTGCCCAAAGAAAAGTCTCTTCTTCCCTGTCTGTGACTCTCCTGAATTGCGCCTTGACTTTTTGCAGTGGATGTCTGCCCTCTCCTGTTGGACAGCTCAGAAACGTCAGTTGTACTCAGTGAACATGCTTTCACCCCCCACCACCCCATACACACTCATGCTTTCTTACTCCCAGTTCTCTGACCCTGTCTTCTCCTCTCCCTCAGCCCACCCAAGGGGCAGAGCAGCTACAGCAGCGAAGGGGAAAACAGACCTGTTCCCTTCTGAATAAAGTCCCAGTTAGCTGCAAGACATCCGACTTTTAAGTGGCTGTCCCTGTGGTTTAGTGTTTTTTATGACCAACAACATATTTAGACATATATATCCATATTTATTGTTATAGGGTTTGGCTCCCTTGCAAATTCTAAAAGCAAATACACTTGGGCCGGCTCTCAAACTCCTGGACACATGCCACTGAAATGAGAGGCAACATGTTAAAGTGCCTAATTTCTGGAGTCTTATGATTATCACATCTACACAACCCACCCTCTCCACTGTAAAACCTTGAAAGCCTGAGTTAGTTGAGCTTCATTCATAGAAACTCAAGAATGAGAATATGAATGTAAATAGCTCAGCATTTTTTTATTTTTAAAAGCCATGTTTTCTAAGCCAGTCATTTTATTTTGATTTTCTGAACGGCATATGCAGTGTTTAACATTTCATCTTCAGCTTGAACATACATGTTGTTAAAATTAAGGAGGAGAAGAAAGTTTATGGATAGAAGAGATTTAATCCTTCAGGATTATGACCAGAGGATAGCTGGAAGAGTCCAGCCCTTGCACCATTGACACAGATGGGGCAGCGGTGGGCACATACCGTGGGGACAGTGCTCAGACGTGCAGCGCCTTTGCAACATTCCTCTGACAGTCCAGTGTTTGATTTGCCAGTGAGAAGGGAGGGCCCGAGCACAGCCTGAAATCCTCCCTGACAAGTGACACCCGTGCTGGTGGCAAACAGAGCAGTGAGGGCTGGGGGACACAGCTGCAACAGTGTTCCCCTGAGCTGATGTCCTGCCCATGTCTGTTTGGAGGCGTTGGGAGCTCGGGGCCAAGAGCAGAGCCACCTGCCTCATAGAAGTCTCAGCCTCTTCTTTGTCAGATCCTGCTTCCTCACAGATAATGAGTGACGTGGAGCAAGTGGGATTTGGAGGGAGTTTCTTGGAGAAAAAGTAGCGGAGCTACACTGCTCTGCATGGTGACTGCAGCTGGCCAAGTGCAACGCATGGGCTCGCACCCAACGCATGGGCTCACACCCAACACATGGGCTCTGCAGCCTGCGGGAGCTGCACAGGCTGCAGTCACAGCAGTACAGCTGCGATTTACTCTCAGATTTGGCACGGATGCTTTCAGAGACCTCCTGCATCACTCCGTCCCTCCGACTTTGTTTCCAAGCGACTGGTGGATCAAACTGAGGTTTGATCGCTGTACGTTGCCGTGAGTTCAGAGAGGAGAGACCTCTGCACAGCCTGCCGGGCCAGGGGCCACCCTGAGTCCCCACAGACATGGTTCCTGCCTGGGCCGCGCCGCCCTGGGAAAGAGGAAGGTGGGGAGAAACTCACAGCTGTCTCAGCAACAGCTCGTGTCATGCCCCCCCCTTTAGCCCCCTTAAATGAGCAGGGGAAGGAAGCAAACAGCTTCTCCTGTTTAGGCTGAGTCTTCTGATGTCTTGGTGAATCTTATATATGCGTTCTCCATGTTTGAGTACCACATTGATTTATTTCATGCACAAGGGCACCTAGACACACTAGTACAAAAGGCAGTTATGTGGAAGTTGGGAAGTCCCACAAACCAGAGAGTATTCGTGCCTCTGTAACTCAGCTCTTTTGTGTATATGCACAATATATTGTTTCATATCTGTATTGCATACAGTTTCTTTCACACGCCCTCACCTTTTTGAGTACACAGAGCAGATAATGTTTAGTTAATAATCATTTGGAGGTTTGTGTTACATCAGAGCTCAGACTGCAAAACCACAGCCGTTGCTGCTGCCCTTATAACCTACAGTGCTGGTCAGTATTTCAGGTTGGTTTGGTTTGTTGCAGCCTATGGTCCTAACCTTGGAAATGGAGATGATTCATCATGGAGATATGATTAACAGTTTCCCTGTAAAATGCTAGCTGGTACTGTAATATATAAACATTTCATAAGCCTGAATTAATCCATCTTCACAGCATGCCAATAAGACGAGTGAATAGCATTATCTGTGCATTGGGGTTGAGGAACTGGGATGTATCACTTGAAGTCCAAAAACATCCATTAAATTAGGATGTCCAGTCTGAGAAACCTAGGATCTGTCCTTGTCATTTAGTATTAAACAAGTCTTGATACATATAAAGGCAGTTACTATTGACTGTGTTTGCACTTGGGAGTCTTGAACACAACTGAAAATAAAGGTTCAGATCTCAGATCATACAAAGAGAAAAAATAAGTCTGACAGCGTCCTCTGTAGGCCATCTAGTCCATCCTCCTGCCCTAAGAAAAGGTCAGCTATATCAGTCTTCCCTGGGTATCCCTATATCTGAATTGTTCCTGTCCAACCTGTTCTTCACAATCCCTAAAAACACAGATTTCACTGTCTTCTGGGGCAGTTCTCTTCCAGTGCCTAATTATGTTTGTTGTTAGACCAGTGTTTAGACTAAACCCTCTGCGCTACAACTAGTCCATCTTTCCTTGCTTTGTCCACAGGGTACATGAAGAACTGTGTATTCCTCTGCTCTTTGAAGATGTTGAATGTCTGCTGCTGCCCCTGGAGCCCTCACTGGCTCACACCTCTCTTTGGGAAGCGCTGCCCGGAATGGGACACAAAACACCAGGAGAGGCCTCAGGAGCGCTGAGTAAGGCAGAAAAATTTCTCTGTGCCTCTTAGGTGTTACTTTTCTGTTTGTAGGTCCCATATGTAATCCTCATATTTCTTCACGACAGTGTCAATGTTATTGCTCATTCATAACTTGGGGTACACTATAGCCCCAGTTCCTTTTCTGCCAAGTCGCATTTTGTAATTTTGTAATCAATTACTCTTACTTAAATGTAGACCTTTGTGGTCCTCCTAACCAAATTATTTCCCCCATTTTTTCAGCTTAGTACACTAATTTGTTAGTCTTCTGCCCTTCCGTGAGCCTGGTGTTGTTTGTGGTCTCCCACACAAATTTAGTACGCGCATCTGCTAATGACATGAGTGATGGAGCAGAAAGCACAAAAAAGAAGCAGATGCAGAGCAGACCACTTTAGAAACAACAGTGGATTTTCTTCCATTTTAACAGTGATTTGTAAATAATTATTTAAGTAGAGTTCCCACCATAATTGTTTTCCAAGCTGTTAAGAAACAAGGCATCTACAAATGAACAAACTACCATGGAAAGCCTGGTGTAAGTGACTTCCCCGGCATCAGGCAGCAACTCTGTGTCACAGGCTGGGGTTGGAGCTCAACTTTCATCGGGCTCCAGGATGGGGCACTTCTTGGGCCCCATTCAGTTCAGAGCTACCTGGGGTGGTTGGGTGGGGACAGCTCTCTTCTCCTAAGGAGAGAGAAGGGCAAGGTGCAGCCTCTTGGGCACCGGGAGCTGGGAAGGAAGGGCACACTGGCTGAGGATAGCACCTTTAGAGACTTTGGCTTCTAAGCTCTAGTATGCCTGTGCGTATCCTAACTCCTCATTTAACTGAACCTAGACAGGTCTTTGCAGGAACAGGAAAGCATGCATATTTGGTGCAAAGGTCACTCTTGCTAAATTTCAAGCAATTGGTACGAGGCAGAATGGGGAAGTAATTACGACAGTAATGTTTTTGCAAGTAAATATATTTTTGAGCTCTGCCAAAAGCAGATTTTTCTCCTAGCATCGTTTGTGGAAAGAACATGGTTTGCACTGAGTTTTGCTGCAAGCAGATCTTAAATGCAGTGGAACCTGCTGATCACAACGGCTGTGGCTGGAGTGAGGCTTTCAAAGCCAGGGCAAAGGGAGGACAGGGACTGGAAAAGCCAAGTGGTGTACCAGGCTGCCGTTCTGTCCAGGAAACATGAAAAGAAGCTGGGCAGGCAACCAGAGAGCCCAGGACAGGATGCTCAACTAGAACGAAAGATGGCAGGAATTAGTCAGTGCTCAAAATGCCTCAAAAAAGCGAGGCACAGTTGTACAGTTACAGCCAAGTAGCATTTTTTATAGCCATGGGAAACTGCTGAGATTGCCTCATACATTTATGAGTGGAGGGAAAAAAGCTGTCCCTACTCTTCAGTTAAGTATACTAACCGGGTTGGTATGTATTTAGCTGTCAGGAGCCCTGTCTGTGGCCGGCTACAGTGTGGGTACTTGCAGCAGCCATTGACGTTTACCTCAAGACAGCTCTTCTTTTACTTTTTTTTCCTTAATTTCAGCCAAAGCTGTTGACGTTTAGTAAGATGACAAGAACCCCAGAATGAGGTACCTAGCGCAAAGCAGTGGGCAACTTTATGAATACCTAGTGCCACTTACCAGGTGCCCATTGAGGGTCTACCTTTGAGAGATCAACTGCCCTCACGTTCTCCACGCTCTGGTGACAGCGATGAACAACAGCAGACCCGGGGTGGGATTCAGAAGAGGTATGGAGGGAATTACCCATTATGGGCTCTTCCCCTTCACTCAGACTCCAAGATAAATGTGCTACACCGATGTCATGGTTAATAACAATAACATAATCTTCACCATAACATAAATCCATGGGAACTATGAGCTCACAGAAGCAGGTTTCGTATTGTTGATTTGTGTTTCTTGAGCACAGACAAGCAAAATAAGCTCCTGTTTTATGGGATTCAGATTAATACAGGGTTTTTTGGAAAAAAAAATCCACTGCTTTTAATGGTGTTTTATTTTTAGCCATCTTAAAAGAATAAAAGATGTCTATCTTTATTCCACTAGAGGTCACCAGCACGATATTTTTACAAAGGAAACTACAGGGAAGAGCAGGATAATTTCACTTCAACAAGTTCACTTGGGACTTAATTATATGATGAATTTGGCCAGCTAATCATTCTGGAATAACTGTTTGTATCGAACTACTTTGGAGAAACTTCTCACACAGATTTCTGCTTTGGGACCTGAGCATTTTTCTGAAAAAGATCACTTTAATTCAGTACTAGAGTGCCCTCACCATAAAGGATAGCTTAGAAAAGTTATATCATACCAAAATAAGTACACCAAGCAGTTATTTTGAAGTGGTTAGGCCACAAATAAAAAGTGCACTATTCATTAATAAGAGAGCAAATTAAAATAAGGATTTGAAATTAGATTCTGTGCTCCTCCTTTCCTGTGGCTAGCTCGGTAAGGATCTGGGAGGATATTTTGAGGCAAGATACATTAACCCAGCTTTGGGACTAGCCCTGTGGCTACTCCAAAGTCTGTAACACTTTGCAGTATGTTGGCAGATGCCCCTGTCTGTGGCACTTCTGCCTCCTCACTGCGGCCATGTGGGCACCTGGTCTGTGACTGCAGCAACAACTTAACTGGTTAGGGACACACTCAAGTCAGGCACCGCTTTCGCTGCAGTGCCGTGCCCTCGGTTACCCTGCCTTCCCCGTGGGGCTCAGAGGCTGTGCTCAGCGAGCGGTTGTCTCATCTCAACTGCGAGTGGTATTGCAGCCGGCTAATACCAAATTTGTTGTGATATGCTGTGCAACATATAAATAATCATAGCCAGGGGTGGCAACAGCAGTTGTTCAATCGGCCTCACATCTCTCATGCACTTGGCGACTGGAGTATCCCAAAGGGAGCACCGAAACTGCCTTTCTCCTGCAGCAATCTGAGGCCTCCCACAGCTCCCCTCATGTTTCCCCATGGTGATGCTGCAGCCCACTTTTCTTCCCCCAGAGGTGCACCATGCAGTTATCTCTCTCAGTGTCAGGTTGAAGCCTTACTTAACCCGTTATCCCAAGGTCTTAACATGGCCTCGCCTTGACACCTCACCCTATAAAAGGAGCAGGTCATGTAGCAGAGCGACAGGCCATGTATATTGGTTCAGTTGCTGGAAGGTTGTATTTTTCCATGAATAATGCAATTGCAGGCCTCAGCGTGCTTTTCCAGAGGGGAGTAGGGCCATCACACATCCTGCTGCTCCAGGAGATAAGGGCACACAATAGCCCAGAGCCGTGGTGCACAGCCCCGAGCACACCACCAGGAACTTCACCTTTGCTGATGGACCGGGTCAGGGGCCAGGCAACGGGAAACAGAGTCTCTTCCCAGAAAGTCGTGCATTGCTCATGAATCACCTGATACCAATGGCAAATGCAGCTGCCAAACATTGTGCAGCTTCATGAGCTTACATAAACCATTTATTAAGTTTCATATGCACCTTTGTGGATATTTTCCTTTTCCATATTCACCCCCGAACTCTTTGCAAAGCCTTACTCCAGTTGTTTCCTTGCTCCTCGGTGCACTTTTGGGTCTACTCACCTTCCCAACGTCACCCCCTCTATGGGCATCACCTTGGCTGTGCTCCACCAAAGGAGGTCAGGAGACAAGGGGCCATCCACCTGCATGAAACTTGGAGCCACCACAGTCCCCATCAGCTACAGAGCAGTTCAGCTGCTGCCTGTGAGAGAGCAGGTGTCAGGTAGTGAGCAATTCATGGTAGGGCACCAAATGTGTTGGCTATATTGTCACTGGGCAATCTGAGTGTTTGCCAAAATGCAACAAATGTCACTCCTTGCAACACCCAGCGTGGCAGAGAGCTAGAGAAGGTGGTTGCAAAACTTCGAAATGTTTCTGGCAGCAAGTAGTGGTTTAGAGGTATGAGGGACAGCAAAACCCTCCACCTGCTTAGCTGGGCAACTCACATTTGGGGTGGCTGGAGCAGGAACTGAAGCAGGCTTTTTTCAGTGCTCCACTATGTACAACATTTTTGGAAGGAACAGCTAAGCCACTGTATATGTGAATAATTTTATTCCTCATGGCACATGACAAGCATCAGTTGCCTTTAATCCATGACAGCTAGCACCTCTCGGCAGCATTATCACTGTGAAGTCTGTGTAGTTTAGGAGGAGCAGGATGCTCTTCCAGTTCTCCTCTCGGTCCTTGCCAACATCACTTTTGTCCTTTCTTGTTCAGGATCAAAAAGGAATCTTAAGTAAGACTCTGAGATGGAATAAAATTGGCCTTTCACTAAATTGTGGATGTTCACCCCCTTGGTAATTGCTTTTGCTCTCCTCTAGCTGACTGCCTTATAAATCACAAGTGGCATGGAGAGAGTGAACAGGGATTGATCGTTCACCGTCCTCTTAATACAGTAATTCTAAGTTATCAAGGAAAAGACAGTGTCATGGTTTGGGACGGGTTGGCCACTGAAAAGGAATGACAGATGCTCTCCCCCACCTCTCTCTCCAAGGAGAGGAGGGAGAAAGAGAAAAAGACTTATGAGTTTGGAAAAGAAACTCAACTACTATACTGAAATATTAATAAAATCATTAAAATTAAATAATGAAATATATACAATATATACAAAACCAGATCAAGTTCCCAGGATGACAATCATGTCACCGGCTGCCACTGGGAAAGTCCCAGACTGGAATCAGTGATGGATGGGAACTGGATTCTGGATCTGGATTTAGGAATGCACGGATTGGGATCAAAGGCAGATGAACAGACAGAGTCCTCCTCAGACGTCAGCCATTGAAGAAAGAGGGCTGACCCTTTGATCCCTCAGCTTTTATACTGAGCGTGAGGCAGATGGGATGGAATACCCCGTTGGTCAGTTTTGGGTCACCTGTCCTGTCCGCTCCTCCCCACAGGTGGGACCCCTCTACAGTTTTCCGCTTCTGACCCTCCAACTTGGTTAAGTGAGCTGCCCTTGGCTGTTATGGCAATCAGTATAGGCAAGAGCCTCCCTGCATACCGTCCCTTGTCATCAATTACAAATAATCAGTCTTATCACTCTGAGAGAGAACAGTTTCTGCACAATATGCTGAATTTCAGAAAGTTCAGTTAGTTAGAAGAGGCTTAACTGCAAAGTAAAATTACAAAACAGAAATAGGTTCTGTTTTACCTCAAACCAGGACAGAGAGATAGAAGAAAGATCTGGGAGAAGAGATAGTCCATGGCCGTGGTCAAGCGGCCTACTGTCCTCCCATGGTGGGAACTGACAGGCCAGGCATAACCTGTGGCATATGACCTGACACTTTTCTCTTATGTATCAAGAAAGGTGGGAAATCTGTTGCCACCAGAAGGTGTGATGACGGGGCAGGGAAATGCACTTGGTCGCAACTTAATCTGGCAAACTTGAAAACAGCGGTAGTGAAGAACGTTGCTTGTGTGGTTTCTGCAGGCTCGCTGCTGAAGTGAGCACCATGTGTCCCCTGTGGGACCGCTGAGCCTAGCCTGAAAGCCCAGCTGTCATGTCTCGCTTGCTGTTGCTGTCAGAGTTAACTTGGATGAGCATCCATCGAGCTAACAATGTTCCTGCAGCAGAATTGAGTGCAGATTGTCAAACCCAGCTAAGAAGCGCAGAATATATTTGACCAGTCAAGCTCCCTGCTAGCAGCGCCCCCGCACAGGGCTGGGGATGTTCACATCAGCTCCTCTGGGAAAGCAGCCTACAGGTACCTTCAGTCTAGTTCCAGGATGCCTGTGCATTCCTGCAGGCACACCCTGGCTGCAGGGTGTGCATCCTCCCAGGGGCAGGTTCAAGCTACGGTTTAGGAAACGGGATTTCTTTCTTCTGAGATGCAATACCATGCCTCCTCCTAAATTGATCAGCATGGCAAACTGGTACTTTTGTCATGTGCTTTTGGATTAATCCAAATGCGAAGAGCTTCTTATGTCACGTACTTGGAGGGTAGAAAACCTCTCCTGTTGTGCTCTTGATGCTGTCGAGATACAAAGGCTGAAGACAAAAGTCGTATACGCAGAGTGAGAACATAATCAAGATACACCTCTGCAAATTTCAAGATGCACCTGCTATCAGTGTTTGGGTTTGTGTGTGTACAAATTCTCTTTTGTTATATTCCGAGTGTAAATTAACTTGTCATTCAAGTCATTAAGGAGATTTTCATTAACTAGCTTATTTTGGGGAAATCAGTACAGAATATTTAAAACAAATGGAAGGAAAATGCTTTTCTGATGAAGACTTTATAGCATGAAAGATCTGTAATCCTAGCTCTGGAATATATTGTTGGGTTGATACTATATTCAAAGGAGGGAAAGGGAGTAGGTTGTGCTTTTGATGTAATAAGCTTCTGAAGTGACTCTTCATTTTAGTAATGGCGCTTTTCCAGCTGCCTTTTCAGAGTGTGGATTTCAATAATAATTAAAAAAAAAAAAAAAAGGCACATTTATAGAGAACTCAGCTTCCTGGAAATACCACATCTGAACTCACAAGCTTCTTAACATCCTTTTTATATCCTGATGGTGTAATCAGTGTATTTTTGTCCTTAGCCAGCAAGTAATTTAGCATTAGTGCATCACCTTATTTAGGGCTGTTGCAAAAGACTCCCGATTTATAGCGAATGTAAGAGGAGAATCTAAACCTGTAAAGACTGACAGTCTAAATTTAGGAAGGGTAATGGAAAGCATTGTACTTAGAGCTAAAAAGGAAACCGGAGAGCATCGTGGGAACAGATTACTGCCAGGCTATTCAGTTCTTTAGCAGGGCTCGCCTATGCAGTAGTAATAACCATGATGGACAAATATTGGTTTCAGTTTTAACTATGAAAACCCATATGGCTCTTTGGCCTTACTGTAGTTTAGGTTGACATAAATAACAGCAGATGTTTCCCCATTTTTTAAAAGATTATTTTAAATTTTACCTTTTTTGAAAACTGGCTTGTTTAAAAAGGACTGAGACAAAGTTTGCAGTCTTTCAAATAGGAATAAACTCCTGTTTGGATTTAGAGCCTCCGGGACTAATGTGGAACCTAATGATTCTGCACCAAGTATCTTGCAAGTCTATGAATTCAAAACCTCAGGAAGAATAAAATCTTTCCTGTAAATAAAAAGTGGACGATTGATGCAGGAAAAGCTGATATGACCATGGAGATGTGCGAGTCTCTACTTTTCAGATCTGACAGCATATTGTTACAGATGTTGTCTACAATTTTAAAAAATTGCATGAGACTGTTTTGGACTTGCTGTGCCATAATCAGGGCAGAACCTGAATCAAAAAACTCAGAAAGAAAGCTGTCAGGGATGCACTTCAGTGCCTTGTATAGGGAACTAAGGCACCATCTATGGTGAGAAAAGAGAAGATGTGAGATTGCTTGGTCACAGAGAAAATACCGTTGTCTGAATCTGACAGGGACACAGAGACGGGGACGTGACAAAGGGCAGACAAATAGGCTCACGGGCAACTGGGGTGATGGGTTTTCAGTTGTCATCTTTGTGAAACCAAATTGCAATTACAATTTGCTGCTCAATGATGGATAGAGGGGTGTAATAGAGCCTTTTTTTAATATGTGGTTACCTTTATAGCTGCTGCATTTTAAACTATAAGCAATGTGTATTTTATCTCCTCCTGTAATGTGTTTGGGTACTGCATGTGCCTGTATGGCTAATACAGTATACCTAAGTGTCATCCATCAGCCAGGAGCACTGTGCCAAGAGTACAAGAGCACTGAAAAATGACTTCTTGAATTCTCATCCAGGGAAGGGTATTGATCTCTGGTTTTAAATAGTCTCTTCAAAAAGGCAATTCTGGGACCCATGCAGCGTTTTTATGTTTTTTTACTTGAAGAGGCCTTACAGGATGACATGATAATATAAAGTTGTTTTTGCTGCAACAGATGAGAGAGCTTAGCTTAAATGGATGCACTGAATAGAGACCATATACTTGGCTACACATGGGAAAAACATCCACTGCTTGGCTCATGTGCACCCATAAAATGACAGAGGATAGATGCAAATAACCTGTTTGCAATTGCTCATACTTCACAGATATTTGGGATTCGTCTCATTCAGAACTGTCCCATAAAACTGTCCCCAGCAGAAAAAGGTAAGGATATATTGTCAAAAATTATTCTCACTATAAAAACCTGCTTGTAATTTTAAAACAGTTGTGGGACTAATTTTTTTTTTAATTGCACAGCAGAAGCTCAGACTAATTTCAGTAGAGTCAACCTTGCTGTGCCAGCAACAAACTGACAGAGAGAGAGGTAAGAATCAAGGTCACTCTGTTTATTCTTACTTCACAATCAGTCATCTTCCCAAAATTTAGCAAATTATAGCTTTTAGCAAATTATATTTATCAAATTTATCAAGTTCATGAACTGCATTCAGACACTGAAGTTGAGCATTCCTGGATTTCCAAAGTGACTGGAGACCTGACTACATAATGGGAAGAAGAAAACCTCAGGTGCATGAACATACTTAGGAGAAAATCGTCTGGATTCAATATATGCTTATCTGGAAGGTGACACTACTTCTCTCAGAGTCTTCGTGTGAACACTATAGTCCAAACATAGGAACCTTTAAAGACGTTGCACAGTTTATGAACATCACAAGTGCATGCTGGAACATTGCTGTTGTGGCCCATAGCCCTGGGCCCTGATACATGGCATTCTACACAGGCAAAAAAACAATAAAGGTCCTGTTCCCCACAGCTAACCACCCACCCGCAGCCTCGAGTCACCACCTATAACCTCCAGTTACAATCACATGACTCAAAGGGATCAATTTTCCATAGCCCATCTGAGTGACCATCAACAGCTCTGACATGTGCATGAGAGTACTGAGCCAAATTAAAGTCTTACTTTTGCCAAAATGGTGGGATCCTGCTCCCCCTCACAGCTTCCCACCCCCATCTCTGTGCTGGACCTTTATTCTGTGCCAGCCCCAGGGCAGGACAGAAAGGAGGGGTGTTATGGGACCCTCCTGTTTTGGTTAAATGAACTGCTATTTTGGCTCTGTAGTCTGTGAAAACACATCGTCACTGTTAGCCTAACCCAGCTGTGGACTAAAACAGGCCTTAGGTAGCTTAATCCTGCAATTTTTACTTTGCAGCCTCCAGCAGGGACAGAGGGTACCTCAGCTGATGGGCAATGGCTCATTAAGGTGCGGGAACTGGCAAGCTCTTTCTTACCAGCCTGCTCCAATCAAGGGGACATGGAAACCAGCAGACATTGTACTGCCTGCCTGTTGCAACAGAAGTTGCACAGCTGGAGTGGAGTGAAGGAAAACAGTAAATCACATGGGAAAATGCTCATCTGAATGCATCAGCAAGAGCTAGAGTACATCTAGTGGTGGGGCGGGTACTCACCAGTGTTAACTTTTATTCATGTAAATAGTCCCACCGAAGCCAAAGGGAGAACTGGAGTGAACGCACAGTGCATGTTGTGTGTTGGAGGGCTCTCTAATGTGGCCCACAGTGACTAACCATGGGATTTCAGCATGAAGAGCTGGTGAATTCTTTTTGACCCAGATGGTAACAGGCCCTCACCAAATGTGTGGTTTGATTCATGCTAGCGGAATGGCTCTGCTAACGATGCTCTCACATTGTACGAAAAAAATGGTTTACAGGTTTACGTGATTTAGTATAACTCTCTGTAGGTTTTGGCACTGTTTCACACAAGAACTGCTCTTCTGCAAATCATTTTCTAATGGAGTGTCCCAGTATCTTATCTATTTCCAGCTCGCTGCCATTACCTGTCACAATATTTTGCATGATGGCAACATGCCAAGAGATGCAATGTCACTTTAATAATTGTTAATATATCACGTATATTTCAGGGCTGATAGCCAAAACGATAGGTGCTTTAGAAATAATAAAACAAAACCTTTTTTTTTTCCGCTTTTCTTATTTCTTGTTCTCCAGTGCTTTTCATTTTATAGGCTGCTTGTTCTTCTTCTCTCCTTGTTCTCAGTTGCTGAAATATTTCTTTTTAGTGTCCACAAAATAAGAAGCAGTATATCACTTGTCAAGTGTAAACCATAACTTAAAAATCCATGCTTTGGATGTATGTTAATCATCACATCTGATAAGCCTTCTACTGGCTTGCAGTGATGTTTTAAACAAATACAGTTTGTCTTTGCTAAATGTTTTTAATTGCTTACAGGGCTTATCAGCATCTGCAAAGGTAAAATACTTCAACTCCCTAGTGAGCTGCATGATTTCCAGTTAGTTCTACATCCTTTTGATATCAGTCCCATGTGCCTGTAATGTGATCTGCTAAATACATGTCTATGTGGAGCAAAATATGCACATGCTGAATCATCACTTGCGGGGAGGATGAATCTGTTTCTACCGACTGCATTTACTAGTCAGTGAAAACTCCCTTCATAGGCAATGGAAAGAAACCGTCCCCCTCCAGAGCGCCCACCATCTCTGTTTAAGGCAGGTGAGATCAGTTGCTCTCCCTGAGTACCTGTTTCTCTCTGTAAACTGTAAAGTCACGATAAAGGGAGACTAAGTGGCTGGCTTAAGTCTGACCCATATTTATAAAGCGATATGATTTAATTAACTTAGCCATAGCCGCTGAACTGTGGCTCAATGTATCTCAGTGAGATGATATTCCATATTCAGGGTTGAATAAAACACTACTTGGATAATGTCTTATTAAGCAGAAATGGTTCTTACAAGGTTTAGTCAAAGTCTGCAAATTCGGAATTCAAACACATCAGTAAATTATAACTTATAACCAACCTGATGTCTGGAATTGTTTCTACCCACACCACCAACCTCTATTTCTTGAGTTTAAGGAGGGCATCTCACTGGGGCTATGCATGTGATCCCAAGCCTGAAGCTGAGCGATCCTGAAGTGCAGAGGAACTGCAGACCCAAATCTGGAAACATAAGTCATATCTGAGACCCTCTTTACCATTAGTAAATAAAGCATGTCCCATAGCTTATTGCGTGGTCATCACTTAAAAGCAGCAAATGAGTTATTTTGTCCCTTATGGAAAGCTGTATACCCACATATCATCTCTATTTCTTATTTCAGCATACCTCAGCACAGTCAGTCATTAACTGCAGTTGTACGTCATATATTATTTCTGTTCAAATTCATACAAAGCCTGGTTTTAGCATATATTACTGAACTGATACAGCACAGTTCTCAGCAGCAGGAAACTCCTCTGTATGGCACATACTTTGTACCTGGGGAGACATTAGCTGCACAGCTACATTCAGGGTAGTGTGTGCATTTACCTGAACTAATGAGTTGATTGCCCTGGGAAGAGAATGGTAACTAACTGACTTACAATATATTTTTGAAGCCATACAGGACTCTGTATTAGATCTCTACTCCACTCTCCAGCACACTATAATGAGGATTACATCTTTCCAAAAGTAAAGATACAGATATTTTCTATACCAGTACAGAAAATCTCAGTATCAAACCACCAGAGAACACTTGTAAGTGTAGACTCTAAAGTGCAGAAGAAAGGATGTTTACGAGTACCGAGAAGGAAGGATAAAGTCTAAGGCGGCTTAGGCCTTATCCTATAAACCACTTATTTGTGTGCTTCATATATTACATTCATAAGAGATGGCCTGAACTGAGGGGTATCTTCTCTTCATCAACGCGTGAGAGACCAGTCACAGAATACTGAGTTCCTCACATCCTCCCGCGTGGTGGGGAGAGCTGACTCCGTGAACGGACCCTTACCGAATAAGCAGCCCAAGGCTGTGGACCTTTTCCAAAACAGCTCAGTTTTCCCAAAAAGGAACTACTGAAGGGCATGGTGCAACGTTGTTAATGCCTGTTGCTGCTCATCTGGCGCTGCTTATCCCTACTTGCTAGAGGACAGGGAGAGAGGCCGCAAGTAAACGTTGGGTTTTGTAGCAGTAACAATCTATGCACCAAAAAAAAAAATAACGTGGAGGAAATTCTTGTGTTAGCTGAGTGCATCTCAAAGGCAGGTGGATCCAGAGAGGGATGGTACAGCGGAGACGGCACCTGGCAGAAGGGTGGGTTTGTCTGGGCTGGTTAAGGCCCGCACAGCTCCAGGAAAGAACAACTCTGCCACCGGGAGGTGACGTCTGGTGTGGACGAGGAACCGGAGCTATGAGATCGTTCCTGTCCCTCATTTAACAGCAGCTTAAACCAGCCGCTATTCCGGGTGTGGAAGGACATCATTTTCCAGACGNCGCCAGATACGGGCACTGCTGGTGAAACAGCTCAAGGGGGTTCCTGCCCGCGTCCAGGCGGGCTCTCGCACAGGACAGTGCTTCCACCGCGGCGCTGGGTCAGCGGTACCNCTCCCTCTCCCCGGCAGAAGCTGAGCGCTGCAGGGCGGTGACCACAGGGTGTCACCCTTGGTCCAGACCGGCACCCACCGACGGGACCACCTCCCGGCGCCGGCCCCGCCGTGGGCAGTGGCCGCGGGGGCGGGAGGGCGGCGCGGCGGGCGGGCCGGCGGGGGGCGCCCATCCC